>PVJI01001259.1:0-191293 GCA_004026765.1 Micronycteris hirsuta
ACTGTTGGTTCATGGACCACATTTCAAAAAGTGAAGCATGAAAGTTAAGTGGACATGATAGATGAAAACCCCTGGGATTCACAGGCTCATGTTGAATTGGAGAAGCTCTGCTCTAATGAACTCTATTTCTGAGACTAAGGCTTTCCTTCCAGATGCATCCTCATTTGAGCTGTGATCTTTGAGGAAGTCATTTAGTCTGACTGAGCCAGTTCACGGGGATTTAACTATATCTGAGAGAGGCAATGATACATAATTTAACTTTAGCAAGGAAGGAGGTATTTGGCAAACAGACTTTGAAAACATAAATTTGAGTTCCCCAGAAATAGTGATGTTTTCTCATAGGAGTAAGTGACTAAATATTGTCCCCACATCTTCTTGGTTTATCTCTGTCTTGGTCTATCTTGGGTTAAAGTCAGAGGAAGGGTTATCTGGCAGTAGGTGAGTAGCCTGAGGCTTAGACAGGCTCCTGGCTTTGCTGGAGCCTTGCACAGCCTGGGGGAAATGCCCAGGCTAAGGCACAACTTTCTTTGTCTCTGCCAGGGTGAATGTAGAACATTGTCACATCGGGCAAGCCTCTGTGGATTTGCATTGAGAAGAAAATGTCTGGGCTGATAAAGAGAACATAAATCACTGCATGTTAGTGTTTTCATCATCTAGTGAAGCACAAGTGAATTTCCATTATGCCTTATCAGGACCTGAATTCTCAATCATTGAGGAATGTATAGTCCCCTCTGGTTGTCCACTAGTTGCAGAGTGGGAAACGCACAGGGCAGGTCAGTCTTCGGTCTATGGAAATGCAGCTGCAGTCATGCTCAAGTGGTGTCTGTTGGCTTCTGCAAGACCACAGCCTGGATGAGCATCATGCTCAACACAGACACGGAACTGTTTCTCTCTCGATTGCACAGGGTGGCCAGGGAGACCCCTGCAGGGTCACTGCAGCTGAGGGTGATGGAGAATGTTGGATGTAGGGTTGCGTTAGGGGCCAAGGTGAATCTGTTTGCACAGGAATGGAACTGGGTGCTGTGCTTGTTTTCACACGTTTGACCAACCAATGAGTTGTCTGTAATTATTCCCATTTTATAGAACAGGGAGGAAACAGTCTCCGGGGAAGCAACTGGCCAAGGCATCTTGTGATTACTTTGATTCACCTTGCTACTTGATCTCTTATTCCAGTTATCAGAATCAACGTTTCCAATCTTCCAACATGTACTCTAACACTCCCAAGAATATGTCCCTTGCACATTTGATCCTAGGCTGGGCTGCTAATAAAAATAACCTATAAATGGACAGAACTGAGGAAATAGTGCCTTGTGAGCTTGTGTGCAATCTGCATACCTAGCCCTGGTTGCAAAGCTGATGCTATTTCTTTTACATTATCACCCTTCTTGAAGTCCTACCATGCTGTGTAGTGAGGGAAACATAGACTGTTAAATCAGAGACATCTGAGGTTCAAATGCGAGCTTTGCAGCTTTTTAATTGTACAGCTACTATCAATTTATTTTTCCTCTCTGAGCTCAGTTTTCTCCTCCATTAAATGGGGTTAATAATCCAAGTTGGGACCATTAGGGGGATGAAACAGAAAGTGCATGGAATAGTCCCTGGACTATAATGAGCATTTAGCAGCATAATGAGCAGTTAACAAAAAAGCTGCAGTAGGCTGCAAATAAGGTACAGTAAATTGCAGAACAGGGATTTGAACCTCAGCTCTTAATTGCTAAAAGATTGCTTCTGCCACGAATGGTAACTTTGGCTATTAATAGATGCATAACATCCAGAAGCAAAGGCCAAGGCATAATGTGGTGTGTGCTGGCTGGCGTGCACGCTGCTGTCTAAGAGTGTAACCGAGGCTCCACAGACTAAGGTCTTGGCAAGCTCCTGTCTTTTGAAGAACAGAAGCCCCTAGAACTATATTTCTCAGCAATTATACTATACTCAGTCAGTTCTACTTTAAAGAACATGTAATAAATGTCAGCATAAGATGATTGACTAAATAATTATAAGTTGAATCCAAAAATAAATTCAATGCCTATATTTATACATTCTCCATCAAGTACTTTTTGGACTTCATTATTTTTATAAATACACTTCTTAATTAAGCATATTGATCTTGATTCATGGTTAAAATAAACAACCTCAGGCAAAATACATAAGCTTTTTAGAAAGAATAAAATAGTGGGAATCACTTTGAAAAAGTTCCTTAGCTCTCCCTATCAAGTTTTCGGTTTTTTTTAATCAGAGCACTGTGGGTAAGAGCCCTGCTTCTAAGACGTGTTATGGGGACCAAAGGAGATAATACACAGAAAACATCTAGTGTTTAGCAAGATCTCAATGAAGGGTAAGTGTGATGCAGTATTGCACAGACTTTGGGTTGGAGACTGAGTTATGTAGAGTTTACTAGATGAGTTCCCTCCATTTCAGGAATCCCAGTTGCTTTATCAAGGATGAAGGTAGTTCAGCCTGTCTTGGTTAGGTTGGGGAAATAAGATGGCCTTTATCATGTGGCTTGCCCAGTGCCCAGAACATAATTCTTAATTCTCTCCCCACTCACCCACCCACTGCAGCAGTGGCCCACTACAGGGAGGACAGGCAAGCCCGGGAGCCATGGCAAAATGTCCTTGCCTCTGCCTGCAAGTCTCTTCCCAAGATACCCGTCCACATGTTTGCTCCCTCTCTTCAGTGAGGTCTCTTCTTAAATGTCACTTTTTCAGAGAGACTTTGACCACCCCATTATCACAAGGTCAGGGAAATAGCAACCTCAAACCCTACATTCTTTCTTCATTACACGTGTTACTACAGGACATCACATTCTATTGGGATTTCTCTGTTGTAAGTCTTCCTCCACTAGAATGTAACCTCCATGTGGCCAGGAAACTTACTGATTTTGTTCACTCTCTTTCTTTGGCATCTAGAAGAGTGCTTGGCACAAAATACTCCCTCTGTGTGTACATTTTGTTGTTGTTTTCAAATCTTCATAAACCAAATTAATTCCAGGCCTGCATCACTACAGAAATGGTCAAATATGCATGTTTCAAATGAAGATGAAAGCTCACTATATGTCTCATTTCTACGTAGTAGACACATGATAGAATATTCTTAGCTTCCTCTCTGAAACGTGTGCTTGTTCCTGTTTTACCCATGAGCTCTGCTTCAAAACTAATAACAATGGCATTTTAAACACAAAAATATGTAACTGTTTTTAAAAGAGTTAACCTTTCCATGCAACTTTTTCTTGGATATCTAATAAGCAATAACATTTTGTTGTTTGCCATCTTAAACATAGCAGGTCTATCAGCCTCAAAAACCGTGCCTTGCTTAAATCATCAATCTTCATAATGAAAGAATTTCTCTCTTTACAAGGTTCTCTTCTCTTGTCCTTCTTTCTTCATTCCTTTGACACCAGAATTTTTCATTTGAAACTTTCTGTCTGTGCTAGGCTCTCTACTAAGAATATCTCTTTTAAAGAAATGTTTGCTTTGAGGTAATTTTATTTATTTTCATGAATTTATGGTTTTTTTTACCAATTAATAAAAGTTTATCCAGTTTCTACTTTCATATAGTGAAGGACAAAATTTTTCAACCAATCAAGCAAAGCAGAAATAAGTTCATTAACAAGACAAAAAAATAAAAGTTCATGCCATACTCTTTTTTTATTTCATTTTACTGAAGTTTTTACCTTTAAGAAGCCCTATTATTTTTTTAATTATTTTATTGTTGTTCGAGTACAGTTGTCTGCATTTACTCCCCATCACTCCCTCCGCACACGCCAGCCATCCCCTATTTTCATTCGCACAAATCAGGGAACTTGCAAATAGCTCAAATATACAAACACTTTTTTTTTTTTAAGCTCTTTTAGGCTTTCTATCTAGTCTTTACATACCAAGTCTAAATAGAGAAAGGGGAAACAAAATTATTGGGCTGGGTATTTAAAGGCATTAGCTCGTGTAATTTCACAATAATCCTTTAGAGTAGTGCTGTATTCCTACCTTAAAAGGACATGAATTAGGGCCCAGAGTATTTGAGAAATTTGCTCAATATTGCACAGTCATTAAATGGTTGGTACTGGATTCCAGTGTGTCTATTGCTAAGCCCATAGTCTCTCCACAGTCCTGTCCTGCATTTCTATACCAGGGACTCAGTCAATGCCCTTGTTCTCTTCCAGTGAGTAGCCTTTGGTGTTAGAGCAGAGCAATAGGATGCAGGTAGGCTAAAGACTGATGAAAGCAATAAAAATGAGAACAATCCTCTGGATAAACAGTTTTGGCCTGGATAAAATTCTTGGTTAAAGAGATGTCTCAATTAGATGATCATTTGAAAAAGTTATTTTCTAGAAATTTTATTTTTCCTAAGAAGTGAGCCACACTCTGAATGTCCTGCATAGGAAATGACTACATAAGAAATTTATTTCATGTGTTTTACATCCTGAGTGCTTAAAACTAAAGGTCTGAAGAGCATTTATCCCATTAATTCTGTCTACCTCTGAACATGAAGGCCACACATTCTCCCGGCTCTTCATGGGGAAAATAAAATTCAAAGTGAGTCACTCCCTCAACTGTTGATTTGATTTTTAAATGTCTACTTTGTGGCTGGCACGTTGAAAGCTGCTTGGAGCACCTAGAAAAATGAGATACAATTACTTTTCTCAAACAGCTCACAGGAAGTTGGGAGACAGTCCTAAGAACAGATAAATACAAAATAGTTTAGTGATAACTGTAGTACTTGGTCATTGCAGAACTACAGGGATATGCATCACATTCAACCAGGGATGAACAAGGGAGCTTCCTAGAGGAGATAAGTGAGCTGCGTTTTACTGGACAAAGGAAAATAAATGATCGAAAGTACAAATAGAAAGGTTTTCCAGGTGGGGAAGTGCACACCATTGTGAAATACATGGAGGAGGCAGGGATCTACGTGAAGGGTGGCTTAGGGAGTTGTGAGAAATGTGTGAAAGTGGAAGGACACAGGCGTGCTTGCCTCTTCACGGAGCATTGCTTGGGAGTTTACATATAAGGAGAGTAAAGCCGAGAGCAGGAGTTCAAACACTGACAACAGCTGGAACCAGAGCAGCAGTCAGGGGTGTAAAGAGCCGATGGAAAGAGTAAGCAACAGATTCTATAAATGTAGCAGATCTAAAATTAGTAGTGTTTTGTCATGGGTTGAAAGTGAGCTTAAGGACAATCAAAGATGACTCCGGATTTGCAGTATGGGTGACTAATTGAGAGGGTGGTACATTTCAATTCAGATAAGAGGAAAAGATGTGTATGCTGTTTAATGGAGAAGATCATAGGTTTAAATTTTAATATCTAGCAATGAAGGAAGCATGAGAAGTCTAGGAGGAGCTGTCTCCCAGGATCTTAGATGAACAAGTTTCGGCGTGGGGATGGCCAATGGGGACAGAGTTTAGAAGTGTCAACACAAGAAATGTCCAAACCTGTAGAGAACTTTTATGAGTTTATTTCAACCAAAACGGATGATAATTGATGGGAAGCAAGATCTCCAATGCTCCAGAAAATAAGTTTCACTTTTTCTTTTATGCACTTGACATCAAGGAGTAAAAATAAGGCAGATGACATGAAGGTAGAAAAAAACAAGATGGAGACCAGATTACGGGGTAGTTAAGATTAGGTGCTCTCCTGAACGTGGTTATGCCTTCGAGGAGTATTACTTCTGACACCTCAAAGGTGTGTTAACCTAGATGCACAAGAACAATGGACGGGGCCTAATTAAATAATTTTCACTAAACAAGTTATAGACTTTGGGCATAACTTCCCACAGTGACCTAGCCACTGAGGAGCTGATTCGTTACAGCAATGCTTTTTGTCCACAGAACTGACCACTCCAGGGTATGTGTAGAGGACAAGGATAAGACAATACATTGAAGTGATATTTAATGGTGAGGAAGGGTAAGAAGGAATGGTGACAGATTTAGAGGGAGGTATCAGAAAACCTTAGGAACTTTAGAATTTCCAGCGTCAAATAAAGCAGAAAAGTTTAATAAATGATCTTTTTTTTTTCAAATACAAGTTAAAGTTTATTTAGAAAGTCACAGAGGTAGAAAAAGCCAACTGGGCTGTGCAGGCTCGGGAAATAAGTAGAAGAGGCAAACAAAGGACCCTTGGAACTGAGGGGAGAGAGAGAGAGAGCGTGCAAAAGTATGCACATTGAGGGAAGAAGAGAGAAAGAAAAGGTGTGGGCATGCTCTCCAGAGAGAGACAGAATGCTAATAAATGACCTTAAAATAATGTATTGAATTTGGAGCTTATGTGATAGTAAATGAATATGTCAGAAACTGTTTTGCTAGAGGGATAAGAGAAAAAATCACTTCTAGTAGATCAGATCGTGAGTGAATACGCAATGAGAAATTGGAGAAATAAGCATAAAATAGTGTTTCGACAAATTTTGACAAAAAGATAAGAAAAAGGTTGAAGTTCGGCTCTAAGGTCGGGGTCATCAGACGCATGGTGTCCTTGTTTGTTTGGAACTGACCTAAAAACCAAGTTTCAATAAAGACAGACATAGAATATTCTATAAAACTGGAAAATAGAAGGGAAATGTTGTTTCTTTGTTTTGTTTTGTTCCTATGCTTTAGTATGGAGCCAAGAAATCTCAATGGAGAGTGTTGGATAGGGAGGCAAGTTGAACCCCTCATGAAACTGTTAGGGGTTCAGTCTGGGCAAGAGTTTAGGTGGTTTCATAGTTAAAGAGTGGGAAGGACTAATGTTGTGCTTAGTGGCCAGGGGCAGTAGGGAGGAGGGACATAGCTGGAAGTGTCTGCTTTTAAATAGCATAACTCAAGGCCTCATCATGTGGGTGCCTCAGCAGATTGAGGACAGTAGTCATCATAGAACAGTGGCAAAGGCAAAGAGAGATATGACTTAAAAAGATCCACGGTGACTTTGGTTATGTTAACAGAATTCCAAAGTAAATTAAAAGAGAGTTTTATTAACATATCATGTGTAAATCAAGGGATACATAGCCCTCAGTATGAACCAAAGACACATTTGAAAATGGAGGGGATGGGGCAAGGATTTTTTAAAGGCAAAAGTGATAAGGCGTGAGCTGATGATCAAAGAGGTGGGTTGATAGGGGCAACAAGATCCTAAACTTGCATCATTTTTCAGATGGGTGAGGCAACTGGACTTTTCAAAGCTTGACTAAATTAGTGGTCAGCAAGTGGGGTCGTGAGATGGGAACAATGGTTAACACATGGTTAGGCAGGCGTTTGTCAACGTCCTCGTTCTGGTCCAGGCATGTAGAACGAAAGTTTTGGTGTTAGTTATCAAAAGGAATCAAATGGCATAGAGAGACTGTTCTGCAGGCAGTTTCCAAGTCCAAGGAGTAGAGTTATGAGGCAGTAAAGCAGCCTCAGAGTTCAAACTGCAAAAATCCAAATCTTGGACACAAGTTATGATATTAAAGTTCTTATAAGTCCTCAGATATTAAGCGGTGAGAAACACAGTGGTAGAAACATTGGCCAGATTGAATTGGCTTCATGAAATATGACTGATCTCTGAGCTAATCAATACCAAAGGTAAACACTTTCATTGGCTCTTTCTTGTATTTTTTCTCCTGATTCAATACCAACCTTTATTTGAACAGTGAACGTAGACTGAAAAAAATGCTCTAGTAAAATCTTTTGTATGAGGAAAACCTAAGGAAGTTTTGATATAAGCACACCTAAAGCCCCATTTAACATTCAAGGTAAGATTTGCATGAGCTCTGTTTCTTTGGATCTTAAAAATGTGTATTTATGAGAAAGTCTCTTTATGCTTGGTTAGCTGTTTCTTTTATTGTGCTTTAAAATTGAAAACTGGCCTTGAGCAGGATGGCTCAGTTGGTTGAGCATTGTCCAGCAAAGCAAAATGTCTGTGGTTCGATTCCTTGTCAGGGCACATGCCTGGGTTGCAGCTCAGTCCCTGGTTGGGGATGTGCAAGAGGCAACTGACCAATGTCTCTCTCTCACATCGGTGCATCTTTCCCTCTCTTTCTCCCTCCCTTCCCCTGTCTCTAAAAATAAATACATAAAATCTTTGTAAAAAATTGAAACCTGGTAAACAAGATAGTTACTTGTTCTAACTTTTTAAAGATCTTTCTGTGATATCTTAAAAATCATTATGGTTAAACTGTAAATTGAAGAAAGATTAAATCTATGGCTTGACTTCATTAATTTCCATAAATAATTGTGACCTAAATATTTATCTCTGAAATACCCTGGGCAGATTGAAAGCTAGATGGTTAACAGGCAAGAGTCTCACAGTGTGAGTGGCAATATCCTCATCCAAGGTAGATCCTAACATTCACTCCAAGTCAAGGCCATGCAAACACTTTCTAAAGCCTTAAAAACGAAAAAGGCTTGGGCACTTCCCCTACTCGTATTGACAATCAATTCCAAATGATAAAATAAAAGCATTCTGATTTTCCTATGACAAACACAAGTGCTAGCTGTTCATTGATTTTCTTCCAATTTCAAATATCACATTCTTTGAAAACCTCTTTGGAGTCACCTTTGCTTATGCCCTGAGCGTGTGTTTATGAGATGATCCAGTACAAAGTAAAGAACTTCCCTATGAACCGCATAAGTAGCCACACTCTCCAGGCAGCTGTTCCAACACTAAGCCACCCTTTGCCCCTATAAGACTCCCCACTGCCTTCATTCATGTCAGGAAAGCTGTGCAGGAGGGTAAAACAGACACCAAGAAAAGGACATTTTGGTCTTTAAGCAACAGATTAATTCACAGTATGCCTGCCTGAGATCACACCCCAGACAGTGCTGAGGTCTGGGAGTAGCCACAGGGGAGGCTGCTGGGTATAACTATTATTGTATTTGTGAGCTTCACTCTGTCTTTAATAACTCTGGTTTTATTACTAGCCATTTTTCAGGTACCAGCCTGGGGCTAGATTTTATTTTAACTGTTTTGCTTTGTACTGTGAGGGAAGCGGTGAGGGATGGAAAGATAAACAGGTGACACACATTTCTTTCAATTGCTTATGGACTAGTTCAAGATAGAGACATATACAAAACTATGGGAGAATTAAAAGATGAGTAGATATAGGTGGGATATGGGCAATCTTGAAAACAGCCTAAGCATAGATATTATAAATCTCTGCTTTGCAAACTGGAACATTGGGATTTTTGTTCATACCTATTAAAGCCCTGGCAAGTGTTCAATAAGTATTTGTTGAAGGACTAAATTTTTTTAGTGATTTATGTAGATACTGATATGTACATATATTAGTATGTCTTGGTGAGTGATAAAATCTTTAGGACATGACTTTAAAAAAAAATCTCTGAATCTGGCACATAAAAGATCTTGGAGGAATGATTTTTAATGAAGGAATGATTGCAACAACCTATTCCAAATGCATTTCTACACCATGGTGGTATTAGATAACCCCACCTGAATCTAAGGGGTAAATATGTGTCTGGCTGGAAAAACAGCCCTTCGGTAAATATTGTTATAGACTCAGGAAGGACTGTATCTGGGGCAGAACTTCTCCCTTCAGCACCTCTGTCTCTCCTGTCAGGTGAGCAGATGATGTGGTGATCCTTCTCATCACCACATCATGCTTGATAATGACAATGCCAGTGTCTTTACTAGGTATATTTTTAAGTTAATTCTTAAAATAACAGTCCTATGAGGTGAAAATGATTAACCCCAATTAATTGGTAAGAAATTTGTATCTCATGTATGATCATGACCTTGTAGATAAGAAACTCAATCTCTTGTGTTCTAGTATTCTAATTTATTACATGGAAAGCATAATATCTACTTCATTAGGGTTACTTTTTAAAAAAAAACCATGTTATTTATTTTTAGAGAGGGGGACAGGGAGGGAGAAAGTGAGGGAAAGAAACATCACTGTGTGGTTGCTTCTAGCACACATCCCCCCCGCCACCAGGGACCTAGCCCACAGCCTAAACATGTGCCCTGACTGGGAATCGAACTGTCGACCCTTTGGTTCACAGGCCCGCACTCAATCCACTGAGCTATACCAGCCAGGGCCCAACTTCATTCAGGTTCTTAGATAAATTAAAAATTCCATGTGCAAAGTGGTCACGTACAAGTAAACACTGTTAGACATGTTGTGGGTGCTCTTTACGAGGTGAGGGTGATGATGGTGGTAGCCATGACTGACTAGTAAGTACAGACTCCTTGAATATGGCTAGCTTACCAAAAGTGTGGATAGATGCAGTAGGAGAGGAACTGGGAATATTGGCAAGACAAAAAATGGCTTTGGAAACCACAGAAAGGGTTTTTGAGTGATGAGAGATTCTTTAGGAGTACCCGCTAAGAAAAACAGTAGAATTTCTATTTACTTGCAAGAGTGACCATAGTTTATACTCAAATATTAGAGAGCTATTAAAAGATGTTATACAAAGTGTGGCATGATTAGGTTGTTCTTGCTGAAATTCCCTCTAAGGCAATGTGGAGAATGAAATTGGGGAACTTGAGAAGAAATAAAGCAGCTTAAATAAAGCCAGTAGAATTAGGGACACAGATATGCTGATACATTTCTAGAAGATAGGACTGACAGGATTTAGAGTTTGTAAGGACTTGGATATGAGTTGCATGAGATCTGAGAGTCAAGCATGATTCCTAGTTTTCTACCTGAAAAACAGGGTGATTTTTGCAAGGACTTGGAAATGGAGTTGAAGAGACGATGATGATTTCTGCTTTGGATATGAAGAACTCAAAGCCATCTTGACAAACAATTATAGTTTTTATTTGTATATTGTGCATTTCTCCTTACTACAATGCAAACTCCATGATGGTAGAGATTTTTAGCTTTATTGTTTTAATCTATTGTTATCTCTCAGCAATGCCTACATGAGTGTGAATTAAAGAGTGATGCAAACCAATGACCAGACTCCAGGGAACATGAATATTCAAATTTAAGGGCAATAGAAATCAAAGGAGCCCCAAGTGCAGATTAAGAAAGAATGGCCACAGATTTGTGAGAGGACATGTAGGAGAATGTAGTGTCAATAAATCAAGATGGAAAAAATTCAAGGAGGGCATAGTCTCTATTGGCACCGAGATGCAAAATGACCCAGTAAGTTGAGGAGAGCTGCAGGATGTCTCGATGAACTTCAGAAGAGAAGTTCGGGTGTGTGGTGGCCTGAATTGCTGATGCTAGATGGCAACAAGTTAAGGAATAAATTGTTTTATTTTATTAAAATATAAAAGGCTTAAATATATGTGCATGGAATATATGTGTACACAGAAGGAATATATGTGTATATGTGTACACAGAAGGGCAGGAACAAATAGGGAAAGTCAGAGGAAGAGAAAACTAAGTAGATCTATCTTATGAATTCCAGTTTTACTTTCAATTTCTACTGTATTTACATTTTTATCAACTTTTTAGATTTTAACATTTTCAGCATTTATTTAGGAAGTGGTTTGTGTGTGTGTATGTCTATGATTTCCATACTTCAATAAAGTATGTGTTTCTGATCCTTTAGATGACATTCAACTTTACAAAACTTTTTCCACCTCAACGCACAGCATGCATGCAAATACTGAGGTTGAAATGTATCCCATTGATTGCAAAAACCCATGATCAAGGCCACCAACAGTTTGTCCTGGGACTAAGGAGCTGCCTAAATTTCTTTCTGTTTTTCTGTCTTTTTACTTCAACATAGTATCTAAAGTTATGGAGAAAGGAAAGATTGGAGAGTTGAAATCAGTATACTCCTATCCTAAAGCAACAGTTGTTGGGGTTAACATTTTGAACAGTAACTAAATTGGGTCTACCAGATCTTACCTTGAGATTGTTATGAAAATATCATGAATTGTGGATAATTATGAATTAAACTGTGATATACTTGAATTTATATAAGAACCAAACTACTGTGCCATCCTTTTGGAAAAGTGTTCATAAATGTATCCTTCAATTGATAGAGTCGGTGCCTACTCTATAGATTTCCACAGCATTCTCATTAACCTAGAACTTGTACAGATCAGGCTGTATTATAAATACCTACTTACTTATAGTTATTTCCCACTGGAGTATGAGATCTAATAAAGAACTATGTTTCATATTTTTAAGGCATTTAGTAAATACTGATAAATTAGCTAGGATCTACTCTGAATTTTTATAAATAATAGTTGAAAGGTGGCAAGGAATACTTAAACTATGAGGATTTCTCTTAATTTCAGCAGTGCAGACGCATGAAGTTTTCAAATCAAAGCTTATAATTTGCCATATAAATTAAAAATACAGAGACTGCTGGTCAAGATAGCAGCATAGATAAACACAGCTCACCTCCTTGCGTAACCACATCAAAATCACAACTAAATTATAGAACTACCATCACTCGGAACCATCAGAAATCAAGATAAAGGGAAGTCTGATAACTACAGAATTGAAGAAACCAAATCCATGCAGACTGGCAAGAGGAGTGGAGATGAGGAACAGGCTGGTCCCACATCCACATGTGGTAGATAAAAATTTGGGAGGGATAGCTTGGGAGCAAGAAGTCCCAGCCCCACACCAGGCCCCCCAGCCCGATTCCAGTACCATAACTTCTGGCTACAAAACCAGTGGAGACTGAGTCACTGGATAAAACTGATGAAATCCCAAGCAGTTCATTGTGAAGAACCCATACATGGACTCACCTACTCAGACTCCTCCCTCTGAGCTCCAGCACTGGGGTAGCAGCTTGAAAGGCACCAGCAGCAAACAGGAAGAAACTGAAGTGTCCAGCATCAAGGTGAGAACTGGGGTGCAGCTTCCTCCCAGACATAAAGGTGGGCAGAGGCCACTGTCCATTTCCTGAACCCTCCCTGCCTAGAACCATAGAGTTGGCAGGCTGGTGCCATATCTGAGACTCCATCAACATGGCTAATACTGTTGTTGACCCGCCCTGTAGATCCCCAGAAACTCCACTCCACCCAATTTACGGGCCCACCCAAACTGCTTTTTTATATGAATGGCTGGTCTTGGCTCATGCTTCACAACTTCCTAAATCCTCTCAAACAAGGAACAACCAGCTTCAGTGAGCCCCCAGCCTCCATACCTCTGGCCAAGTGTCCTTAGGTCTGGCACTAGCAGCAGTACAGTATAGGAAATGGAATAGCCAAGGAAATTATATGTATGTCCGATGGACATTAACAATAATGTGGGGATTGCCTGAGGAAGTGGGAGGTGCTGGGTGGAGTGCAAAGGAGGAAAAATTGGGACAGTTGTAATAGTGTAATCAATAAAATATGATTCACCTCTGGTAATTTTTTCTGATTTATTTACATTAATTGATGCCATAGGAAAAAAATTTCATTCATTTATATGAAAATCTTAGCATTGCTAAGTCTGAAAATTAAATCTGCACTTCAGCATGTTTTAATGAGTCAAATTTGGAGGAAGAAAAGAAGAAGGAGGAAGAGAAGGAAAAGGAAAAGAAGGAGAAGAAGAAGAAAAGGGAAGGGGAAGAGGAAGAGGAAAAGAAGGAAAAGGAGAAGAAAATGTGGTGAAATTAGAACTATCTTAGAAAATCTGTATTTTCTAATGATAAGGTAATGTAATTTGTAGCTTTTACATAGTTTTAAAAGTGATAACAAACTGCTGTATATTAGAGCATACACTGAAAATTGCATTTTTTAACTTTGAACGTATTTTATCACTCTTATGTTCTTTGTGTCCAAGTATGTGCTCACATGCACACACACATACAAAGTTTTTAGATTTTATTCTAGTATCCCTTTCTAATTTGTTCTCTTAGAATTGAGTTAGTCCCCTGGAAATAAATCATGTCTTCAATTGTTAACAAGCCCTAGAACAATAGGCATTTTAATATAACACTTCTTAAACAAATAATAGTTTAAAAATATATGCTGTGGGATTAACTTTAATGATACTAGGGCATGATGACTAAATCCCACACATTTCAGTTTAAACTATAATAAATACTGAAAACAAACAACTAGAATTCAGTCTCAAATCCTCCTCCAAGAAGTCAGAATGCTAGCAAGAAAGAAATATTTTTGCCTTCATCTTTTTCCTTTCTTTAGTATAAACTATTCCACGAAAGGATTAATATTGCATCAGGAAAAGCCTTTTAACTTTTAATCATGTTACCATAGTTCAAAGAACTGTAAATAAAAAACATTATGGTTCTTAAAATATTTTAAAATAGGGATAAACATTTTTACACTCTGAGTAATGTAGTCCCGTAAATTGCATGGACTATTATAGCTTCAAAGAAAATAGCAATTTAAATATTTTATTCCCACACACTTCTTTCTCCTTTTCTGCTCACAAAAATAATCACTTTCTTGGATAAAGTCCATCTAGCCATCATACCCGCCCCAAAAAACCCAACAAGAATATCTTTTTAAAATACAATAAGGCTGTATATTGATACTAATATTGGTTTTATAATTTCTTGCTTTGTTTAGAGGCATATAACCAATTATTTTTGGCTCTGCCATTATTCCTCATGTCCACAAGCTAAATTGTTTGAGCAGGAGAAGCCAAGTTCATGATACAAATGGCAGATGGTACCAAGAAATCCAAGAGAAGCTTTTCTAAGATCAGTGATTTCCAGGAAGTTCAGTTTGTCGGAGGGGTTCATGTAGAAACTCTGCTGTGGAAAGTTCAAATGCCCTACACCTCTGCCTTACTTTATAAAATCTCAAAAGACTGAACCAGTTTACAGGATGAATGATTTAAGAAGTGAACCTTATACATGGATTTCACACATTTCCAAAGGGCTCTGCAGAGGTGGGCTTTAAAATTCAAGCTCTAACACGTGTAAAACACAGAAACATGTTACATGAAGTGCTTTTCAGGAATGCAGCCAACACCTCACAATATACAACAGGTTTAAAATCACTGTTCACTCTAATGAATACTGTGATGAACAATAAATCAAAAAGAACAATGAGCAGATGATACAATCAATCCACACATTGTCCAAGCTTTTGTCTCCCTGCGCCCAGAAGAGGGAGGGTAGAGAGAGCCACACAGTACCCCTGCTTTGTTGTCTGAGCCCCTCCCTCCTCCAGCTTTCCTTTACTCAAGCATTGCAAACACCCCAAGAAGCCAGAAAAGTTTCTCAACCAAATGCCCCCAGGCATTTTGTGGGAAACAGTTCACACACAGGCCTGAGACTGCTGTCTATAGGACCTGCCTACAAGTTTGACCTTGGTCTGGCATCCAGGAACTTGGATTTGGGGAGGGTTCACATTATTCCTTAACTGATGAGACTGGCTAAATTTTCTACATTCTTTGTACCAAAAAATATGGTTTATAGTGAGTCCCTGGCTTCCTATGGGCGTCTGAAGTTTCAGTTCGTCCTAGGCAGGGAGTGTCCTTGTGACCGAAGTGACCAACAGACACCGTGGGCACTGTGTCTTTAATGAGCATTTCTGTCAGACAACAATTCAACAGTCTGCCGCAACTCATTGCTGGGGAAATTAAGTTTTGTGTAGTTTTAAACCAGTGGTATTAAATCAGTAACACCCTATTTTGAAAAAGCCTATGTAAAACCTTTCTCCTGATTCTTAAATCTCAACTCTAGGTGAACAGCTTGACTATGGGAGCAGAGACTTATTTTACCAGAGAAAAGTAACATGTCACATGCAGAAATGCAGAGAGTTTTATATTTATTTGATTCAGTTCATTCACTTTTTATTCTTTGGGCTAAAGAATGATGGAATTCTAACTGAGAAGGAAATTAGCTTGTCGGGTAAATGCAATTCTTTAAAATACTGCTTTTATAAATCTTTGGCAAACTGAGAGGTGCCCCTCTAGGAGAGCCAGGCACCACCTGCTATGTCGGATCTAAAATTGCTACTCTAATGGAGTGGGGCTGCAGGGGCTGCCCCAGAGCAGAGCGGTGTGATGGCAGTCTGCTCAGAGATGGAGGCTCGGGCAATTGAAGATTATAGTCAGTCATGAATTTTCTAGGTAAGTTTCAGCCTTTCTGTATTAAGCTAGGCTACATTGTATGTCAGGTAGTTATTGCATAAAGTCCCCTTTGAAGACATCACTCCTACTTGCCTCTTACTGACCAGTTATTCATTATGTAATACAGCAGACACTGGGCAAGTGATGGTTAAGAGCCCAAAACCCAGAGATGGATGACATGGGTAACCCCCATCAGGCCACTTTATTTCACTTGGAGTCTCGATGTCCTCACGTTTGATGGGGGTGAGGATAATGCCTTCCTCATAGCATAGTTGTGAAGATTGAGTTAATGCTTGGGAAGTCCTCAGAAGGATGTTTGCCACATAGTGCTAATAAATTGTTAATAGACTCATGGAATTCTTAGTAACCCTTATCCATCATCATTATTACCCTTCAGAAGTTTTATTAGGTGCCTCCAATGAGCCAGAAGATGCAAGAGCCGAAGCAGGCATGGGCCGCCGCTCTCATGGAGCTTTTATCTCGAAAAGAAAGGCAAGTGGAAGGAGAGGGAGCCTCACTCCAGCACAGGCTTCCTTGCTTAGACCGGGGTTTCACTGCCAGGTCCCACCAGTATGATCACTCTGCCAACCATTACATGTTAAGAGTTAACAGTAAATTTAAAAACACTCCACAAAACAGAACAAAATTAGCATGAGAAATGTTTTAAAGGTGATAAAAATTGAATTAAAACATGAAACAAACCAAAGCTAAATCAAAATGAGAATCATTTAAGTGGCTAAAGGCCCGGTCTTGACAAAAAGAGTAAGTAAGGTGGAAATGATAAGTGATGATGAAATATAAGCTCTAAAAGCTGAAAAGAATAAAGAAATGGGGTAAAACTTTAAAAGTACATGAAACATACTAAGAAATGATGAGAAGCAAGAGAAAAGAAACAGACCTAAGTAAAGCAATAAAAGGATAAAACTCAGTATAGTGTAATAAAACAGAAGCAATTTATTTGTAAAAAATAAACAACCTAAAGACAAAACACAAAAAATAAAAATTTAATTAGGTTGAAGACAGAAATGAATTTTCAAAGATTAAAAAAATAAAGGCAAATATTTCCAAAGTTAGCTAAGAAAGAAGCAGTGTATGAAAGAGCAAGTTTGTAAAAATATGTGCCAACTAATTTATAATAACTTAGAGATCAGTCTTAGCTCTTTCAAAATATGAAAAAATTGTTTTCCGTTTGAAAATAGAAAGTTTATCTTGGGAGAGTTAGAAAAAGTCTGTGGCCTATAATTTATTATTTACATATTTAAAATCCCTGCTTTTTTTAAAAAAGTAGCTTCTTTCCATTTGACTAATTAAAGCACCAGGCCCCACATTAATGGGAATGCACTGAGCTGTGGTGGATGAGGGCCTGGCAGAGGAAGGCCAGTTTTAAATCCAAGCTATGGCACTCATCGCCTCTGTTAATATTTGCCCTGGGGAAATTCAGCAGAGAATTGAGTGCCAAATGTGCAAAATAAAGATCAGCAGAAAGATATGGGATTTCTATGCAGTAAGAAAAGCAAGAAGAAGAATTAAGATACTCTACTTAAATTTCATTTGCGTTGTTAAGTTCATTGCATGCCTTTGGCAGTTTGCAGTGTGTTCAGATCCTTACCCTCAACCTGTCTCGTAAGGATTTGTTTGCTCTATAAAGAATAATGATTCTGCATGGAGGAGCAGCACGCTGGTATTAGCCTCACCTACTTTTACGCTAGCAGCTTATGATATCTAATTTGAAATTGCACACCACACATATTGAGGTTAGGAAATTCTTCCCATGTAAGAAACAAGAGCAAAATATTACCAATAATAACTAATAAAGAGCAACTCATCTTTGTTAAGCACATTTTAACAGAGCATTTTTTATGTTCCTTGTCTCATTCAGAAGAAAACCAGGTCTTCGTACTGCCTCTGCACATACTACAGACAACACAGCCAGTTAGTTTTTTCTGAATCCCTGTCTTTGAAATACTCCAACACACCAGCAGGATGGGCCTGAGGGTCTGAATTTTCAGCCTACCCTGCTGTGATCAGCTCCTTTTCCTAGAACTCAATGCCTGCATCTTTCTTGTGGCTTCTGGCACCCATGAGAGACTACCCTCCTCTATTCTTGAATCTGCTGGCTCCTAGAGAAAAGAAGTTACCTAAGCTTCTTCTCAGTTGCTCTATGACTTTTGGGAATAATTTTTAAAAGTTTATCAAACCCTAGAAGGGACAGAGCTCCCCAACATAGAATCTGAGCATGGGCAAAAAATAAATAATACCTGAGATGACCAGTCTAGAAAAATGTGTCAAGGGTTCATTCTAGGATAACTTCCTTGAAACCCACAATGACCTTGCACCACCTGGACAAATTCCATAGATCAGTGTCACCATGAAGTAAGTCTCTGTGGTAGAGTTCAAAGAATGGAATTAATGAAGAACCAAGAGAACTTCTTTAAAAGATTTTCTTTCTCTTTCTTGGTGAAATAGACAGCTAGAGTGACCTCTATTGAGTATCATCCTTAAAATAATGAGCATTACGCCATACTCACCACATGCCAGATCTGAGTACTCATTTCATTCTACCTTCACAACAATCTCACAGGGTTGGTATTCTTATTATCCCCATTTCCAGATGAGAAATTGAAGTTGAAAGCATTAAGGGGTGCTCCCCAAGCCACATAGTAAGTGGCAAAGCTGAGATTCTGAGTCTCCAATCTTAACCGACAGTATGTTGGTATCACTGGTGCCATCAACACTTAAATCTGATTATATTTTGAGAAGATCTGCAAATTGGCCACTTATTATTACTGGTGCCCTCTACTTACCCTCATTCATAAATAATTGAGATAAGAGTCCCAAAGCAGAGGCATTCTAGATGCCCAGTCCAACTGTGATCTGTAGGAAGCTTTTCACAATTTAATGTGCACAACACCACCAGAGGATCTGATCAAAATACAAGTTCTGATTCGGTAGCTCAAGGGTGAGTCCAAAGAGTCTGTATTTCTAACAAGCTCCCAGATGAGGCTGATGGTCTGAGTAGCACATTTTAAGTAGAAAGAATGTGAAGGAAAAAATGCTTGGAATAAAGTCTCAGCTAGTTATCAGTTGAGCTCTACATATTCTAAGCTTCATAAATTTTCTCATTTATAAAATATGGACTATAATACCAAACATGCTTATCTCATGGGACTATTTTAATGATCAAATTGCATAGTGCTTTGTAAAGTGCTCAAAAACCAAAACATTTGTGACTTGTCATCTTGTACATGAAGCTCAAATGCGTTCAGTCCCATGCCCCCTCAAAGCATACATGAACCTCAGATCTGTCTTGTAGCAAGACTCTTGCCTATAAAAATGTATCAGACAATTGTCCTGCATGATTCTATGCATGAGCTATCCTGAGGTCATGTTCAATTTGATGGCTTTCGTCATCCAGAGGATAAGATCTATAATTTTCCTTACCCAGGAAGCCATTTTTACAAGCTTCCCATGACATTTTAGGCTGAGAGCACAATATTGCTTTCTCTCTGTAAGGATATCTTATCTCAATTTCATCACTCTGGTGAGTTCCGTTTTATGATCTGAGTGTGTTTCATCAGCACTGTGTTCTCAGACTATCACCGTTTGTTGACACCGCTGGGTTCCCTACCGCCACCAGTTTCCCCTGAGCTGCCAGCAAAGCCTGGCATTGAAGGCCACCAAGCAAGGGCTGGCTCTGCAAGTTTTCAAGACTTAGCTTTCTGAAGGCCCTTGTCTCTAAGGGACAGAAATGTTTGCTAAGGTCTGGCATTTCAGATTATCCCAATCAAATGCTAATTGGTTTAAGAAACCTTAAAAAAAGTAATGACTTATTCATATAAAAGGAGCCTCCTTTCTTCTTTGGAATTCACCCAACATCGATTCATTCATTTAACAAATATGTATTGAACAGTCAGTGCTAGGCTATGCATGCTGCTGGGGAGACAGAGATGAATGAAACATGAATAGTGTACATGTGGCCTTAGTATTCAGACAGACCAGGTTCATTGACACATTCCATTAGTTTTTCAGACTTCTGATCTTAGGCAAGCTAAAACATTCCCAAGTGCAGTGTCTTCCTTGATAAATGATTCTTATGAAGCTTATGTAAGACAGTACAGAGAGACCTCGTTTTCCATGCTGCTTTACAAACATTTAATGCTTCACAGATAGTATACTTTTGAAACCAGAGAAGTCGGGGTTCATGCTTCCTGTCACCACCAGAACCAATAAGCAGAGACAGGGATTAAATCTTTATGGGCGCTTTATTCAGATGGCCGGCGATCTGAGAAGACAGTGGATTCTGTAACCCCAAAATCCGTCTTATATTTCCTTTCAGCCAGCCTTTTTATAAGGCAAAAAAAAAGTATAGGTAAGGGATTTGGAATTCAGAAGGAAAAAAGTATAGGTAAGGGATTTATGACTCAGGGAAGAGGTTAATCAGATAAAAGCTGTGGCCGAGCAATTTCCCTAGCGTCCTTTCTTCCCTTGACTGGTGATTCTTTATCTGTGTCCTGGGTGTCTGTGTCCTGGGTGGTGGGTGTCTCCCCCTGGGACACAATTGCTCAGACACTATCTTGATTGCTTGCAGTCCCTTCTGGAGCATGAAGGTCAAACTTCTTGTGGTCCCCTGGAGTCACAGTGGCCCATTCCTTCAGTTCCTGAAACAATAGCATTTTACATGCATTAACTACTAAGCTTATTAACTATTACTTAAAACAAAAATGTTCCAACTCTTGGGTTCTCCTATCACTTTTTACAAATTAAAGACAAGACCCACCACCTGCAAAAAGATTATGACCCACTTTACTGTGGTGGCCTGGAACCCAAGCCATAATATCTCCAAGGTATGCCTGTATTGATAAGGTGCCTTTTACAATGTTTAAGCATAGCAGATTTCTAAAATAGGGCTTTTGGTTTCATAAGCAGCCCTCTTTCCATGTCATGGAGATCAGGAAGAGCCAGAGAATCTGAGGCATCCAGTAGGGAGTTAGTTCTGAATCACTGAAGAAGGCACAGAATTAACCTCTGGAGTGAAGTGAGGTTTTGTTTTGTTTTTGTTTTGTTTTTCATTTTTTTCACTTACATCTCTCAAAAGTTCACCTTCTTTTCAATAAAACCTTAAGATCCCTGGGAATAGAAAGCATCAAGGAGTATTTAATGAGTCTATATCATCAGCAGACATTTTTAGAGTTGAATTTGGTGATGCTAGGACTTTCAGGATTCAAGTTTTGGTTCTGTTGTGTTTAAGATAAAATCTGGTTGATGTGAATTATAAAAAGCTTGTGCTTTATTTGAAGAACATAGTCTTGGCAACATCAATAATTATTTAAAGTTTCTATAAGGTTAACAAGGATGGCCAGAGTTTCTGTTAAAGCTTAAAGGGATATTGTATTGCCTCAAAGCAATATCCAAAACAAGTCACTCTTCAGTCAGTCTGCCAGCTTTGAAGTTATGAAATTCTTTAAAAATGTAACAAAAATTTGAGTATTGTATTACTTTCAGATTTGCACATAGTATGAGACATTATTATTTATATGGTACTATTTTGAATTTGCATGCAAAGTATGACTTCACTTTATGTGACTCCAAAGAATTCCCTTAGGTAATATTTTGATGTGGTCAAGATACTAGGTACTTATTAAAAGATATCAGATGGCATCTACTTAATTGGCATGAAATTATTATTTTTTTCTTCAGGACATAGCTCCTCAGCTTCTGTGATATATTTTCACATTGACTTTTCCAGGCTCAGTTTCTAACAAATAAAATATTGAACATCAGACATAGCTGCTTGTTTTCAAGGACAATATTTCACCCTGTGTGTCAGTCTAAAGCATTAGTTACTACAAATCAAATTAGGAGAAAGAGCTACTCATATCCATTTGGGAATATTGATTTGTGGTGCTTGATTTTTCTATGGTGCTGGTAGAGAATTTAGAATTATAGCATTAGGTATCTTTCCACCTACGCGGTTTAATTGAACATGACTTATTCTGAACTCACATGGATATAATTTGTGGATGTCATCTGTACCTCAACATGTACAATATTGTGACTAGTAACTATTGATCATTTCGATGGGCTTAACGAGTTGCAAATCTGCATTTATATTCCTTTTTAACTACTGAGAATGTACAAATGTCTCTTAGGCATTAATAGGTGCAAAGCAACACATAAACAAACAAGAAAAACAAACAAATGAAAACTCATGGACACAGACAACAATAGGGTGGTGACCAGAGGGAAGAAAGGAGGGGGTAGTAATGGGGAAAGGGGGTCAGATATATGGTGATGGAAGAAGATTTGACTTTGAGTAATGGTCCCACAATGAAATAGACAGATGCCATATCATAGAATTGTACATTTGAAACCTATATCATTTTATTAATGGATGTCCCCCTAATAAATTTAATTTTTAAAAAGGAGAGATGCAGACTTGAGTTTGAATTTTTTTGGTACTTGCTGAGGGAAAAAGGAGAAATGGCCGTAAATCCTCTGAGGTACTTAGGTTCTTCGAATATAAAATAGAGATTACATCCAGCTTGCAAAGTTATTGTAAGAATGAATGATAACATATGTAAATCTCCTAGTACCCTGCCTGGCATGTAGCATGTGCAAAATAATTGGTAGTCACACTGAGATAGCTGCTTTTTTATCAGAATCAGTGAACATTGACATCTTTATATAAAGAACAGTGTTAAGCACTCCCACAGTTAACATTTATTTAGGCAACATATTTTTATTGAGAAACCAATATGTGGCAGATATTTAGACACTGGGTAAAGAACAATAAAAACAGCCCGGCTGGTGTGGCTCAGTGGCTTGAGTGCTGGCCTGGGAACCAAAGTACTGTTGGTCCAACTCCCAATCAGGGCACATGCCTGGGTTGTGGGCCACGTCCCCAACAGGGGGTGGTGCTTGAGAGGCAACCACACAGTGATTGTTTCTCTCTCTCTTTCTCTATCATTTCCCCTCTCTCTCAAAATAAATAAACAAAATATTTTTTAAAAAAGAATAGTGAAAACATATAAATACTTTCCCTCAAGGAATTTACTATCTGATGGAGACAATCAGGCATTAACACCTAACTACATAAAGTGCATTTCACGTTAACAGAGACAGGATGGTGGGGAGGGGCTGGCGAAGTTCCTGCTCTACCTGGGAAGTCACAGTTCATGCCAGTTGTCTTGCTGTCATCACTTACAGTGCCCCTTGGCATCTTCAGTGTTGTTCCAAGTTGGGCGACACATTTTATAGTTATCTGTATTTGTTTTCTAGGGCCACTATAACAAAAGACTGGATGGCTTAAGCACCCAAAATTTATTATGGCACAGTTCTGGAGGCTGGAAGTCCAAGATCAAGGTGCCATCAGGACTGGTTCCTCCTGAGGGCTCTCTCCTTGTCTAGGGGACATACCAGGCAGAGAGACCAGTGAGTGACAAGGAAAGAATGAGAAGTGTAAGTAAGACAGACAGACAGACAGACAGAAGAGTTCTGGTGCGAGGATTGTGCAGACTTTGTAGGCCCTTGTGGGGAGTTTGGCTATTAGGCTCCATGATATGGAAAGCCATCTAGTGTTCAATGAATATCTTATTAATCAATTAATTAATTAACTTAAAACCAAGATGAGAAGATCCTTACTTCTTTTTTTTTAAGAATTTATTTATTGCCCTGGCTGGTGTAGCTCAGTGGATTGAGTGCGGGCTGGAAACCAAGCAGTCTCGGTTCGATTCCCAGTCAGGGCACATGCCTAGGTTACAGGCCAGGTCCCCGTGAGGGCCATGTGAGAGGCAACCATACATTGCTGTTTCTGTCCTTCTCTTTCTCCCTCCCTTCCCCTCTCTAAAAATACAATAAAAATTTAAAAAAAAATCTTAAAAAAGAAGAATTTATTTATTTATTTTTAGACATAAGGGAAAGGAGGGAGAAAGAGAGGGAGAGAAACAGCAATGTGTGGTTGCCTCTCACGTGGTCCCCACTGGGCACTGGCCTACAACCCAGGCATGTGCCCTGAGTGGGAATCGAACTGACGACCCCTTGGTTCACAGCCCGCACTCAATCCACTGAGCTACACCAGCCAGCGAAGATCCTTACTTCTTATTTAGTTATTTGTGAATGCTTAGACTCAACAGAGACTCAGTGTAGAATATAGGACACGGTGACTCCACAAGGGTAGAATCCATTCATTGGTAGTATGTAGTGATTGATTTACCTAAGATGAATATGCTGAATAGCAATTTGTAAAAATTTTCAGTTTTATTACAAAAGTGCCATAATGGATTGTGCCAAGGATTCTGTACACTAAAGTGCCGTGGATTCTGTATACTAAAACAATGGTCTATGTAAAGTAGAGGATGAATATTTGACCCTGGTTTAATCTGACTTTTCTTGCTGTTCTGGAAAAATCTGTTTACCGATGTCTATGTTAGTTTCCTAGGGATTCTGTAACAAGTTACAACAAACTGAATAGCTGAAAACCACAGACAGTTTTTTCTTTCACAGTCTGGGAGAGCAGAAGCCTGAAGGGTGAGTGACAGCATGGCCGGCTCGTGGAGGCTCGGAGAGATGGTCTGCTTTATGCCTGTCTCTTGGTTTTGGTGGTTGCTGCATTCCTCGGCTTGTAGCTGCATCACTCCAATATCCGCATCCATCATCACATGGCCCTCTTCCCTGTGTGTGAGTGTGTGCGTGTGTGTGTTTCCTCTCTCTTACAAGGACTCGAGTCATTTGATTTAGGGCCCATTCTACTCCAGTATGACCTCATGTGAATTTTACTAATCGCATCTATGAAGACTCTATTTCCACAACTTTCTGAGATTCGTTGTGCCCAAGAATGGTTGAGAAACACTGTTCGATCCAGTACAGCATTTATGTAGAAACAACTAGAGGTCAGTTAGCAATATCCAAACTGTAAACTACAGTTCTTAGGAAAACTTGCCTGGCATGGATTGGCCCAGAACAGAACAATGTTTCTAAAGTGTGGCTTACATTTGAGTTACTTGATTCAGTTGGTCTGGAGTGACCAAGCATGGCTAATCTTTGAAGCCACACTGGTGATTCTAATGAGCAGCTAGGGCAAAGTAATTGATATTCACAGAACTGTAAGCCCTTGAGCTTTAGTGCATATCTTATTTGATTTTCATCCCCAGTGTCTGGCACAGGGTGTTTGTATATACTCCATAAATATTTACTGGTTAAATTAATGAACAAATCAATTTGCAGAATAAATACACTGTTGAAAGATGAGACTTGAATACAATGACCGAAAAGGATAGGAAATAGCTTTCCTACTACAAGTTATAATGGATTATATGTTATTTCTTCTTGCATTGGAAGAATTTTGCAGAAACAATAACTTCATTCATCTCCTAACTTCCTTGAGATTAGTAAGTGTCATATAATATTGCCCCCATTTTTCAGATGAAGAAATTGGATCTCCTAGTGCAGCTTTCTTTCAACTGCATTATTTTTTAATACCACCAGGAATTTGATGGATTTTCTATAGAAAATGGGATTAGAGGCAGCATTTCTAGCAAAGAAATGCAGGTCACTAAGTTTTTGGTACCATATTCAAGATAGAGTGATTCAAGAAGCATAACTGGAGGAGGGGGAGGGTAAAAACCACTCCATAAAGTAAAACTGTAGCTGAAGGCTACACAGGTGGACACACCCAGTAAGTGAAGTAGTTTATTTGGTAGAGCTGTTTCAGTGTTATGTTGAAGTGAGACTGGCACACCCAGGAGTCAGACAGATGGACGTGTGCTCATATCTTGATACTTAGGAGCTGCAAGCATCTATCTACCCTTAATTTCCTTGCCTGTCATTTGTCTATCATAGTATTATCTGCCATATGGGGTTCTTGTGAAGGTTAAGTGATATAATGATTATAAAGTACTTGTCACATGGAAGTTCTTATTGCGGGCAGAGCGCTGTATTTTAGGCATTATTTTCCTCCAATTTTGGCTAGGGCAAGATCATGTTCAAGTGAAATTTAAAGGACTTTCTTATGTTATCATTTAATTATTTGCTCACATTTGTCTTCTCCATTAGATTTTAAGTTTCATGAGAGTGGTGAGTAGGTGCATTTTTGCCAGTGCACCATGAATATTTCTTGAAAAAAACATAAGCTAGACTCCAGCACTCCTCTTCTCAGTGGTCCTCCGTCTTCTCCTTATTTCACTCCGAATACAAGCCAAAGTTCTCATAATGAACTGTGAGGCTCTGTAGTACTTTATATAAAAGAAGATGAATAGACTGAATAAAAGAAAATAGATCATTTTGAAGGTACTTTTAAGTATGGTTTTACAAAGCAAGAGTCAGGTAACTAGCCAATCATAAAATGAACAGGGTAACCTAGACCATATAAAAATTAATGTGAAGCAGTAGGGGAGGTGCAGAAAGATTCACTATGTAATTTTATAAAACACTCTGTTGGACAAGAAAATGAATTTTATTATCCCAAATAATTTTAAACCTCAATTTATAAATTATATTTGTGTTTTTATGTCATCAGAAGAATCAGCTTCACTCGAATGCAACCAACTTTCTGATTTTTGACTTATCCTAAAGGAAAATTTGAAGTTACATTGCTTGAGCATTAAAAATGCTTATGTGTATGTAAACATCAGTGAACATGAGAAATGGGACTTTTGGGAACTAAAGAATAAATATAACATTGGCTACTTGTATTAGCTTGAAGATGGGAAATAGTAAAGTAGGGTTTAGGTTTGATTCATATTTATAATAAAATTTCTATTACAGAGGCAACACTCGAGGTAGACGTTGGGGTGTGGGGGGTGCTTTAATTGCTGCTGTATCCTAAAAAATACTGCTGTCACTTTCAAAATTTTCCTCTTTGCTTTGGGTGCTGAGCCTTAAACACATTTCTCCCAGCAACCCCTGGGTAGGGGAAAGAACGTTACTAGCCAGGAGCTGTGTGTGCATAACCTCATTTGAACCTCCTAACCACCTGGGACACGGCCAAGGGTGGCATTATTAGTGTTGCCATGATACGGGTAAGATCAAAGAGGCTTAATGAGGTCAATGCCACTTTTCTAGAGTCTCACAAACAGAAAGTGGCAAATCTTAGATTCCAACCAGCTTTTTTTTTCCCCCTGCATACAAAGCTGCAAGACTTTCCACTACACATGCCCCAAATTCCTTACGTTATTCTATGTTGGTAACAATACTTAACATGAGATCTACTCCCTTATCACACTGCTGAGTGCACAGTACAGTATTGTCATCTACAAGTACCACGTGGTACAGCTGATCTCTAGAACTGCTTCATCTCACAAAACTGAACATTTACACCCCATGCACAATGCCTCTCCCCTTCCCCCGCCCCCATAGCCAGGTAACCACCGTTCTAATCTCAGCTTCTATGAATTTGATTCTTTTAGACGCCTGCTGTAAGTGTGGAATTGTGCAGTACTTTCTCCTTCTGTGAGCGGCTTATTTCACTTCGCCTGTTGCCCTCAAGGTTCATCCATGTTGTCACCCGTGCCAAGAGGTTCCTCTCTTTTTAAAGCTGAAAAAATACCACAATAATATTAAAATAATATTGAATTGTATACAAATACTTACATTGTAGCTACCTATGTTATCTTTCCTGCTAATTACAGCTATTTTTAATATACCACTGTTAACGATGGTGCACAATTCACATTATTTACAGTGTGATGAAGTTGCCATTTAGCAAACGACTGTACACGAGTCCGCAGGAACAAACCCTTCTGGTTGTTAATTTACTAGGATCATATAATTTGCCATCTAAACCAGAACATTTTTAATACAAAAGGGGCAAGGACATATAGGATGCTAACATAGGATGTAGCACAACTATCAAAAACTGGCACTATCCTGAACAAACCAGATCTGGTCACCATACTTATAGGGAACTCCAGATAAGTATGGAGTTTCAGATAAGTGTGGAGTTCTCCAACTCCCACACAAAAGATTCACCATGTAAGGAAACACTTTTGGCAATTTTTGCAGAGGAACAGAAGAGAATTGGCCTTCAATCTTGGATCTCAAAAAAACCCCAAGAAAACTGATAACTTTGCCATGTCGAGTTCAGCATGTGTTCTCTGGCAAGTTCTGCCAGTAGAGGAGGGCAGTACGGTGGACAAACACGGGCACTTTGTACTGATTTGGAAAGCACTTTGGCTTTGCATCACCTAATTGTTTAGCAATGGGTACAATAATTATCCTGTCTTCAGCTGACTAAAGCTCTCTCTAAATGTTTCATGAGGCATGCAATCAACACAAAATAAAAATGGTCAAATGGGACCTGGCCTTGATTGAGTCAGGAGCGGAAAGAGACAGACAGACAGAGATAGAGGACAGAGGAAGGTAAAGGGGAGATGCAAACAGAGACATAGAAGGACAAAGACAGAGAGAGACATGCAGCCAGAGAAACACAGAGACAGAGAGGGCGAGGGAGACAGAGAGATAAGGAAGTGCCAAAGACTAAGGAAGAAAGTGAGACACGCGCAGAGCTGGAATGCCAAAGGAGAGAGAGATACTTAGGAGTGAGACTGAGAGAGACTAGCGTTTATTTTAGGAGAAACATGGGTGTTCAAGTGGCAGCTTTAAGTAGAGTTAAATTTATTCTATTTGCATTTAGATGCTGTAGATTATTTTGAGCAAATTCAAGCACCTTCTAGCTCCCTCCTTCTTAATTAACTGATAGAAAAAAAAAAAGAGGTAATGTTATCAGTCAAAACAAAACAGGTCAATTATGAAGGTCAGTGTTCTGCCTCCAAAATTCATAAATTGACAAAATTAAATGTATATATTTTCCCATGGTTTTCAGTGACCAACCCTGCTGCTACCCTTCTTAAAGGGGCGACATTCTGGGTCCAAGAGCAATCGGTAGTGTAGTAGCAATTGCCAGCAAGAATTATCACCAGAATATGAACTCCAAATTATCTGGGATCCTGGTTCTTCGAGAATAAATTTGAAAATACAAAATGAGCTCTGATCTGTTTTCAGTAGTCTACTGTGTTATTATGCATTCTCTTTACTTCCCTATTCTTCTGTCCCTCACTTCTTTCGGATTAAGTAAATATTTTCAATGTTCCATTTTAATTCCTGTGTTTGCATATTTATGAGCTCTAAGCCCATTTTAAAAATAGACATTTCAGCAGATAAATTTGCATTTACAACTAGTGAAGAATGTACTTCCTACCCCAGCAAGGAGTCGCTGGCCACGAATTACCTTGTCACCGATTCAAACAAGATGCAGATGGGATCACAGGACCATTGAAACTCTTGGTGATTTTGTCATAGTAATTGATTCGTGGAAAGACAGGGAAACATTATTAGCTATATTTCTTCCACCAGACATCCACAGGCTTAGGGTCTAGGAAGAAAAACATGATGCATAATTCAAAAGCACAAGATGGAAGCTGAACAAGGCTGTGAGTTATGGAATAGAGCCTTTATTTCCATGCAAAGCCACAGAAAATATTTGGTTTTGCTGTCAGCCACACTACAAAAAAAGAAAGAAGAAAAAAGGAAGATAAGCGTGATTCTTACTAAAGTGAAGTTATCATGTCTATTACCATCATCATTACTTCTTGAATTCATAATTCATGGCCCATCACTCACCACTGAAACTGACATTGGCATGTAATGGCACTTTTTGTGTAACAGAAAAAGCAGTCAGTGAAAAAATTACCTCTTGAATACCCCACTATTAAGATGTGGAGGGTCAGAAATATGGGGCAACCAACATGATGACAGCTGGTCTGTTTTCAGTAAACTCAGGCTTTGTAAGATAAAATCTTTTCATTGGTAAAAAAAAATGAATTCATTTTCATTCATTTATATCACAATATAGAGCATCCTACTAATTTTTACATTTACTTTTTATCCTTTTTGTATTGCTCTATTTCGTGATTTTTAAAGTGCTGGTATACTAGTAGGTTTGTTTATCTTCTATGTGCAGGGATAAGGCAGTTGATTTAATTTTAATTTCTAAGGTAATAAATTTGTGAATAGATCATTATACTCAGTGGTTTATATAGCCAATTAACTTAAGGTATTACTTTGTCCATAGTATGTGCCAATAAATGTTAATTGAATAACCAAATAAATAAGTCAAATTAATTAGTCCACAAATATATGTTACTGCTAATATACGTAATATACTGTGCTAGTTGCTAATAATCAAAATAGGTCAATAAACTTTCTCATCCCATTAGATATTTTTGCTCAAATGTAACTCCAGTGACACCTTCCCTGGCCACATATATAAAATTCCAAGTCTTCCCCATCGCCCCTCCAACCTGTGCACCAACAGAAGTCTCTAGACTTCATCCCTGCTCTCTGAAAATCTTTATATCTTGTGATTTACTTTTGTTTAGTATTTTTCTTCTCTGAGTATAAGGTAAGATCAATTAAAGCAAGAATTTTTTGCCTTGTTCTCAGCACCTGGGACAGTGCCTAGTGTAAGCACTCAATAAACTTGTTTTTAATAAATGAAGAATATTCTGGTTTCTCTTCAGATCATGTAAATCTTTCTTCTTTTTAATAATTAAAGAGAATCCTCCCATCATCAAAGTCAGGTTTTATAAAAGAAGCTGAACCCTGGCTGGTGTGGCTCAGTGGATCGAGTGCCAGCCTGTGAGCTGAAGGGTTGCTGGTTGGATTCCCAGTTAGGGCACATGCCTGGGTTGTGGGCCAGGTCCCTGGTTAGGAGCGTGCAAGAGACAACCAGTCAATGTATCTCTCCATTACTATGGGTTTATTATGAGATACTGGCTCACACAATTATAGAGCTGAGAAGTCCTACAAATGCCATCTGCAAACTGGAAGTTCAGTAAAGCTGATGGTACAGTTTCAGTCCAAACCTGAAGGCCTGAGAACCAGGAGCACCAATGCTAGTGGACAGGAGGCAATGGTTGTCCCAACTCAGGCAGAGAAAAATGTTTCTTTCTCCTTCCTTTCTGTTCTATTTAATCCCTCAACTTATTTGAAAATGGCCACTAGCTTTGATGAAGGTGGTATTCTTTATTCAGTCTACCAGTTCAATTGCTAATCTCTTCTAGAAACACCCTCACAGTTACACCCACAATAATGTTTTACCAGCTCTCAGGACATCCCTGAGCCCAGTCAAGTTGACACATAAAATTAACTGCAACAACGACCCACATTTTTATCCTCTCACAGACCCTTTCCTCCAACACACACACCAGTTCTGTCCTCTCCTGCACCCTCTCCTGGAAATTCTAGTCACTTTTAAAGCCTAGAATTTCCATCTCTGCCACCTCAGCTTAGTCAACATGATCTCCCCTGTTAGCAAATGCAGGTCCAGCTGCCCATTGCCTTGAAAACCAAACTCATGAGACAGGTGCTGGTGAAAAGGAAAGCGGCTTATTTTACTCCTGGTCACCTGAAAAGATCAGAGACTCATGTCTCAAAGCCCATTTTAACATGTCAGTGCAGGCACAAGTTTTTATAAGAAGGGAGAGGGAAAGCAGAAGAAACAAATCAATGGGAAGGAGTTGGAAAGTTCTCTACATGCAGACTAGCACAGTCCATTCCAATAAGGCAAGTGATGGTCTGGAGTGTGTCATTCTGGTTTCATCATCATGGCTTCACAACATCCTGGCTTTATGTCATTTTGGCTCCATGGTTGAGGTCACCAAATCTCTCCAGATCTGGGACGCCTGAAGGTCAGAGTCTGTATCCTTTGAAGTTAGTTCCCAGGATTCCTATATAAACATGCTATTTATCTACAAAGTACATATTAGAGTCAGCACTTATAGAAACAATGTCAAGAAGTGGGGTGGGGGGGAGCGTTACAATTCCCCACTGTTACACCACCTCGTTGAACTATGGAAAAAGTATGCTGCTAGGCAGAGAGAGCCAAGGTATTCGTGGAGCTCACCTCTTGGGTTTCTTTCCCTCCATGTAGCACGGTTCTACACTGCTTGTTGTTCAGTGCTTGCAAACAGTTTCCTCATGTGGCTTGCCCAGTTATACAGTTGCTTAGAGTGGGGTAGCATATCTGGCAGTGTTTATTCTCTAAAGTCTAGAAGTAAAAACTTTCAATCTTAACATGGCACTAGGGAAGACATATGCCACATACATATTGGCATTATTGATTCTTTTAATTATATATGTGGTAATGAAGATGAAGGAGGTTTATAGTTGTGATAAAGGAAAAATAGAGGGAACTATAAGCATAAAACAGAGCTGCTCATAACCTACTTTGGTCCATCATGCAAGGTTTTCCTTAGAAAGTGATTACTGAGCTAAAATCCCCAGGATGAACAAGTTCAGATAGAGGTCTTGGCATGAGGTCAAAGGAAATATCATCTACTCAATGAACTGAGAAAACATTATCTAACATTTATTGAGGGTGTATTATGAATAGGCAACACCCTAAATGCTTTTATGTATTATCTCATTAGATTCTACTTGTAACAACTTTAAGAGTTAATATTACTAATCCATTTACTGATGAACGAAGATCCAGAGAGATTAAAAGAGCTTACCCAAGGTCACATAGTGCTGGTATTTGGATCCAGGCTGTGTTACTACAGTGCTTGAACACTCAACTACTACATTTTAAGGAAAACAAACCAAGAAAAGCATAAGAATCTGATAACAGAGAGAGAGAAAGAGAGAGAGAAGGAGAGAGGAAATTATATGATGGGTATAGCATTCCAGGAGCTAAAAGTCTCACTAGTGGGAGAAAACACTATAAAAACAAGTAGTAACCATATACAACTTATATTTGAATACAGGGTGGGGCAAAAGTAAGCTTAAAGTATAAGTATGTAAAAATGTTTATTCTTGTGTTATCATTTATTAATTATTGTATTATATTCCATATGAACAACTGTAAACCTACTTTGCCCCCCTCTGTATGCTCTCCTAAAATGAATCTTTAAACTGTGTTTTGACAACAAAGATTCTTTACTCCAAATCTTTTGTTTTATAAAGAAAAGACAGAGGCCCAAGGAAGTTTAATAAGTTGTCCAAGGTCACTCAGCTTGAAGTAGTCAAACAGGGACTAAAATCTGGGACTCCTAACTCCTGATTAAAAACAGCAGCCTGTCTACCTTGTAGTCTCAAGAGCCGTTCAGAAGATGCTCCAGGTAAAAACAACATTAGTTACCCAATAGTGGGTCCTGGCAGGGAGTGTAACCCAGGAAGTGGGAAACTCCTCCCCCAGCCCAAGGCCTGAGGGTCCAGGAAGTGGTTATAGACAGAATAAGCTTGGCAGACATGGAAATTTAATGGAAAAGGAGGACCTGAAACAACTGGCAAATATTTCTTGAGTGTCTGCTACGTGCCAGTGTCAGGGATGATTATAGTTTGGCTAGATGTGCAGAAATCAAATCTGACGCAGAGAAGCTGGGTAAAAGGTAAAAAAATAAATAAATAAATAAAACAAGTAAAGGCTCTCTCCTACAGCAGGTGGCTGATAGAGCCTTGTCTCTCTAATTCTTTGTCAGAATAGGGTTTCTTTCTGCAAATAAAGTGTGGTATCCAGAACAATAAATTGTGACTTGGGAATGATAGAGAAGGTAGAGCAGAGGATGGGGAGGTCTCTCTTTCCTCAGGAAGGTTTCAGGATGCAGTAGGGATAGTTTTCCAGAGGCAAGTGTGTTTGAATTGAGTCGTAAGGGCTTCCAGGACATTTAGAAGTTGAGGGTTGGTGAAGGACCTGCCAGGTTCCCCATGCTGTGGGTGGAAATTTGCAGTGACTTGAAGGAAGAAGCAGATGTCCTGCTTGGGGAGCTAAAGCAGAGCCCAAAGTCCTGAGAAAGACGTGGCTCTTCGATGGATGTGCCCCTTTAGAAATGTAATAGAAAGAAGCCAACTGAAAAGATTGTGTTATATAAATCAGATTTATTTTATTTTACAAGTTTAAAAGCTTTCTTAGGTACTAATCAAGGAAATGAAATCAGATCTTCCTTTGGTATTGCAAGTTAATTTATTCACTCATTGGCCAGCCCCTGGCTGAACTCCTCCTATGTGCCAGACCGTCGGCCAGCACCTGGGATATCAAGTGAACAAGACATTTCACAACAAATCAGTGTCAAGATTCGGGTGGCAGCCTGTTTTGTGAGTTCCAACAAAGGCAGGAAAGGTGGTGTGACCAATGGTTAATGGCCCATTAGGAGCAACAGGGAGGGCGATGGGAAATGCTGCCAGGGTAAGGGGCTTGGGGTCCATGGTGGGAAGTGTGAGTTTTTCTTCAAAGAACAACATGAAGGTTTTAAAGGGCTTTTAAGCAGGGAAATGGTCCGATTGGATTTATCTATCTAATAATTTACTATCATCCGCCACCCAAGAGATTTTACAGGTTTTTTAGCCAATAGACACTAATGTGGGGTGGAACCAGCCCCAAAAGGAAATAGATCAGTATCCTTGTGGTCGGGACTTCTTATAATTGTGAGATTGAAATTATAAAGTAGAAAAACAACAAACAATACATTTGCAAGGCCCATGTTATAAAGATGGCCTAATCTCAATTTGAATTGGTTCTTTTCTTGTGTGCTTTATATTCAACACCTTCCAAACTGATTTTGGGGACACAATATATCCATCCAAACATAAATTCAGGCCCTGGGCACTCAGAGTGGGTAGGCTGGTGCTGAGTTGGACAGTCAAGTGTTTGGGAGCTTACCCACTGGGCGGCTAAAGATTTTCTTTCAGTCCTCGAGAACTATCTGAAGTCAGAAATACCTCTTTGTCTATTCTTGGGTTAACATTTTTCAAACACACCTTGCTTCTTTTAGCATTACTCTGCTTGAATAATTCCATCCAGTAATGTCAACACATGAAAAATGTGAAAGACTGTCCTATCTCTGGGCATGTCAACTTATGCTAATGAAGCTGCATATCAAGGACATCCATTTTTCTCACTTTCAGGGAAGGCAAAGGTATTAACAAGTGATTGCGGTGTGAATGACTTATGCAAAGCATCTCTCTCCTTGGTAATCAAAGATGAGGAGCAATGAGAACAGAAAATTGTCCTGTGGGCTCTTAATGCCGGTTTGAATACTGAAATTTCAATCAAGTTATCTCTTTTGATGATATTTATTTTATTTCCAATCTAAGGTTAGAAACAAGCCACTAAAATTTACTTTTGTCACTCGAAAGATATATTTGCATGATTCTGTTTTCAGTTGCTAAACATTATCTTTAATGCAACATAAGAAAAGGTTTTGAAAAGAAAAACCTTAAAAATGAGAAAAACAGAAGCGATAAAGGAATTTTCGTCCCTCCTGGGTTCCCAACCTGCTCCCTGCGATTGCCTTGAACAGATGGCTGTGTGCAGGTCCCGCCTGCCTGCTTCCTCCGATAAACCGTGCACCCCACCCTAGTTTCTCTGGGAAGACAGCATTAACAGAACCCATCGGTATCTTCTAGGTTTCCTCTACGCTCAGAGCAGCACCAAACGCAGCATCAAAGAGCGGCTCATGAAGCTCTTGCCCTGCTCAGCTGCCAAAACATCGTCTCCTGCTGTTCAAAGCAAGTTTGTTTGTTTGTTTCCTCAAAAGTGTTTGTTTTGTTTGTTTAGGTCTGCATGCATTGCAGTTCCCTGCTTCTAACGAGAATCAATACATATGCTCTGCAGAACTAACTCTACTGATGTACTCGTGTTTACCTAAATACCAGGGGAACTTCTGTGCAATTGTGATGTGCTTCCTGATTGGCAGATGGAAGCGTGGTGTGAGTGGCAGAACCTTGGGCTTCAAAACATTGCAAAGTTTTTGTTTGATCTGTACGACAGGGAATCTACCAGACAACTCTTGGGTTCCCAGTTGCCTAACTTGTTAGCAGATGAGCATACACTTAAAAGTGTATTATCTTGTAAATTCATTGATCCCCATACATGCATTTGGTGTTGTAATTTAGATACTGCCAAAGTTCATAAATATCATTAAGTGTGAAAAACTACTATAAAATGAAAAACATCTACACAAATGTAACTTTTTTCTTTGCCCATTGTCCACCTGTATCAATCATAGTTCTCTAGAAAAACAGAATGAATACATACATATATTTGCATATATATACACATATACATATATATATACATACACACATATACTAACATATATATATATATATATATATGTGTGTGTGTGTGTATATATATATATATATAATGTTAGTTTCCACCTGTCTTTCCAAATGATTGGATGAGGTCCACTCCTATAATCCAGGGTCATCTCCTTTGCTGAAAGCCAACTGATTGTAGGTAATAATCACATCTACAAAATGTCTTCACAGTAATGCTTAGATTAGTATTTGATTAAATAAGTGGGAACTATAGCCTAGCCAAGGTGATGCATAGACTAATCATCATACTCTGCATTTTCTCTTTCTCTCCAACTTTGTGGCAAATATAAGACACAGGGTCCAGCGCAAATAATTCCCCTTTTTATTACAAAACCTTTTATTACATAATCATAAGCATGTAGGTCTATAACATAATAATATCACACCCAAGCACACCATATGACATTTTAGGTGAAATGGTCAAATTAAAACTATAAATTATTGCACCCATATTATTACCCTACCAACCACACTCGAGCAGGCATTACTTCCGCCGAATCCTGTATAATGAACATTTACAAATATTCTGTGTTCACAAACATTCTTTCATACACAATTTTTTTCAAGCATCAGACAACCGTTGGAATCAGAGAAGGTGACATTCTTTGCCAGTGAGGAAACAAGACATTAAAAAGCTGGGAGAAACCTTCCAGGTGAAGGGCCAACCCCCAGGTCTCCACCTACTCTCTTCATGTTGCCACATATTTCCTAGGAACTGTTGGACTCAATTCGTGATTTGAAAATGTGAATATCCTAAAACTTCTTTAGTTTCCAGAGTAAAAATGGAGAAAATTGGCTTTAAACAACCAGTCAAAACATCCAGAATAGAATAGTAAATCATTTCAGTGGCACCGACCAAAGATAATATATCATAATAATGAGATTTAATTAATTCACTTAGTCATTCAACATGTATTTGTTATATGTCAGCCCTTATGTCTGGGCTGGGAAAGAGCAGTAAATAGAATAGGATAGAATAGTAACTAGAAAAGATCTGTCCTACTAGAACATTCTGTGGATAGAGGGTACAGAACAAAATTGCTTTTATTAGTAATAATCCTATGTACAAACAAAATTAGAATTATGGGTTAGAAACTCTGTTTTGATTTGTTTTCCTTCATTGTACACACACCATCTCAAAAACAAAACATAACATGTCATCAACCACTTAGAAGGCCAAAGTTCAGAGTAATGCCAAACCTAGTCCTACATGATATTGAAGCTGCAGCTACTTTTATTGCCACAATTTGTCAGCAAGTGTTGGTTATTAGAGCCATTGCTTTTCTCCTTCCACACTGGAATCAAAAGTGCCAATTTATGGGTGCACTGCAATTTTGAACCAAATAGGAAGAAGAAGTCAGAACATTTCCTAAAAGAAAAAAGAAAAGATACTAAAAATGAGCAGAATGACTCTAAAAACTATTTTTATAAAAATGGGATTTCATAAAACTGCTGATATTGAACCCCTGTTAGACAGAGCCACTGATTTGTAAACTCCAAAAGGTCTACAGATATGAAACTCCTGCCCCTGGTAGCCACCAATTTCCCCATTAGCTACCTATTGCAAGAAATTCCCAGTGTGTTGAAATAAATTACTTGGAGAGGAGACCACGTTAATTCCAATGCTGTATTGCTTTGCAATGGTGATTTCATCAAATCTCAATCTATGATCTGGGACCTAAGAGGTTGGACACAGAATGGAAAAGATGATATGAGAACAAGAGGCAAAAGGCAGGGGTTGTCAGAGTGGCAGAGGACCCTAGACCACCAGGAAAAGCATGGGCACCACACACAGAGAACCCTAGGTGAAGGGAGGCTGACCAGGGAGCTCTAGGCTTGCCTGGCAGGCACAGTGGCTGAGAAAATGTTCTGAACCACATCCCAGGCAGCTTCAAAGCTAGGAGCTAAAAGTTAGTTTAATAAAGGGCCAATACTCACCCTAAATTTTATTTGCTTTTCCCAGGAAGGCAGATAAGAAAGGACTCTTCATTCCTCTTGGCAGGAATGTGAGATTTATATCATACAGATAACAAAAGAATAAATATTTTCTGCAGAAAACCGTACACTCCTGCTGAGGTATGGAGCGCTCAGATTCCCCAAATCAAGAACCTGAGGGTTTGGAGAGAGCACAGGAAAGGCATGCAGTCTCTCCTCATGTCTAGCTCCCAGACAGACCCTTGTCAGCACAGTGAGCTCGAGTCAGCCCCTTTTAACTTCCATCATATTCCCCCTCTTGAGAGTCATCCACAGTGTGCACGCCTTCTTCCACAGAATAGCCTTCCTTCTCCTCTCTTCCTCGTCCTCTTCCTCTTTGGATGTTGGGAAGGTGGATGGTCTATTTACAAAAGTTACCCAACTTCATGGCGGGACATTTGGAAACTGCAAAAAAAAGAAGAGAAGTCCCCCACACATGCAGACCACACTCACACCACATGACAGACTCATAATCCTTCTATACTGCTGCTACACCTACACTGGCGTACCAACAAGTAAGCACGAACAACTCTTTTCACTCCTGTGTGCTCATTAATGAGATCTCGTCAATGCCAAATTTTGATCCTTTTTTACATTGCATGCTTTCATCAATATTAGCCTTTTTGTGACAACTCTAACATTATTTTAATGGCAAGCATAATGTTATATTTTACAATTACTGTAAACATAAATTGTATTTGACCAAATCCTCTGAGTTTTAGATATTTAGATTTTTCCCCTTTTGATGTTTTTTACCCCATAATATGAAAAGCATGAAGATAAACATATCTGTGCATATATCTATGTACATGTATCTAGATACACATATCTATATGTTCTTTAGATTATTTTCTCCAAAATTTGGAATTATTAGGTGAGAGAATTAAATTTTGTGAATATAAGTTCCCCAATGTATATTAAACAAAAATTTTTGAGTTGGCTTTTCAAATATTTAAACACATCATGCATATTACCTCCTGAATTTTTTGTTACATGGACTCAATATTTGGAAATTATAAGCATCTTATACTCATCTGTTAAATGCATACTAAACATTAGTTCTGCTGTCTGTGCCTGAAATGAAAGCATTAAAAAAAGTTGCATGTGACAAAGACTTCCTTCATGCAAAAGCATAGCCATTGTTAAATTTTTGAAAATCAGAGATATCACACCCATCTGTAACAAACAGCAAAACTCATGAGCCCAGACTCCTCACATCTGGACTTGGATGTTTGAGAAGACTGTAGGACAAATATTGAAGTCCAACTGCCTTGGAAAGGTTTGGGAAACAACAGACATGGCCTTGAGAATGTGACAGATCAATGCATGGCCCCCCAGTGGAGCAGGAGTGATGGATGTCAGCTACGGAGAATTACTTTTGGCCTTAGACAGTCTCCATCCTGACACTCAGACCCCCCCCCCCCAGCAAGAATGAGAAATGGGGTGACAACTGAGGCTGGCGACATTTGGGCCATGAGTGAAGGATTAGCTTGTTCAAGTTTTTGGTCCTGTCCCCTGTGCAGCCAATGGCCCTCTGCTCATTGAACACCCAGGCCAGGATGCAAACAAGAACACAGTCAGATGTGGCAGCCTGCTCACCATCACTCTATCCCACTCTCTGGCTTCGGATGTTATTTATCGGTACCATAAGCTGCGTAGTTGCTGACGTTGGAATCATCTTCCCTCTGCTTTATGCTCCGCCACCCACCATCTATTGGTCACTAAACTCTGGTCGATTTTCTCTAAACTATCTTTTAAATTAATTTCTCCTTTTCATCTCTGTGGTAGGGCTCTTACTCAGACCCTCCTTTTTCCTTCCAACAGCTATTGAAGAAAAGGGAAACAGAGGTAGCCTGGGCATTAGGGTCACCCTGGCCTGGTCTGATTCTGCCTCTTACTAAACAAAATGCCTGGAGTCATTTAGATAAATTCTCTGGCCCTCTCATTTCCTTATTTCGTCATTCGTTCCACAATATTTGTTTGAGACACCATGCGTGCCACATCTAGGCACTGACTTTAGAGTGTGGAGTAATTTCACTGCCCTCATGGAGCTTTTATGGGAAGAGAGATGACAAAAATGAAAATAAAGATAATTTCAGGAATTGCTGAGTGTTATAAAGGAAGTAAACCTGTGGTAATATGATGGAAATGATGTGGAAAGAGGAGCTACTCTGCCTCATTGATGGAGTGGTATTCAAGACCCCAGAACAAGAGGAAGTCAGCAGTGCGAGGGCCTGGAGAGAGAGGTCCAAGGAAGAGGAAACAGCAAGTGCAGTTTCTAAGGAGGAAACCCGTGTAGTTTATTCCCAGTACAGAAAGAAAGACCACAGTGATTATCAGAAAACATGGGTGGTTGTGGGCACTAGACAAGATCATTTATGCAAAGCACTTGGCACATGAAACAGTGTGAGTATGACTACATGGCCACTATTAGCTCAACTGATACTCCCTTCTGAAGAAGGTATATTCTTTTCCCTATACAACAGCTCAGGAAACTGAGGCACAGAGAAGTAAGACAACTTTCTCAATGAACTCAGCTAAGATTCTGACTCCATAGCCTGCTGTCTTCATCAGGCTGAGCTGGGGCAGAGGAAGATAAAGTCAATTATTCAGTTATCCAATGAGGAGACAGAGCCTTAATACAGATGGACAGCATTTATTTTTTAAAGAAAGAATATCTGTGCTCACATAGAATCGAGTAGCTAGGGATTTTTTGATAATAAAGCCATTCATGAAATAACTAGTTAAACTCCTTAATCCTGTATTTATTTACTCAATGTGCTCTTTGGGGCATAGAATTATAGTTCTTTTTCATAATGCGACTCACAAAAATTCAAATTGGAAAGAAACATGGGAAAGCCTAAATTCTGGCCCTCTGCCCCTGGGGAGGTCAGGCTACATCCCCATTTCAGAACTGAGGCAGTATGGCCTCAGGATGCTGTAATGATTTGTGCAGAAATCACACAACTAGAAGTTGAAATATAACTCATACCCCCAACCCCCTTAATGTTCTGATACAGACACTCTTATTGAATGATTGCAACATATAGGACAGTCATATCAATAGAATAGTCCTTACTAGAAAAATTGAAAAAGTGAGTGAAGGCCAGTTTCGTGGGGTTGCCACATAGAGGGGTTCATTGGATTAGATACTGTCTTAGTAAAATGTCATTATAGTTTAAATGTTATAAGTATCATTCTTGTTATAACAACAACAACAGCTTATTTTAAGGAAAATAGCCTACTTTACATATGAGCAAACTGAAACCTAAAGAAGGGAAATAATGTGTTCCAAATCATAGAGCTATTTTAAAAAATCTAGGATGAGAGACTTGACTCCAAGTCCAGTACTTTGAACACTGAAATCTCATTCAGTGTTACATTGGTACTTGTCATTAATTCATTCCAGAACCCCTGATGAGTTCAAAAACCAACGAGTACTGAACGATGAAGCATTCTCTCTTGCAGGGCAGCGTCACGACTCATAAAAGTTCTAGCAAGTGTTACAAGTCCCAAGTAAGCACCAAGTGCTGAAACATTTTTTTTTTCTCATCAAAATGCCATGAGTACAGGGCTCGATGAGTTATGAAGCCAAAGAGTGCCAAGGTATGATTGTAATTTGGTACCAGTCAGAATCCAGGCAGGAAATACAAGGCACTCTTAAATGGGGCATTGGAGGGGAGGTTAATGACGGGATTATTTGCAAAGATATGGGCAGGTTTTCTGGACCCAACAGGCTGATGAAACACAATGCTAGTAACAGTGAAAGTTATCATTTCTAGACTGTTGGTTTCCAGAAGATGAAGAAAGCCATAGATATTGCTGTAACTGTCATAGATGACTTCACAACAGAGACTCTGGCCTTTGGAAGTGCAAAACAACTACTGTCAACTCAATGCCACCAAGGAGGGGGCCCAGAGAAACAATGGCACAACCTCTTTCTTTTCCTCCTCTCGGATCTTCTGTTGGTGTTTCCCATTGGCCAAACCCAGTGGGTAGCCAGAGGGCAAGGAATGTAGTCTCAATCCATAGAGACCAGCCTCTCACACCCAGAGCAGCAAGTGGGATAGAGGTGGCTTGGAGGCCAACTGGACATGTTTTCCAGATTCTCTTGTCTTAAGAACCAGGAGTTGGGGATCTACAGGACCAGTGACAGTTCTCAGTGTCAGTCACACTGCTCTTGATTATGTGTGTTATATATATATTTTTTTAATTGATTTTCTTCATAATAACATTTACCCAGCTGAATCTAAGTGCCCTCATTGAATCAAAATACTCGATTCACCAAATTAAAGCTTTATTCCATGGTGTTTGTTGTCCCCAATTCTGTGACATCTTGGAGGCCTACAGCTGGCTCACCCATTTCGCTGATAGTGAATAGATAATTATAGGATTAAGGAATATAACTAGCTATTTCACAAATGGCTTAGTATCAAGAAACCCCTAGCTTCTCTACGCTTTGCAAACTCAAATACTGTTTCTTTAAAAATGCATTCTGTCAAAGCTGTGGCTTTATCTCCTCATTGAATGACTGAACGATTCACTTTATTTCTCCATGCCCTAGTCTAAAGTAATTACTTTCCCTATTTATCCAAAGGACATGGTGGTTACAAAAGGTTACTTACTAGATAATGGTAAGGAACAAATGCAAATAAATAAAATAAAATACTTGACCATATGTGCTTTTTATTTACATACATGTTTTCTTTATTTGCTTCATTATAACATTTGCCCAGTCAAATCTCAGTGCCCTCATTCAATCAAAATAATTGATTCACCAAATTAAAGCTTTATTCCAGGGTTCTGTTGTTGTTGATTTGAACAGACACAGGAAAGCAAATGCGACACGGTTGTTATGAGGCTACACAACTCATAACCCACGGGCCACCATCATCTTGCTGCCTCGTGTAATGGCAAAGCATAATTTCCGAACTTGCCTTCAGATTTCTGGTGTCTGAGGCATACAGCATAGCACTTCAGTGTTTTGTTTTTCTTGGCAGCATATTGATCATGGAAAGGTTTGGATGCCTCCCCTGACTGAGAAACCATCAGCGTTTGGCTGTTGGATTTGTTTTCAAAAAGCGACTTGAACTGCCAATCCGCTGCCAATTAAAAAATGACAGTAACCTCTAGGAAGTTTTTTTAAAAAGTATTTAGCCTCCTGACAATTAATTAATCTTATGCTGACTCCTTAGCAACTTTAGCTAAAAGCTCTGACCAGGGCATATAGTCACGAAAATTTTTGGAGTAACAGAAGCATGACCCGTGAGGGTTTGTAAACTTAATTTGCAATTATAAAGTGAGTTTTCCAACTGCATTATCTGTATGAGCTCAAAAAATGTTGTGATCAAGTTCTCAGATTGTTATTTTTACTTATTTAACCAGCATCTAGCACTTACTATGTGACTGGAATGGTTCTAACTGCTTTGCACAGTTTAATTCATTATATTCTAAAAATAATCCTATAAAGTAGACATTCTCTATTATGCATATTATACAAAATAGGCAACTGAGGGATGAGAGATTAATTCACTTGCCTAAATCATCTCATCAGCAAGAGGTGTGGGGGTAGAAAGCAGAGTCTGTGTACTTCATCAGTTCTTTAGTTACATTCAATGTTTTGGTCAGTTTTACAAAAAAAAAAAAGTCTTTTTCCACTTACCTATTCAACATAGGACACCCTTGTGCAGCCCACATTGTCCAGAGCGATTGTAGTCTCTTGGCCTCTGTCTCGTTGTGTACAAATGAGAAGCACAGGCTGTGTCTCGCCTCTTCCTAGATCTAACATTGCAGGAATAAATGGGATGGCATTGCTTATTCTAGCTATGGCAATGGGCATTCCAAAGCTAATGTACAATTTCCTTTATTCATGATACTTCACGACCCATGGAAGGCAGGATGTGGAAAAAATTAGAAAGCCCACTTACCCAAGGTTTACTACCAATCAGCCTATTATTTACTTATTGTAAACTATGCATTTTACTAATTAAAATAGTTGTCCCTTCCCTTTGTATGATCTTTTACAGGGTTAAAATTCTTTCTCTTGCCCTGGCTGGTGTGGCTCAGTTAGTTGGAGCATTGTTCCATAACTCAAAGATAGCAAGTTCAATTCCCAGTCAGAGCACATACCTAGGTTGCAGGCTCAGCCCTGCATCCAGGTGCATACAGGTTCATATGAGAGGCAACTAATTCAACATTTCTCTCTCTTCCTTCCACCCTCTCTAAAAAAGCAATGAAAAAAAATGTCCTCTGATAGGTATGAAAAATTAAAGTTCTTTCCCCTTGACTATCTCATTTTATCTTCATAAAGCTCCTGGGGACAATAACAGATCATAGGGTTTATAATCTTCATTTAACAAATTGAAAAATGGAGCGATTAAGTAGCTTGTCCAAAGTCACATAAGTGTTTAGTGACAAATAGAAGGATAGGCGTTCTTTTTCCTGGTCTATCATGTATCTAGCAGGAATTTTCATTAAATCATGAATGAGTATTGGTATAGGAGAGCCAGAGGCAGGAATCCCAGGACTGTGATTTCCTGTTTGACAGACATAGACATAGAAGACATTTATGGAGCACTAACAGTGTGAAAAGCAATAGTGCCAGGAACAGGGGAACACATAAGTCATGACGTCTACAGACTAACTTTGTACTGAAATAAACAGATGTGTATATAGATCACTCACATACAGTAACTTCAAGTAAAATGCTGTGAGAGGCAATGAAATAAATTAAGAGCAGTAATGCTGGGATTGGTCTATTTGGTTCAAATCCTGGTTCTGTGACTAACTAGCTATAGAAATCTTAGGTAAGTCTCTTTCTGTTTCTGAGCTTCAATTGCCTTTTATTTACAGTGGAAATATTAGTAACAAATATTATATAAGGTCTGTCCAGAAAGCATTCAGTCATGTACTATGAATATTAGAGACATTTACTGAAGAAGATAAAGATACAAGAAACAATTATTTCAATGATTTACAGGGAAACAACAGTAGAGTAGATGAAGCCAAGATTCAAATCAATGATATGGAACATAAGGAAGCAAAAGACAACCAATCAAACAACAAGAAGAGAAAAGAATACCAAAAAAATCAGGATAGAGTAAGCAGCCTCTGGCACAACTTCAAGCACTCCAACATTTGCATAATAGGAGTGCCAGAAGGAAAAGAGAAAGAGCAAGAAATTGAAATCTATTTGAAAAAATGAAAGAAAATTTCCCTAATTTCCTTCTCCAAAATTTGGTGAAGGAGGTAGACATGCAATTCCAGGAAGCACAGAGAATAGCAAACAAGGTGGATTCAAAGAGGCCTGCTCCAAGATACATCATAATTAAAATGCCAAAGGTTAAAGATAGAGAGAATCTTAAAAGCAGCAAGAGAAAAACAGTCAGTTACCTACAGGGGAGTTCCCATAAGACTGTCAGCTGATTTCTCAAAAGAAACTTTGCAGGTTAGAAGGGATCGGTAAGAAATATTCAAAGTCATGAAAAGCAGAGACTTACAGCCAAGATTGCTCTACCCTGCAAATCTATCATTTAGAATCAAAGGGCAGGAGGAGTTCTTCATTACCAAACCATTATTATATGAAATGTTAAAGGGACTTATTTAAGAAAAAGGAGAAGATCAAAGCTAAGAACAATAAAATGGCAATAAATACAAATATATCAACAATCGAATATATAAAAAAAAACAAACTAAGCAAACATGCAGAACAGAGACAAAATAATGGATACGGAGAGCGTTTTGATGGTTGCCAGGTGGGAGGGAGGTATAGGGAAATATATGAAGAGATGAGGGGATTAAGAAGTACAAATAAGTAGTTATAGAATAGCTATGGAGATGTAAAATACAGTGTAGGAAATGGAGTAGCCAAAGAACTTATACGCATGACCCATGGACATGAACAATGTTGGGGGTATTGCATGAGGGAGGGGGTGGTTCTGAAGGGAGGAGGGCAAACGTGGAAAAATCAGGATAACTGCAGTAGCATAATCAATAAAATACAATTTAAAAAATAAATCATGTGGTGTTCAGTTAAATGAGAAAACTAAATCAAGAAATTAAATCACTAACCCAAGACCTCACAATTACTCAGCGTCAAAGGAGGGATTTCACCTCATTGTAATGTCAGAGTTTCAGTCTTCACTAGACTTCTCTACCTAGAGAAGAGAAGAAATGCTTCAATAAAAGGGGACAGTCACAGAAGGGAGCAGACGGACTTGAAACACGGGGTGACTGTGTAGTGGAGACACCGGGGAACCATTGGTGGAGGTGAGTAAAAGATAGGAAAGGGAGACAGTGATTCCCCCAAAAGGAAACTGGTGGCATTAAGCACAATAAGGAATGAAGAAAGCTATGAACATTAAGAAAAGAGGATCATTTTATTTTAGGTATGGCTTAAAGTGTCGGAAAGACACAAGCCATTCCTGAAACATATGTTATTGTCAATTGCTGTATCATTTTTGTTCAGGTTACCTGAGTGATGAAATCTTTTGTCTTCCCACTTGCTATTTTCGTTATTGTGACTTTGGGCCAGAAAGGATGGAATGATGACTGTTTATAAGAAGCTACATAGGAGTTTAGATAAACAAAAGCCTTCTCTGTTTTTGTCTTTTAATAATTTCATAATTGGCCCTTCGTGCAGTTTCTATTAGAAGCCATAAATACCTATTTTCCATTTGCATTGACCTAAATAGTAATATTTAGCCAAAACATGAGTCCTGCAATACTAGTTTCTGCTAGTTTCCTTTATACCCTGAAATAGAAGCCTAGCAGCTCAAGGAGACTCAATTTTCCACCCCACCAGGTCTATAAAATACACAACATTGCTATGTTATCTGCTTAGATTGCAGGGTTAAAGTTTAACCTTCTTACATCCAAATTGCTTTTTTCGCCAGGGGATATAGAGCAGCAAGTATGATGGGCGAAAGTTCTTTACAGGAACACTAGCCCATCTTTGCCTGTAAGCTTTCAGGGGGGAAAAGAAAAGGAAGAAGAATAACAATAACAAAAAGACAAGTTCTGGAGATGAACTAACAGAGGAAACCTTACTCACACTTCAGCAAAGCAGTTTTACTTGAGACTTCGGGTAGAAAAACAATTCCACAGCAAATCGTAGGGTTCCCTGAATCTGCTTGGATGTAGGCATATTCTCCAGTGAGTTTTCCTGGAGGTAATAAAAATCACTTTTAATTTATCTCAGTGAGAGTGTGAAATTAATCAATGCTTCAGGAGGGCAGACATGGCAAAATCATCACAATCAACAGCAGAAAGCCTGAGTATGGGTTCCTGTGATGCACCATGTACTATGCAAAATGCTTGTCATACATTATTCCATTTAACCTTCAGAATTACTGTTCAAGTGCTATTCAAGAATTATTATCACCACTTATCAATTGAGAAGAATAAAGACTTGAGGTTTTATTTGTTTAAAAGATTTTATTTATTTATTTTTAGAGAGAGGAGAAGGGAGGGAAAAAGAGCAATGTATGGTTGCCTCTCATATGGCCCTCAATGGGGACCTCGCCTGCAACCCAGGCATGTGCCCTGACTGGGAATCGAACCAGGACCTTTTGGTTCCCAGCCCGTGATCAATCCACTGAGCTACACCAGCTGGGCCAAGACTTGAGGTTTTAAGTGATTTGACCCAAATTATAAAGTTACTAAGCAGCAGAGCTGGGACTCAAGCCCAGGTCATTTAGTCATTTGACAAACTTTATGAATACCTACCATATGGGAGGCATTAATCTTGGTGCTGAGGTTGCAATCATGAACAAGCCCATGAACTCTAGAATCACACTTCCCAGGGCTCACACACTGTCTGTGGTACTGTGTGACCATCGGCAAGTTGCTTAGCCTCTCTGGGCCAGTGTCTTCATCTTTAGAAAAGAATACACTGTCCCCGTGGGAATTTTATGAGTTACTGTATGTGAACTGCTTACACAGAGCAAATGCTATAAGGAGTGATTTGCTGTTATTTTTACATTTTCAGGACAGATAGAAGAAAGTCTATCAAAATTCAAGAGAAACTCTACTGTTAGGGCATTTTTAATTTAGTGTACTATCATGGGCTATCTTTCTTCATGTTTCTTCTCATGTATCTCTCTTCATGTTTCACTACTTTATAAATTTTTCTTTTTGATCATAGGTGCTCTCAGCTGTTGCCTTTCCTGGCAAAAAGAATAACCTAGAATATCAATCTTTTTATCTGCCTCTGTGTGCAAGTTCAGACTTCTTGTTTGCTTCTGCCCTCACCCTAGCATTTTCACTGTGGACTTTCGCTCTGTGTTTAACAACTGGCAGTATAATGCTTACTTCCCTCACTTACCAAAAAGTGAGTAAGACCCTCTTACCTATGAAATAATACCTCTTTTATAAGGGACTGTTCATGACTTGTCATGGTAATAGTATGGATAATGCTAATAATAAGCATTCCAATAGGTGATTATATTTTAAAATCTAAGCTATGTAAACAGTAATTTATGTTTATGAATCAGGTAGAGACAATTCATTCATACATGCTGTGAGAAATAGCTCAAGCAATTTTCTTCTGAGTAGTTATATATTTTATAACTGATTGAATTCAACCACGAAATTATAAAATAATTCAAGTTCTCCTAGAATAGAAATTGCAATGTCATTGCCAATAACCACCTCTAACTGGAGACATTCAAAATAATTGACTGTTGTCAAAGTACTTTTCAGGTTCCAGGTAATATATGAATATTAAGTAGGTTCAAATACAATTATGAAGGGCTTTTTGATCCTAACATACTTTTAGGGTAAGAGTTGAAGAAACACATGTTTGAGTGACAAAAATTGGAGGGGTTCCAATTGTTCTGATGGCCTGGGAATTGCCAGGACTCCTCAGTTTTTCAGATGGCTGGATTGCTTTCCACTCATGAGCTGTGCAGGGTCATCTTGGAGTGAACCACTCATATACTTCACATGTGTGCCTGGCAATAGCTCCTGGGGGGGGGTGGATGGGTGAATAGTTGTGAACACAAGAATTGAGAGGGCTCCCAGACCTTTAGATGTTTGAGTAAAACATTTGAATTTGGCAAAGTTTAGAGTTACTTCCAAACCTGGCCCAGGTTTGAACTCTGCATCCAGAGAAGTCAAATGCTGGAACAGGAAGAAGAAAGGCAGGTTTGTGTCTGATCCCAGCTTCCTCACTCATCAGCATTATAGTTGTGTTGACTTGCACAAATTCCTTACCATTTGAAAATCCATTTTCTCAACTGATTATAATGCCAGTCCATTTGAGTGTTGTGAGAGGTGGGACTAAGGAATGGGAAGCTCTGAGTATATTGCATCCTGCTAATGCCTGTACCTGTTTTTGGTGTAGAAAGGGAGGGGAAAAATTGCTGTGTCATGTAAAATAGCTTTGGAAATCTTCTCCCAGGCAGCTTTATCTTTGTCCTGATAAGTCAGACTTGAATATTAATGACAGTCATATCTCCTTATTCCAGAATTTCTCAGGAAGAGTTTCCAATGCTGTAGTTAAGTGTACCACAGCATTGTTTAGTGTGAAGTTAAAATCTGGAGTAAATTAAGTCACATTCTCCTCCAATACCTGCTACTGGACCCAGCTTCTAAATGATAATACGTAATGTATCATTAGGTGGTAATCATTCTTATCCTGATGTTATTGTCATTCTGATAAAGTCACTATTAAATAAATTGAATAAATGGTAAACATTAGGAGTAAAAATTCAGAGGGTATTTTTATAAATGAGATAAACAATATAAGTCAAGCCATCAGAATCTTTGGCTTAGATGTGCAATTTTCAACCAGTGCGCTGCAAGAATTTTTGAAACATGCACTACCCGACTATTTAGTCAAGGTATCTGACTTCTTTTCCCTTTGATTGTCAAATTTAAAAAATGACAGCAGTCAACACAACAATAGCCATCTGGGATGAATGAATCAAAATTAGACCTATTTTGTTGTCAGATCAGCAAAAAATATAATACATTTTTTTGGTGTGCTGCAGACTTTTAGTAATTAGTTTATGTGTGCCATGAGATGAAAAATATTGAAAATTGCTGGCTTAGACAAATCAATTTTACCTCAAATAGAATTTTAAAGTTACATTATCTATGATCATTTTATAATGAAAATTAGATACTTTTTTAAAAGAAAGGTCCTGTTATATTGAGAAATGGACCTCTGTAGATACTCCCACTCAGGGTTGGCATGCTTCAAATAGTTGTGCATTTATTTCACTACTTTATTGATCACTTTTAGTATGCCAGACCAGATGCTGTTGGATCAGTGTATCGAGTATCTTGTTACTGAACCAAAGTGGGGTTTGGTGCCCACCACCATCAAAAGCCAAACTCTAGAGGCAGAGGCTGGTGAGAAAGGGAAGGGGTTTTTATTCAAATGCTCAACGATCTATGAGGGTGGGGGACTCCCCATCTCCAGGCTCATCCGGCTCATCTCTTCTGTGAAACACAGACAAAATCCAGCCATCCCCAGCAAGACCAAAACCCAAGGCAGTGTCCAGAATCCCCACTCTATTTTGGGAGTACAAGGTGGCTAAGTGATCATCCCAGAAGCTTAGTTTGTTCCCAGCTGTTGTCTGGCTGCAGGCTCCTTCCTGGAGGTTACATGCAGTGCCAGTGCCACCACTGGCCATTCAGCTTCCAGTAACAAGGCCCCATTCTCCTGGGCTGTGGAGCCAGATAAGCCACCGGCAAATGCTCCCCTAGGTCAGCAAGAGAGAGACTTTCCCCTAGAGACCATGGGCTTTGCCACTGTAGTCACGTGGCCAGTATACCATCCGAGTGCAAGTCTTGAGCAGCAGTCACAAGCCGGAGAGAGCTTTCTTTTTTTCCTTGTGTTTTTATTAGTTTTGGGTGTGGGGCAGAATAGGTGCTTCCTCAGAATGATCAATTAACTTGTCAAACTTCTGTGTGCTCCATGAGGGTTCATCCTCTAACCAATCCCTTCTTTTCCCCAGGCTAGACTGACAGGCTCCTTTGGTCCAGCACCTCCCCCTGCTGCCATTCTGGTCTCAATAGTGCACGTGCCTGTCTTCCCTCTGCCCCACCTTCAATCAGGCACCTAAAGAGGGTAGGAGTGCTTTTGCCCCTATCCAATTACCTTGCTAGCCTTGTGCATGCTTAGTACAATATTTCCTCCTGCCACCATCTTTCCCAGGGTGAGGGATCTGCTACCAGGTGTAGGATTATCTTCACCAAGGCAGAGTGTTAAAGACACAAGCTCAGTCACCCAGAAAATGCTGCCTCACAATAGTCCTGGGAAATTCATCATCTCCTTTAGTGGCCCCTCCTGTTCCCTGCCTTCCACCTGCTCCGAGAGGTCTGGCCAGATTATTGGTATTAGTCAGGCAGATCCAAGGAGAAGGCACAGAGACAAGGGCCTCACAATGTTATGATACAACACGGCAAGGACTCAACTGTGTGTACCTGAGCTGCGTGCTGAACCACCTTCTTAAAAATAATTGACATTATTTTTCATAAAATGGCTTTGTTTCAGCATTACAGGCCTTGCTTACAAACATGTATTAGGTCCACAGGCATCACACTCATGTTTGTTTATAAAGCAGGATGTTCTGTAGTTATGTTCTGGAGGGCATGGCTTGACCTCAGATAGAGACAAGTTTGCATAATTATAAGTTGAGCTGTAATAAGCTCCTACCGTACTTTAAGAGAAGTTGTAAGAAAGGGGAGAAAGATGACTATTTTAAAACTCATTCTGTTGTTCCTAAGTGATTTGAAGTCTAATTTCTAGCCCAACTGTGTCATGACCTAAGGGACAATAGACTCAGGCATAGAAAAACCTTGGCTCTTGAGAGACTTAATTCTAAGGAACAAAGAACAAAGAGAGAAAGCCAGGAAACTCAAGGGTGTCTGGGTTTGATAATTTATTGTCTGAATAAAATTAAATCTGTTAAAAGATGCATGAATTAAAACACTATTTGTATTCAGCTTGTCTCAGGATGCAAAGGCAGTACTGCAATTAGCAACTGAGCAAGATGTGAGTTCACAGAGACCTGAAGATAATTCAGGAGTCCAGAGTCCCACCTGGTTCTGGTTTTCGTCCCAGACAAACCCCTCAGCCTCCCAGAACTTAAATTTCTCAGTGATAAAATGAAGAAACTCAAGCAACCTTTCATGTTCTTTCCAATTCTGAGATTGCATCACTTCCACACCTGATTCTACTCTTTCCCAATCAGCACACCACACGCCACCATTGTAGAACCTGCACAAGGTGGCCAGGCATGTTTCCCCTGAAGCACTGGGGGTTCAGTGGCTACCTGGTTTGTGGCTTTAAATGTTTTATGCCCTAGGATTTTAGACCAAAATACTTACATATACCTGTTACTATCTCAGATAGCATGTTGACTAAACTCATGATTTTTGGTGTCAAAAAGCCAGGAATCAAATCCCAGCTCTGTCACCTACTAGCTATATGACCTTGAGTAAATTGTTTAAGCTCTTTGAGTTCCAGTGTATCCTGTGTAAAGCAAGGGAAATAACAAATGACTCAAAGAATTTTGTCATCATTAGAACGAGATAATATACAACCAAGCTTGGATCTAAAGCTCTCTGTGGGATGGGGAGGGAGTAGTATTAACAATTTGAGAAGAATGCTTGAAAAGTTGGACTTCAGGTTGCTAAAGACCCTTGTCTCTTCATACTAACTAGACATCTGACCTTGAGCAAGTCACTGAGAATCTCCAAGTTTCATTTTTCTCATCTGTAGATTGGGGGTTATAATCACTCTCTTGATGAGTGTTGTAAAGATTAAATGATGTGATTGACTCACAAACTGCCCAGCACTCACTGGGCAAACTTGGTGAATAACAAGACCTGCTTTTATTAGTGTTTTGTGTCATCTGAATATCTGTAGGTATATTGGGTTGCTAGGGGTACCATTGGACTGGGTGGCTTATGCAACAGAAAGGTATTTTCTCACAGTTCTGGAGAAAATTCACAGTTCTGGATTTTGGAATCAAGGAGCCAGCATGGCTGCTCTTTCCTGAGACATCATCCATTGGCTTGCAGATGGCTGCCTTCTTGCTGTATTTTCACATGCGCTCTCTCTCTCTCTCTCTCTCTCTCTCTCTCTCTCTCTCTTTCTCTCGCTCCCTCTCTCTCTGTCTCCTTATAAAGACACAAGTTGTATTGGATTAGGGTCCCACCCTTATGACCTCATTTAACTTTAATTACCTTCTTAAAGGCCACATCTTCAAATATAGTCACATTGGGGGTTAGGCCTCCAACATATAATTATCTGGGGGCACAATTCAACCCACAGTGCAGCCAGAAATCAGACTGCAGTAGATTGAGGAGAGAGCGGGAGGTAGGAAATGAACCCGATGGATAAAGCCAACTTTTCTGAGATATTTGACAGTGCAGGAGAGGAGAGGGGTTATTATTTTTGTCATTGTTGAGACAGCATGTGACCAAGTAGAAAGAGCATAAGCTTTGTCATTAAAGACTTGAGTATAAATCTTGTCTCTTTTTTTCTATGTGACATCTGACCACTCATTTTTTTTAATCTCTATGAGACTCAGTACCCACATATGTAAAAAAATAAACAATTACACCTCATCTTGAAGTTATTGCATGGATTCGAATAATATCAGTAGATCTCACCTCCTGACATATAATAGGAGCTCAATAAATGTTAAGCACCATATTTAAAGTCCCCCAAAAGCATGCCTTTCAGTGGTGGCTGAGTCTCATCACGTATTTCACAGCAAAAGAGTGCTGTGCTCTTCACAGAGTTTGCCTCCAGGAATCAGAGTTTTGATTGAGTTAGGTGGTGTCATTTTTTAAATGTATCATAAGCTGGTGATTGCTGATGATTTCAGGTGTGTTTTTAGAGTCTGTCAGCCTCTTGGAAATAGAAACAGCCCTTTGGCAGGTAGGAGTCATTAAGAAGTAAGGTACCAGCCAGCAGGGAAAACAAGAGAGCCTGCAGGCAGGCATTTCAAGTGTGGCTCTTTGAATATTGCATGTGGTGTTTTGAATATTGCATGTGCTGCTCACCTGATCACACACACTTAACTCAATTACACTGATCCTCTGGCCCTGGGTCCTTTGTCTCAGTCTCAGCATTGGCAAGTCTGCGACTGCGAGGGAAGAAAGTGTGCTGGGCATGTGGTTCAGACTGCTGTGTGGTTACAAAGGCCAGGAAGTTAATAAGCTGTTTTGTTTCTTGCCAGTGGAAGGGTCACTAGGTCTAGAGGAGGCTGTGCTATGATTGAAAGACTGCTCAGAGAATCTGATTAAAATTCCCTCTACTTTTGCCTATGCTGTGTTTCTCAGAACAATGCACAGTCAACACCATGATTCCAAAGAAGGCATTTAAGGTCCACCAGTGGTCCACGAACCACAGCCTGGGAAATAATTTTCTAGAGGCAGCTAAGGTTCATGGGGCTCTACAGGAATGGAAACTCTAGCAGCAATATCATTTGTCTATTGACTCATTCATTCGTTCATTCATTTATTTGCCAAATAATTCTTTAGTCACGAGAGATATGAGACTCTATGTCAAGTCCAGATCTGTAAGACATTAGTCCTGTCTTCAGGTAACTCACAATGTAGAAGGCAGACATGAAGATATCACTGTTTTGCTTTACATGCTGCTAGATAACAGGGAGGTAGCATATGAGGACTTGACCAGGGATCCATTGGTCCACATGGTGGAGCAATCCGGGGAGGCTTTAGAGAAGAGGCAGTAATATTTGAATTGGATCGTAAAAGATACATACATTTCACCAGGTGGAATAAGAAGGATATTTTAAGCTGAGGAAATTATAATGTAAATGATTCAAAAGTAGTTTACCACAGAACATTTTTCAAGAAATTAGAGTCTTTCTATTTGTTATTGTCTGTTTACATTTAGATCTGTTCTGTGGCATTTGTTTCCACATTGGCAACTACAATAACTGCAACACGGCCAATGGGGAACCGCCATTGCAGGGAGCGCCATCTTCCTCCGTGCTCTCTTGCTCTGGACCCACTGAGCAGCATCAACTTATTCGCGCCAATGAACCAAAGAGAAAATTGAAGGAGCCCCATTTTGGCTTTTTTGATTTTCCTCATACAGCCCAGCCTGAGGTCAAGTCGTTAAAGCCTAGCTACCTTATGTTGGCGACTGTATCTCTTTTCACATCCTTTAGATGCACACCCCAAAACTCATCCATTTTATCCCTGTCATCTCAGAGTTGATTCTTGGTCTTTCCATCTGTTCAAGACCCTTTTATTATTCTTACCCATCAATCACTATTTCTGCAGTTCCTCCAGATCACCGTTGAAAAATACATTATTCCAATACAAAAAGTACAAAAGAAATATTTGCTTTCACTTCCTCTTCCTCATTTTGACAAGCGCAGCCATTCCAAGTGTCTGTTTCCTCACCATTATTAGTTTTCTGTAAACTCCTCAAGGGCAGGAGGAGGATACAGAGGATGTGCCGAGATTAGACTTCCATGGACCTTTTTTCTCTGCTAAGTATGAGCTCCGACCCCTCACAGCCCACAGCGAGGGAGGGTGGAACTGCACAGGTACAGATGTTAGTGAGCAGCAGCATTATTGAGTATCCAAAAGGAGGTGATTTTTGTGGTTAAAAGTGACTACATTTTAAGCTGACACATGAAACATGGAATTGGGAGTGCTGGTGGTCCTGGGTCCAGAGCTGATGACAAGAAGCTCTTCTCCTGGGTCTCGGCCTCTGGGTGGGAAGTCTACAGCCAAGAGGAAGGAATGTAATGGAAGGAAGCCCTGACCTGACGAGCCCTGACCCAGTACAAGGCCTGGATGCTTCTGCCCCTGACGAATCCCTTAGCAGAGTTTTGGACTAGTCTATGTTAGGAAAAATTCCTTAGGCCTCCAGCGGGCCCCACTGCAAAGAAGCTGGATCTAATTAAAGATGCTGCACTTTGAGACTCAACTAGCCAGATCCTGATACATCCCCACATCTCCCAAGGTGTGTCCTACCTACATGGCCTGGAGCAAATAGGCAGATGTTACTTGTGGAGGGAAGGGTTCTATGGACAAATGCCCTTTGGGGTTAATTGGGTTAAACAAAGCGAAACAAAATTCTTTGTTGCAAGTTCTCTCAGAACTTTATTTTCCCGTGTTTTGCTCCCAAACTGTATTAACGTTTACATTTCCCAAATTTATATAGACTGAAAATTATTTTGCATAAGAGCATCTTAGAGAAATTATAGTATAAATATAATTTGCAAAGCAAAGTGCAAGGTTTTATCATTTATCTATAGCATGAATTTCCTTGGCTGCAAAGTAGGGTCTGGTCAGAAGTTCCCCTCAGGCCTGGTCCACACGGTCCCATGGCACCTATGAAGGCTGAGTTTATGCCAATCAAACTGGCAGCTAATTTTGTCCATGTTATTTGCAGCCTCAGGTGAAATACGTCACTTCAGAAGAATCCTCGTTCAGTATAAACAAAGTTTTATCTCATAGATGCATGATACAAGGGTGATGTTTGTTGCTATTAAACTAAAAATCTATTTTTATAATTAGTACTTGGTATATATACACAAATCCCAGGTTTTAAGTTTTCTATGATTTTTTTAACTTTTTATACTGTACTGAAAAATATTAGCGTTATGTCTAATGACTAGAAAATGTTAAAAATATTATGTAGCCCTGGATGATGTGGCTCAGTGGATTGAGTGCCGGCCTGTGAACCAAAAGGACGCCAGTTCGATTCCCAGTCAGGCCAGGTCCCCAGGAGGGGTCACATGTGAGAGGCAACCGATTGATGTGTCTCTCACACACTGATGTTTCTCTCCCTCTCTTTGTCCCTCTCTTCCTCGCTCTCTAAAAATAAATAAACAAAATGCTTAAAAATGAATTAAAAAATAAAAATATTATATAGAATTAGCCTGGCTTAATCCTGTAAACTCTGGGAAATATAAATACGGTTCGGCAGTGTGAGACTCATTCCTCTGGAAAAATAATAGACATGCAATGAGTGCTTCTCTAGCTTACCTGTGGATAAGCATGGGTGTGCGCGACTGTCCCTGAGACTCTGCTTGCTTCTCCCCCGCAGACAGCGTGGAAGATGAGCTGGAAATGGCCACCGTCAGGCATCGGCCTGAGGCGCTCGAGCTTCTGGAAGCCCAGAGCAAATTCACCAAGAAGGAGCTCCAGATTCTTTACAGAGGATTTAAGAATGTAAGCACTCTCTTTTTGATTTTACCTTCCCCTCGTTCTCAGAGGAGCGTTGAGAAATGAGAGGGAAAGAAGAAAATGTGCGGTCTGTGAGGGCCCCGCTACATGTGCATTTTACTCCAGTTCTTCCTAGATGTGAATATTGTCGATAACCACGTGGGCTTTGGCTCACTGTGGCACACCAGTGCTCATACATGGTAGGCACACGCTGAACAAGGGTGAGTCGAGGAGAAAGGTTTATTCAATTATTAGTTGGGATATTTTTTTTTCTTTTTTGGCTATAATAATATCATTTCAATAAGCTTCAATTGTCTCTTCGTTTTTAAACTATAGTCCTAAGCTTGACTTGAAACTTAGCTATAAACCAGGGCCCATCAGGGAAGTCCATTCCTAACACTGAAGAAAAGTCTCAATAAGTTCAATGGTCTCTAAAACACCGTGCCACAAAAACTCTAGACCATAGGTGTCTGTAGGTAGCCCCTGCATCCAGTTACCTGTGACACAGGTGTGACTCTGATACTCCTTCCTCAGTGATGCGTCTTCAAAAGGAATGACAGTCCATGGACACCAGAGGGTGCTGGTGGGAGACAGTGGGTGGTCCAGGCAATCCATCTGCCACACACTTGTTGAATCTTTGGTGTGCTCAGTACTAAGCTAGATATTGCAGGTTATTCAAAAACTAGAGAAGGTATGCTTCTGTCTTCAAGGGGATTGTGGCTTGGATATAAAGAGGGAAGACTTGCTGTCGTGAATCTATTTGAAAGCAATTCATCTTTAAAAGCGTCAATGGTTGTGGTCGTGTATCAATTGGCGTGGACCGCCCAGGATGCATTGCGTTCCTGCACATCTGTAAGCCAGAGTGAGATCCAAATTAAACTGCTTTGATTCCTCCTCAAACCCACACACCGAGAGACTCAAATTCCACAGCCCATAAAAGTCTGTAGTGTCCAAAGCTTTCTGCTAATTCCAGCCTCTTCAAATCTGACCACTTCAAATAGTACCTCCGTCCAACCTCACGCAGGCCAGATGAGAAACTCTGGTCCTGCTTTGATATCCATAAAACATTTAATCAGAACATTGGTAACTCTAGTTGAGTTTTCAGAATATTTATCGGGTTCCATCACGCATATTGCACACAACCTTCCACCATCTCTCTGACTCCATGGGGTCTCTCTCTGTCCCATTTCTGCTCCTCACCACTGTCTTATCAGGGCGTTCTAAATTTGTCTTCCCCCATTACTCTTCCCAAAGCTCGTTCTCTGCTATCACCCAGGCCTTTGTGGGGGTACACTAGGTGGGGAGGAGGGAGACGTAATGGAGATGGGTGTTCACTACATGGACACAAGACTCTCATTAAGAGGGGTCTTTATGTGTAATGTATCTAGATGATACATGTAAGTAAACATGCACAAAGAGAAAGGGGCTGTAGAGAGTTATTAGTTATGCCTATGCTGCCAGCTTGCAGACTTCAGAGTGAGCAAGACTTACAATGCAACAGCTGCCCTGACTCCTGGCAGCGGCAAACCACTGAGTGGCAGTGATGGAAAAGGAGAGGAGGTGAGAAAGACCAAGTCTTGGCCCAAAGTAAATGCTAAGGAAAGACTAATGTAGCAGAATAGAACTTCAAATGCATTCTTGGGAACATCTAAACATCTTCGTTCTAACTCAAAGATCTTGTAATAAGCAAATGTATTTCTTTTTAACATTGGATCGTTCATCAGATACAAAATGGCTGTTGAATAAAGGAGAAATTAATCCAGCCTCCCAGCATGTCTACACGCATTACTGGGCAGCTGATCTACATTGTTGCTCTACTTTCGTCACTGTAGGTCCCTCCATGTGGAACCTCATGCCTTTCACCCCATTTATTGCAAATTGGAGTCATGATCATTGCCATCACTGACCTCAGGGGCTAGCATCTCTGCAACAGGTCTTGTCCAAGTTGCACTTCACAAAGTATTGCCCAGGATCCTAAGTCTGCATTCATTGATTTCTTTTGCATACTTGTTCTGTTTCCTATTTTCCTCTTTCCCCTCTTTTCCCAACTTTTCTTTTCTCCTTTCCTAACCTTCTGATCTCCTCTCTTTCCTCATTTCTCCATTCTCTCCTCTTTTTTTTAATCTTTTTGTGAAATCCTCACCCAAGGAGGAGAGAGGAAGGGAGAAAGAGAGAGAGAAACATCAACTGTTTGCCTCCTCTACAAGCCCTAACTGAGGATAAAACACACAACAGGGTATGTGCCCTGACTAGGAATCAAACTTGCCACCTTTTGGTGAGCAGGATGACTCTCTAACCAACTAAGACACCTGGCCAGGATGCTCTCTCCCTTTTTTCCCTTTGTCCTTTCATGTTGTCAATTCCTGCCTCCTTTCTTTTTTTACTCTTTTCTTTCCTTCCTTCCTCTCTCTATTTTTTTTTTCTTTTCTCTTCATTGTTTTCTCTGTCCCGTCCACCCTGCCTCATGAAATAAGTTTCCATCGGACCTTTATATGGGCATGTTTTAGATACTTCTTTCAAGGAACGTACTACATAGTTGCTGTGCAAATATTACTTGATGTCCCTGAGACATCAGACAAGAGTGGTACTGCAAGACAAGCACTGAAGCATGTCAAGAGCACTTGCGTTCGCCAGGGAGGGCAGCAGTTGACCCAGCTTGGCATCCAAGGAAGTGAACTTGGCATCCACCAAAGTGAAACCCTTGGTTTCCTGAACAACAATTATCTTAAGCCCTTAAGTGCAAAAAATAATTTCCTTAGAACCAGTTAGGATATTCATTTTTAATGAAACCTTTAAAAACTCCCTATATTTTGATTAAAAGGATAAACTATTCATCAACATCTTAAAATAGTCACACAGAAGTGGCTTAACACGGCAAGGCCCCCTGCAAGTAAAGGCCGCCAGGACCCCCTGTCTTTCCCCAGTGCCGTATCTCTGATAGCTTTTCTCCATTTCCAACATAGTCATCAATATCGATGCGGTCTGGGAGAAAAGGAAGGTCATGGGAGAGAATTTCTAAGCCCTTTACTCCATCTTACCCACTGAATCACCTGCCTCCCGTATTGTCGTTTCTCTTATCAGATGCTGGACTGAGACTCCCAAAGTAGGCAGCTGATAATAAAGGAGAATATAATACAATTTTTCTCAACCTTCAGTGTGCCTCAGAATCAACTGATGGACTTGTTAAAATGCAGACCTCTGGGTCCCAGCCCAAAATATTATGATTTGGTAGGTCTGAGATTGGGGCAGAGACTTTGCCCTTTTTGTAAGTTCTCAGGTGATGCTAATAGACTGTTCTGGGGGGGTCACACTTTGAGAGCCACCGCGAGGTACAGATCTCATAAGCTTTGCAGTCAGTCTCGGGCCCACATTTTACTTGTTTAAGCAGCTCCCTCTGCATCAGTGGTCTCTACAAATTTGGATAATGATAGCTACATCACACAGGTTTGTGTTTATTCATTTTGTTTAATCTTTGTTTTTGAGATAATAAGCCAACAAACGTGAAGTTATGATAGTGTGGCCCCAAATAGCCAACATCACTTTCATGTCCCATCAAAGTGGGGCATTAATGGTTGGCCTACACACCGCCCAGGCATTGTTCTGGGTCTTGAGCTACTAGGTATTAGAAAGGATGTGGAAAAATACAAGGTATCATCTGCACATCAGCAGTCTCAAACTTAACTGCATGTTGCAATCATCCAGGGAGTTTTAAAAATTACAGATAGTTGAGTACCATGTTTGGTGATTCTGATGTAATTGCTCTGAGAAGAAATTTGAGCAGCAGGATTTATGAAGCTCTCCAGGTAATTATAATGTGCATCCCAGACTGAGAACCATTGAACTGCATATATAAGATTCTAGGTGTAAGGTGATTCTATCAAACGCACAAAAAAATGGACCTAATAGTGAGGAGCCCTATAATGGCACATACCAGTGGTTAGACTGGCTGTGTGGGAACCTTGTGAAGTCCTCTGTGGGTGGGATGTTTACACGTGTGTGAGGGTGTGAGGAGTGGGAGTAACGGGTCTTACCTCTAGTGACTCTGATTCAGTTAAATCTGGGGTGATGCCCAAGAATCCATTTGCTTTTTAGCTTTTTAATTTAAAAAATAAATTCTCACTTTAATAGAGAGCTAACAGAAGGCCACATTTGAGAACCGCTGACCCAGAAGGTCATACGTGCATTTACATACATGATTTGTAAACTCCCTTTGCTGCTCTGTTTCAAAATCAAGCATAACTCCAGTTCAGTTTTAGGTGATCATGAATAGCCTACTGGGGCATTAAGTTTCAATACGGCCTTGCGTCTTTCCAACTGTGAGTACGCAAACACAGAGTTTATTCTTATATTATTCTGTATTGGTTATCATATTATTTTCCATATGAACAACTGTAAACTAACTTCCTCTCCACCCTGGCGTTAGACCTATGTGCTTTGGACGCTGACTTCTTGCTCCCCAAATCTTTGCCTGCTCCCTTCTCTTGCACTGCTTTGAATTATGTTAGGATGAAGCATCCACTAGATTCAAATATGTACTTTAAGGTATCACTTTAGTGCTTGCTAATGTTGGGCTAAAAATGATTAAAAATTAATACTTTCCTCCCATCTTCTAAGTGCTTCTAGCTGAGCTAATAATCAAATTAACAGGAATAGATTAACAAGAGAAAAAATCAAATTTTAGTACATGTGCATGGAGAATTCACATAAGCATAAAATATTCCAAAAAGAGTGAGGCAACACTGGGTATACGTATTTTAAGCAAAGGAGAAAAAGTCTTAGATTTCCAGAATCGAGAATGGGCCATTTGAGGAAGGACAGAACACACATGGCAGGGACATCCTTTCTGGGAAAGGACAGAAACACTGGGACACAGGGGTTAGCTAGCTAAAGAGTCCCTGCCTGAAGCCCTTCTATGGACCAGGCTTCATTCAGATAGGACTACAGCCGCATCCCCAAATTCCCTGCCTAGAGCAGACCTTGCCATGTGAATCTCTTAGGCAGGAATGGACAGGGTCAAAGGTTCTTTCTGCGTCCTGTTTTTTAATAAACAGCTGAAAATCAATATCCCACAAAGATAGCTTCAGGGTCACAAAACTTTAGTTCCCTTCGTTACTGTCCTTTTTTCCCTAAAAATGTTAAGTGTCACTATCTTTTTTACCTAAAAGATCTTGGTATTAGCTTTCTATGTTATATAACAAATTACTATATATTAGTGGCTTAAAACACACACACATTTATTACATTGTAGTTGTGCAGGTCAGGAGGCCAGAAATGCCTTAGCTGGATTCTGGCCTTGAGCTGGCACAAAGCTACAATGAAGATACCGGATGGTCTGCATTACTTTCCAGGATCCACGATGATTGGCAGAACTCATTTCCTGTGGTTGTGTTTCTAAGATCCCCACTCTTGCTGACTGTCAACCTGGGGATACCCAGCAACTAGAGGTGTTCCACCGTTGAACTGGATATATAAGAGTCCTGGCCAATGGCCCACTCACAGGCTCTCTCATAGCACGGCAGCTCACATCTTCAAAGTTAACGAGGGAGAGTCTCTGGTCTGCTAAAACAGCGTCTGGTATAATGTAACAGAGTCATGAGGGTGACAGCAGCGCATCATCCTTGCTAATGCAGCACTCAGGTCCAGGAGACTAAAAAGGGTGTGGTTTACTGGGAGTCCCCATAGGGTGTCCATCACAGTGGTGTTTGTGAGGGGACAGCAGCCCCTGTGGAGTGAAGCAGCTGAATTTGGCCGGATGTCACATCTCCAGTGCAGTCAATCCCCACCCTCACGGCTCTTCCTGCATTCGGGCATCTCCTTAGAGGTTTTACCGAAAATCACAGCAAACTTTTGCTTGATTGCTATAAGAGGTTTTGTACTATGGCCAAAGGAACCAGCACGAGATGAGAGTTCTTTGATGGGGGGCTTTCCACCCCACCCGAAGTGTTTGAGAACTCATTACACAAGACCTTTAAAAATAGATAATGGGAAGTGAGGGTGAAATTATAGGGATCTACATTTTCGACATGGTACATTTCCATGAATAGCACAAAACCCCGCTGATGGTAGAGAGGGAGAATGTAGCCCATGCATGGAGAAGAGTGGGATAGGTAGTTAGAGTAGAGAAATGAGCTGCTAATGTGAGGAAATTGCTCTTTTGTCCTGAGTCCTCAGAGGTATTCTTACGGCTTTCAGAGACTGATTGTGTGACTTTCAGCAAGTCACTTCTTACCTGGCAGCTCTGTCTCCCTGTCACCAAATTAAGGATTAAGATCTTCCTTTCCAATCAGAAGGAGGGCACGTAATAATTGGTTTTGTTCCACTCTTGAAAGTCTCAGATAAAAGATCTTCCTTAAGTGCAAAGTATTACTCATGTACTTTAGAGTCAGAGTATAAGTACGGAGTTAAAATGTTATTTCCCAGGGCCTAGCAGGGTTTTCTGTCAGACTTCCAAGACACAGTGTTCCTGAGGAGCAGATTGGCAGCAGGTCTAAGCAGATAAACGTGACTTCTGGCTTCAAGGACTGACGTTAGGAAAGTGTTCTCCTGGGGTTAAACCGTTCAACTGCCATTTCCTACCTTGGGCAGGTAGTTTGGTCTCTCTGGATATTAAATTCTCCTTTAAAAATTCAGGATGTCGACACCCAGGTATATAAGATGATGAGAAATATTTTGTATAATCCCTTTTATTTAGAGTGTGGTCAGTAGACATTAGAGCTCTTTGATTCTTTCCTCTTATAAATTGGTAAGGACTCATGATGTTCTCTTGATGTAAAAATGATGGATGGTGTGATGAGATTGCAGGTCTGGCTATCATTTGGCTGAACTCTCTGGGCTTTACTTATCTCGTATGCAACACTGGGGAAATGGCATCTCACAGATACTTTGCAAAAATAATGAATGTAAAGCACAGAGTACAAAACCTGTCTCATAATGACACTCAAAATGTATTATTATTTTTATCATCACTATCAGCACCATTGTCACCATGCTGCTCCAATGGCCTGTCCAGAAGCTCTTTGTCTTTGTCCCACACCCTGACCTAAGGACAATTTGGAAAGAGTGCCCTTTAGTTTGTTTCAGTTTTACTCTGTCCTTTGACTTGTTGGAGAAGCCAGCACAGTCTTTCCTGTAGTGAATTCCTCAGCAGGATTTTGTAAAAATCAAAAGAGTTGACTTAATTTATAGTGTTTCCAACATACAATGCAACCATGAACATAGGTAATTTAAAAAAAAACAACTTAAATAAAAGCAACCCTTATATAAAGTACAATTCACCAAAAGTATTTCTAAAATCTTCAAGATTTTCTATCCATCTTTCCACAATTATCCTGCCAGTAAGATCTGAAGTTATTTCTCTTCAAGTCAGTGGAGGATTTGTCCAGGCTAATGGGGCCACTCTGCTCCAATGGGACACTCAGGGATCCAGGTTCCTTATAATACATTTACCAACATGCTCTCCTTTGGGTGGGCTTCTGTCCCCATCTGCATTGTGTAAACTAGGTCACTTTCATGTTTGTGTCCAGAGGTGAAAGAGCATAGAGCAGGGCAAGCAACTTGTCTTAATTTAGAGATAACACAAAGATTATGTACATCACATTCACTTACATTCTAAGGGCTCGTTAGTCATATGAACCAGCCAGCTCCAGGGAAAGCTAGTAAATGTGGTCTCTAACTGGATATCAGTGCACGTAGATAGAGGGAGAAACTAGATTGGGGAAACAACTAGCACTCTGCAAAAATCAACAAACACTTCTCCTAAATTTTTCTAGAGAATATACAGTACTAAAGAGTTCCTAAGTTACTCCAGCTAATTCTCTTAAGACAATTTTTTTTTTTAAAGTCTGAGAGCAACATATCAATTTATTCTTCAAACTCACATATCCCTTAATGGATCAAGACTTTTAAAATAATGATAGTAAGTTTCTGTCTTTTGAATGCTTTGAGGTTTCCTACTTCCCTTAGCACTGCACATCAGAAGTGAATAATACATAACAAGTTCAAGAGCAGCTTCATCCAAGGAGCTTTGTTAGTACACTTTGGTGTATATCGAACCCAGTCTTCAGAACACAGAACCAAGCACAGAGTGGTGGTAAGACTGCTGGGCAGATCGATTTTAACAACATTATGCCTTCTTATTTATTTATTTATTTTTGGAAACACTAATTGGTTCACACAAATGTATCGCTGGGAGCTCAATAAATAATTTTTGAAGTTCAGTACATATTCCTTAAAGAGCCTGATGTGAAACTTTGGATGTCTTATGGTTAAAAGTAATGACAAATCTGGGCACCATTCATCACTGCCAGCTGCTGGCAGTGAACTTACCCCATAAAGGCAGATCATTTTTCGTTTTTTTACAATTCCCACTTAAATGGGTTCATTAATATAAGCCTAACTGGCAATTACTCTTGTGTTCCTGGCAGGGATTCAAGTCTTCATTAAAATAAAGTAAGTTGCCAAAACTTTATAAATCTTTCGATACTACATTGAAATTGAATGTGTTAGACTATAAATTCTCTTAAATCTGTGTTGATTAATTTAACTTGAGGGAAATGCAAAGACATGTTTAAAGGAAAATGAGATAGAATCAGTAATTCTCTCATCTAGGCATATTATGCTAATATACAAATTATGCTTAATATATGGGATTCCAACTCCCTTGGAATTTTAGGAGATTAAGTCAAAACTTCTCATCTAAATCTCTTCCTGTTTGTTAATCCTTTCCACAGGCAAATACAGAGCACCAATCCATTATTGAGTACTGAACTATATATCAGGGATGTTGCTGGTATTGCATACACATGAGTCTTTGCCCCATTCTAAAAGAGAATTGTCTTCGATACATAGACATTAGTCCAGTGTAGGAAGTATGAAATTAATAAGAAAGAAAAGAAAGAATGAACTCAGACATAGTGTTGGCTCTTTGTCCAGTTCTATTCTGTCCTAGCAACATCTCTCAGCTCCCCATGCAGAACACTTTACACAATTTAACTACAGAGAGTAACAAGTGTCTTTAAACCTAGTGCTGAGGAATATCAAAAGACCGTTTCAGTAGAGTAGGTTATGTTATTTCAGAAGATTAACTCATTGTCTTCTTGAAGACTTCTATTGTTCAAAGATCTTAGCTAACAAGAAGAAATGGGTAGAGTGAGCTAAGATATTACCTACCAAATCCTACAGGCTAGTGGAACTTCTTTCATTAACGTTCAAATAGGTCAGCGTGGAAATAAGCCAAACCACTTTTTTCCAATGTGAATTTTCAACCACTGTGGGAAGGCCAATGAACAACTTCATCTCTATTTTCATTTTTAAAATGCCATCGATTGACCTTCAAATATTATAAAGGGAACCTGCATAAACACATGTGTAATATGACCAATATAATGTACATTCCCAATTCCACAACACTGAGGCAAGGAGAAAATTTAATTTTTCAAAAATGTGGGCCCGGAGAGTTACTACTATTTGGAATCATATTTAGTCCTTAACTTCTCAGGAGCCAAGTATTCAGCTTTTTTTTTTATTTCATTTTTTTAGGTTATTTCAGCATAGTTCCTGGTTACACCACGCATCATTAAGCAGTTAGCTAGTTATTTAGTTTATCTAGCTTTCTAAACATTATACCCTTTTGTTTCCAAAGTGGAATTCGTGGAGTTAATGCCTGTGCTGCTGAACAGAGGCACAGCACAAAGACTGATGGAGACGGAAAAGCTCTTTATTAAAAGGTTGCCCAATTTGGGGGAACTGAGGACTCCCCAGCTCCAGGCCAATCTCTTCCACAAAACACAGAGAGAACCCAGTCACCCCCAGAGACAGCATCAGTGTCCAGGTACCCTGCTCCATCCTCATCTGCCCTTCTGGGGCCCAAGGCTGTTATGCTAAGAGGTCTTTGTCTTCAGGCTTTCTCTCCCTCCAGTGCACGCTGTGAGGCTGGCATTGCCATTGCCGCCCCACAGCTTCCTTCCTCTCCTGGGGCCCAGTGCTGCTGCCAGACCACTCTGCCAGTGGTGCAGAGGGGGCCGCATTGGCCAGCACCCAAGGCTGCTCATGCGCCTGGGGGCAGGCTAGCACTGCAGGCTGGGCATGCGTGCACTGATCTCAGAGTAAGAGGAGAGGTGCCGGGACCATGCAGTGTGGAGACGCATCGACCCACAGACCCCCAGTGGTGGAGCCCAGCCCAGCGTGGGACTCACCCTTACTGTAAGGCAGCTCCCAACCAGGCGAGCAAGGATAAGGAAAAAATGGGGCCAAGCGCTGCAGCCCCCTGACTGGGCAAGTGAGGGAAAGGAAAAGGGGTGAGTCTCCAGGCATCCACACGCCCTATGTTTAAAAGTTTGGGCCCAAAATCCCAGCCAATCCAGGCTAGTGTCCGTGCACATCAGCCTGTGCCGCGTCTCTGCTCCTCCTCCGGCTGCCATGTCAACCTCCACGGCACACGTGTGTTGTGACCCTTTCGGCCCACACATACTCTGTGGAAGCTTCCTCCTGCCATGTCACCAGCTGGGCTAGTTTGTTTGTCCTGGCGGGGGGAGGGGCCGGGGGGGAGGGGGCGGGTATGGAAATCTGTAGCGCTGGCTGGCTGTGGTTTAAATCCCACTGCCTCCGACTCTTTCTGACCACTCCCCCACGCTGGGGAAGGCTGGCTCTTTTGTACCACCTCAGGGCGCCCTCCCCTTTTGCCAGATCCCCCCACCCTTCCACTGTAACACTTTCTTCTCCCCAAAAAAGAGCATAAAAAAATGTTTCTAGAAATTTCTAGAGAAAGGAAGAACAGAAAATATTCCAAGCAGTAATTTAATGCCTTATCACCAAGAAAGTAAATAGTATAATTTCTGCAGTTAAAATCCAAGTTGAATCTTCTTACCAGAAGCGTGGTCCGATATAAAGCTCTTCATAAAAAAAAAAAAAGAAGTAAACATTATTTGAAGTACACAAATTCTATGAAAGGTTGTGATTAGTCCCTTGGTGGTGTATTGTTACAACTTGTGGTCTGTAATTATTTTAGGACTCAGATTCCCCATATGCTATCCACAGTGATTGGAAGTGGGGTGGGCAATAATGTTTCTCATGGAACTAATAGTAGATTAAACACTTTTTAATATACCGTACACAATTGAGCAATTTACTGCTTGTCTGAAGCAGAATAAGGCACCATGTATCTGTGCATGAAGTGAATGCTAATAATACCTACTTGGTTTCTTCTGGAACTCCACATAAAGCCCTGGTTCCCTAATGGAAGGAAAGCTTATTACTGAACACACTTTGCATTATCATTAATAAGTGCTACTGATTTACTGGATAGATTACATCTATTGAAAACAGATTGGGAGCATGCAGTTAATTACCAGCTTTTTCTAATTAATTAGTGTTTTGTGTGACTGGAATATCCGAGTGCCTTCACCCCATGAACGTGTGCTGAAGTGGGGCCATGTCCAGCAGCACAGTATACTGCCCCCTTTCGTGTGTCACTGGTATGGCAGACTTAGGGAGGACATGTGCTTCAGGGCAAGGGTGGGGAACTGAGAGCCTCCGAATCCTGGATTCCAGTCCCTGCTCTGACACTTACTAGTCATTCTACCCTGAGAAAACTCCCTGAACCTCATCTTCCTTATTTGTAGTGGGGATAGTATCATCTACTCATGATAGGTCTTAAAGAAATAATCGTAAGTAGAGGTGCTTATATGTGACAGATACTGTTGCTGACTTCTTGAGCCCTTGCATCGCACTGCTCCAACACAAACAAAAATGCCCTCTGCTGACAGTCTTGGGTCTTGTGGTGCAGGGAAATTATACATTCAGAGCGCCATTAATACACCTTTGATAACAACTGATTCCATCGCCTCCACATTTTTCAGAGACCAATGTTGAAGACGACCTATGGAATGATTATTTGTCCTGAAGTCACATAATCCATGAAATAGCCAATGAAATAATGAAATCTCTGCCTTCTTTACCTTCAGACCCTGTCTTTTGCCTCTTCATGCAGAAATATCTCTACTATGCCAAACTGCCTCTGAAATTCTAAGGCACCTTGTCCCTTCCACATACTAAATCATGAAATCCTGAACCAGCAGTTCACACAGCTGTCCTGAGTTGCTGCAGAATGCGGAACTGCAGTAAACACTTGGAAAATGGGTAGGAAGCAAACAAATGTTAGTGCTGCCCTCGAGAAGTGAAGGGACCACATTACTCGGTATCTGTTTTTCTACGTTATTAGTATAAAACCTGGATCATCTATTGCATGCATGGCAATTTTTTGGCAGAGTGATCTTAACATCAAGAGATTTAGAAACTTCCCAAAGTCGTATAGCTAATTAGTAATATGACATAATTGTAACAGACTCATCTGAGCTCCCATCTCAATAACCCAGTCTAGTATTCCAATAAGGAGACACTGAATGTCAAAAAATAGAATGAAAATAAATCTTAAAAAAGGCTGTCTCTAAACAAAAGGAAATTTTAGCTCTTTAATATGACAACTATGTAGAACCAGAGTCCCTGGTTCTAATTTGATATAGCATGCCTGCCCTAAGGTGAGTACAGATAATTGTCATGCAGCTATCGTATGAAGTTTCCAATCACGTGCAGAGGGATTTATAAGATAGAGGAGCAGCCTAACGTAAGGATAAAGAGCGTGGAGCCAGACCGCCTGGATTCACATCTGGACTCTGCTACTTTCTTACTGGTAAACTGGAAGGTGCCACTTAGCCCGTCTGTATCTCAGTTCCTGCGCGAAGATGACTCTGACCTTTTGGATTGACATTCTGAAAGATTAAAGGAGAGCCACGTTTGGAGGGGAACATCACAAGCCCCATTTTGCTGAGGATTTAGGACACCTTGTTGACGTCCACGGAGAGTTATGGAGTTGTTAGTAACATGCATATGTCTAGAGGTCAAGGGGAGATATCCAAGCTGAGAAATAAATATTGGTGACCTCAATACCTAAGTTATATTTATTTCTGTGAGACTCGATGAGATCACCAAGCACAAGCTATGGTCAGATTTATGTTTTTGAAATCTCGCTCTGACAGGGCAGACTCAGAGGAAGGAGAGAGGAGGCTGTCAGACCAGCTTGGGACCTACTGCGGAAGCTCAAGCTCAAGCTTGATTAGCAAGGAAGATAGAGAACAGCAGTAACCATGGTAATAACAAAAATGAATCATGATGACATGCAATTGTAATTTTAAACAATGAATACAGTACCAGTTACAATAAAAATATGGCAAAAATGCTCTAAGGGCCAGGCACCTCTTTTTATTTTTCTGATGTGGAGGCGAAGGAGGCAGAGATTAGTTTGTCTTTCAAAATTTCTGCCACTGGCCCATGAAGGAAGACTGGACTCTTATCTTACACAAAATCGGAAAAGACAAATTTCACAATGTTTCAGAGATAAGTCCTCACCCACTTTTATGATATATACTCTAATACCTTATTGATTTTGCGTTCACTCTACCTTTGTCTTCACCAGCAGAGACTGCCTCCCATATTGGAAAACTAGAGACTGTAACAAAACAGGCATTCAGGAAGGTTTCTGATAGTTACTTTCTTTAGGGTATTGCCTCCTTTCCAGCAGCTTTGGACATAGATTGGCCTGTTTCTTCTATTTCTTAGCACTCTCTTTTTCCAAGTGCACAACTATAATTCTTTATTCTTTGTATTCACGTTCTTGCATCAAAATTTGTATGGGTAGGTAGGGAAGTACATATTTGTGTGTGTATTAACATTTAATGAACAAGATGTATAAGAAAATAAAGAATAAAATATAATTAAAAAGTTTTAAAAATAAATAACGATATAAACGATAATAAACTAGAAGAAACTAGAACACATGTTGCTTAGGAGAGACCAAGAGTAAGAGAGAATGTCAAGCCCACGTGTCTCACTGACGCTGTGGGTGCCTTCAGCTGCTCATCACTGCTGTTGAACTCCGGCACAGGCCCTCCCGTTTCACGAGGTCCCGTTTGAAACACGCCGTTCTTCATACCTGACAGCTGCATTTTCTCCTGTGTTGTCTATCTGTTGGGGTCCCTGACCATCTACCCAATGACTCAGCCTAGAAATCTGTGATCGTTCTTGACCCTTTTTTCCTTTGATGACCCTTACCTAGGCAACCACGAACTCTGGTCAGAATTCCTCTTCTAACACTTTCTCTAATTCACCCCTCCTCTTCAGCCCAGTACCGCATGCCATAGCTCGAGTCTGCATCATCTCTTTTATGAAGGAGTCAAGAGTGTTGTAACTATTCTCCATACCTCTATCTCCTAATCAGAATATAGTCTTCATCCCCACACCACATTTTACAGGGAAAACAGAAAACTGACCAAGGCAGTTCATTACCAAAATTAATTCTTCACTTACTCTATTTTATGTCAATGAGACCAATTTTCTTAAGTCCTTGGGCAGAGGCACTCTGCCTGCTTCTGAAGGTCACCCTGGTAAACCAAGGAGGAAAGCGTGAAACACTAACAGAAGCCTATGCTAAACACATGCATCGGAAGTAAAATACTCCTTAGTGCATGTTCTTATATTTTGCTTTAAAACAAATTAAAGTATTTCCAACATTTGGAATCCAGAAGTCAATTATTTTAAATACAGTATCTAATGAAGTTTAAGGTGAGATGTATTTAATGATGTATCAGTAGTTATCTGTGGGTTATCTGTGGTTATATGTACTGTGTATGCATTTTGGGTAATAATAAGAACAAAAGCAATTATGAAAGCCAGTGACACGTGACATCCCTTTGATACCACCTGTCCTGGAACACATTTTCTACAAAGTCATTACACCATGTAACTACAAGACCTCAAAGGATGTAAAAATATGAATATTGAGGTATCACATTTTCACTTTCTATATAGATTTTCAGTTCTAAGCCAAGTCAATTTTTATGCTTTCTTAGTTTGAATTTTGTTTTAAGTATATTAAACTTGCTTTAGGATGCAATTTTACAAAAGAAAAAAAACTACATGTGCCCATTGTGAAGATGAGAAAAAATATATAAATAGATTGTTTTTGGCTTCCAAATGTCTCTGGCATAACTCTTTCTTCATGCTAGGCAGCTTTAAGCACTTCGTATCAACTATACAATAATATTATACAATAATGTTCAACAATAAAGTGTCATATTAAATACAAAGAGTGTTATGTTAATACATACAACACTGTGAAATACGTACCACTATTATCTCAATTTTATAGATGAGGAACCTCAAACAGAACTTGTGGGGTTACTTAAGGATGCACAGGTAAGAAAGCGGCAGAGCTGGGATTCAAACCTCAGCAGTCAGCCCGGAATATATGCTCTTAGCCCCTCCCTATGCTTTCTGTACTCTCCAATTTGTTACCTGCTTCCCATTCCCGCCCTCCTTACTCAAGTGTCAGGCTTTATTGCAAAATCTTAGCTTTCTTACTTTCACTCTCACCGTCACCAACCCATCAAAGTACTCTTTTGTCAAAGTGATCTTTATAAATAACACATCTGTTGGTACTAACTCTGCTTACATTCTTCAAGAACTCTCTACACTTGTATTTAAATAAAATTTAATTCCTTTGCATGACATTTAAGGCCCTTCAGGGTTTGGCTTTTTCCTGTATTTCTGCCCTTAATTCCAGTCACTCTCCGCTTCAAGTTTTATATTCTAATCCTACCAGCTTAGGTACCCGGACTTTCCAGAGCGTGCGCTGCATTCTCACCAGCTTTGTAATTTGATTCTGCTAACTCACACATGACATTTATTACTCCAAGTCTCAGGAGTCTGAGGAAACTCCTCTGTCCTCCCCCAATCTCCCAGGTAATTCTTTGTACCTCTCTTACAACATAGTTCTGCTCTGTGGTTGGTTTACTTGCCCATTTCCCCGCCATGCTGTGAGCATAGGTGCTACGTCCCTTTATCTTGGGGTCCTCAGTCCTCAATGAATTTAAAGTGATAAGTGATTAGACCGACACAGTGTAGTTTGCGTGCTAACTCTCAGGTATTAACCGTATCACTTTGTTGTCTCATCTGCAAAATGAGATAATAGCACCTACCTATATCATAAGCTCTTGTGAGGATCAAATGAGATTATTTATCTGTTGATCAATAGGTGATAGGTAGACATATAGGTAGATAGAGCAGTTAGCACAATTCCTGACCAATGGTAAGCACCCCAAAATATTAGATTATCTTCCTACTATTATTCTGTATTATTTAACTTTATAGTGTTCATGAAAGTACCAGGCATGGTTGGACATTCTTTAATTCTGAATCTAAATGTGTACCCTATTTTCTACCTGTAGTACATTAGATTCGATTTCCCAATCGGTGATCTCAAGCCTATTGGATTAATGTTATAATTGGCAGAACAACTGGTAGTGTTCTTCCAGGTGAGAGCAGCTGCTAGCTCCCTCCTTGTAGCACTACAGATGTCCTTCTGCTCAGACTCGAGGCTTTTGACACTCAAGAAACAGGCCTTAGCACCTGGAGAAACTGGCTCTCACTAGACAGCAACTTAGGTCAAGAGCATTTCAGATTCCAAGCAGAGTGCCCCCAGGGGATGGCACAATCAAGAGAGCTGAGCCAATCCACTGACAAGCCACACCAGGAGCTAGCTTTGCTGCTTCTGAAGAGGAATGCATTTCTTCTGCTCACTCGGAGTGGAACTTTCATCATATTTGTTTACTAAAATAGTCTGGCTGCCTTTGTTTCATAGACTCACATATCAGTTAAAAGCACTGAAATTCACACTACTCATAGCCCACCAGCCTGGCCTTCTGGCATTGCTATGGATAGGATGCTATGGACGGAATGTCTGTGTCCCCCCATAATTTATATGTGGGAATCCTGTCCCCAGTGAAATGATTAAGAAACGATTAGGAAGTGTGGTGTTTGAGGAGTAATGAGGTGGAGCCCTCATGATTGGATAACCACCCTTATGAAAAGCAATGTGAAGGAGTTTGCTTTCTCTTTCTGCTGAGCATACAATAGGAAGACCGCATGAAAATCAAAAGCAGGTCCTATCCAGACACTGTATTTATCAGCAACCTTGACCTCAGACTTCCCAGCCCCCAGGTCTGTGAGAAATAAATTTCTGATGTTTCAGCCACACAATCTATGGTATTCTGTGTTAGCAGCCTGAACGGACTAAGGTATAGGCTATCTTTTGTTGAGGGACCCCTTTTACTTTCACCATTCATTTGGCTATTTGACATTAGATTCATTATTTAAATACCTTTGAACCAACGATTTCCCATCTCCGCAGCTGATCAAGTAACGTGTCACGTGTGGCAACATTAGACATCATATTCAGAGAGCATCTTGTACAATGGAAGCCATAGAGTTTGTGCCCAGGCCGTGCTGGTAAATAGCAGTAAATATCATTAATTTTCAACTAATCTTCTGAATATCAACTCATATGAATGCATAGAACTGAAGAATAACTTGTTTTTTTGTTTTTTTCACAATTCAGACAATTGCTTTTCCTACTATTTGGAAGACTCAGCTAGACACTCCTTAATTATTACCCATTCTCCCAATTGCCTGGCACCAACCCACAAAGCAGCCACTGGCGGAAAAAAGAACAACTTTTCAAAGACAGTATCTGATTATATTGCAAAAGTTGGCTTTAGATTTTCAAATTCACAGTAATTATATTATCATATTGATGTGTTCATGCAGTCATTTAGTAAATATCGGACACAGGCCAGGTGATGGAAAGAGGCCGAGGAAGAGCTTGTTATCATAGCGGGAGAGAGAAATGGTAAAACAAACTACTCTGATGCACTACAACAAGGCAGTAGTAAAGGTAGAATCGAGAGATGAGGATAATGAAGCTTACAGGTCAGAGAAGTGAAAAGGCGACCTGAGGAAAGTGCTACTTGAATCAGGACTTTTTGAATCAGGACTTAAAAGATCACAGAACATTCCCCCTGAGGGAGGGGGCATTGCAGCCATTGGAATGACCAGGATGGTACACTGGGGCAGTGTGGAGCTGGCTTTAAGTCAGGTGCACTGAGAAGTCAGCTGCTAACCTTATCGGGGCTCCCTTGTATGTTACTTCCTGTTTCTCCCTTGCTGCCTTTAAGATTCTCTCTTTGTCTTGGAATTTTGCCATTTTAACTATGATTTGCCTTGAAGTGGGCCTCTTTGGGTTCCTCTTGATTGGGACTCTCTGTGTTTCCTGGATTTGTGTGACTTTTTCTCTCATCAAATTAGAAAAGTTTTCCATCATTACTTTTTCAAACAGGTTTTCTATCCCTTGCTCCTCTTCTTCTCCTTCTGGTATCCTTATTATATAGATATTATTATGTTTCATGTTGCCCTGCATTTCCCTTAACCTCTCTTTATTCTTTCTGAGCCTCTTTTCCTTTTCTTGCTCTTTTTGGGTGTTTTTTTTTCCTACCTTGTCCTCCAGCTCACTGATCCGATCCTCTGCTTCATATAGCCTAGATTCCATTCCTTCTACTGTGTTCTTCAGTTCAGAAATTGTATTCTTCATTTCTTCTTGGCCCTTGTTGATAGTTTCTATTTCATGTTTTTCACGTTTATATAGTTTGCAGTGAGTTCATTGTAGTTTCCCTGTAGTTTCTGGTAATTCTCTGTGAGCTCATTGAGCTTCCTGATAACCAATGCTTTGAACTCAATATCTGAAAGTTGACTTGCCTCTATTTCATTTAGCATTCTTTCTGAGGCTTCCTCCTTTCCTTTCATTTGGGAATTGTTTCTTTGTCTTCCCATTGTTTGTGAGACTCTTCTTGTTAGTCTCTGCTTCTTAAATTGATCTGTTCTGACTCCCTGGGTTTCTGGTGTGAACTTCTACGGTAGAAGATCTGTGAGATTCAGTGGTCTCCTTAATTTCCTGAGCTCACTGGTCTTGGGCTGTGCAGAGCTCATGCTGAAGATGCAGGATTAGCAGCAAAGGAAGATACTAGAGCCAGAATATCATGGGATTTATGTGTATAATAAGGGTTTAAGAATTTGTCTTAAAGGCAGAATTTGAAATCTGCCTAGAAAACTGGCTTGAGGTAAAAGACTCTTTACACAAAGAAGAGACTTTGTAACTGAGCATGCAGGTCCGGCTGCCTGAGGCTACAGAAGCCATCACTATGAGGCAGGTGCTGATGTAAAGAAAAGTGGTTTATTGTCAGGTGCCAGGCACCTGGAAGATGGGGACTTACGTCTCAAAGCCCATCTCTACCTCACAGTGGAGGCAGAGGTTTTTATAAGGAGGGAGAGGGGGGAAGAACTAAGAGATCAAGGGGAGGTAGTTGAAAAGTTTGCATGCAGACAAGCACAGCCCATTCCGTTAAGGTTAGTGATGGTCCAGTGTGCATCCTCCTGGCTTAGTCATCCTGGACCCATGGTTAAAGGTCAGCAAATCTCCCGGAGCTGGGATGTCTGATGGTCAGAGTCTGAATCTTTTGAAGTTGGTATCTAGGATTCTGAAAGAAACATGTTGTTCATCTACAAGTCACATATTAGTCAGAGCCACCACTTCCAGAAACAATGTCAAAAGAATGGTGGGGTGGGTTACACTTTCCCACCATTACAATTTTCCACTGTTACAACTTGGGCTACTTCCACAGGCTCAACTTACAACTATTAAAGTTTTGACTGACATGTATGTGTAAGCTGTGCTGTCTCTTATGAACCCTTCTTCCTCTCCTAGTGATTGGGTAAACCTTCCTGACCTTATTTTCTCAGCAAAAAAATTCCCTTATCTAATGGTTACAGTTCATATTTGGAATGAACACAGTATTGACTTGTTTCCTTGTCCACGGAAACTATTTTGAATGTTTCTAAATTACCACTCTCAAGGAGACTGCCTGAACAACAGGGCATGAATTTTTGTGTCTGTGTGGAATTGTTTAGACAATCCAATGTCTAAGTCCCCCAGGCCAACACAAATTCAATTTCCCAAATAAACAGAAAATGATAACTTTCATAAGAAGATATGAACTTTATTCTAGACTTCCTATTAGTAGGTCTGTGCCAACTTGTGAAAAATCCAAATAGTTTATACAACCTCCAGAGTCCTTTCAGTTTGGCTTAAAGCTTTTGAGTAGAGAAAACTCCAGTTATCTTCAAAAGGAGAATCTGCCCTTCCTTGGGTACACGAGTACTGAGTTACCAACTCCTCAAGGTGAGAGACCTTCTAAAGGGCCTTTCGCTCTTTATGTGAGAACTAGTTCATCTCCTTTGAAAACATTTCTCCAGCTCAATACACTGGAAAATCATCATGATGCTGGGTTATGCTTTGCCGCCCGGCCCCTGCCAGGGATGAGGAATTTTATTTAACTTTCCAGGGCATGTGGAGAAGTCTTTCATCTTGTCCTGGATCTGCTTCTTACAGAGCTTGATCTGTTGGGAAGTGTCCCCCGTGCCCTTCACCCTTTGCCAGTCGCAGCTTTGAAGAAGAAGCAATTTCTCCCTAAAGTATTCTTCCAACCTTCCAGGAAAAGAGCATGTGAAATTTCATTGGACAGCATCTTGACAAAGACTCGGTCCTCTGCTCAAAGAGTTCTAAGAGCATTTTCAAGTGTGTTTACTGCTCATAACTCTATATGTTTCAGAGTAGTGGAATTTTCCAAGATGAGCTGGAAAGCTTAGGAAAGCTATTTCACCTCTCAAAGTCTCATGCATCTCAATACTAAAACATAGAAAATGGTGCCTCACTAACAATACTACTATATTTTTTAAAAGGGGTGTGGTAAACCTTGCCAACCAAATGTTGCTTATGATTCTATATCATTAACATTGCTAACAATATGCATCTTCTACTGGACAATGTCAAACATTTCATGTCAATCTTATAATGAAGAGTTTGAAGTTTTCAAGATGTCATTATCTCAAGAAGGGATTCAGGTTAGTGTAACAGGTAGGTCTCTGGTGTTGGTTGCCAGATGAGGTAAAGCCCTTCAAGTGGGACCTAGAATTCTCGCCATTTAATAACTTGCTAGGCTTGTTACCGAAGCTGCTGCACTTAACCTTTCTGACCTCGGCTAGGGCTCCTGTGAAATCTGAGTAATAATATAGCACATTAGAGTCCTGAGAGCTGAGGCAATTCCTTCCCTTCTTGGTGCAGTGGTTGACACCTAGTGCGTGCTCTTAAACGGCAGCCGCCGTCATGCTCAGGAATGGTAGGCGTTGTTATTTTTTGAACATCAGGCTGTGAACACATAAACATATATAAAGTTAGTATTTCCTTATTTTCCCTCATGATTCAGATAATTAAAGTTAATTACAGGTAATTTCTTCCAGTTTGAATGAAAACTAAGTTTGAATGAAAACATACGGTAGTGTAAGAGGTATTCCAATAATAATAATGATTTTGATAATCTAATAGTAGCAATAATAATTATAACTGCCATTTCTTTCAAATTTATTCTTTGGTCGGGACTGTGTGGATTTAAGGAATTTAAGCTAGTGTAGACACAGAGAGAGAGAAGATAGATTGATAGATAGATAGATAGATAGATAGATAGATATTGATTTATTTATGTAAAAGGTATTTGAAGAAACCCAAAAACAGGAACCCATAAATGAATTTCAGTAGAGATTAGGATTCAAAATTGAAACACTAAAAGGAATTAACATTCAAATTTCTAGAGCCATAACGTCTTTTTTGCATTTCTGAGCCCATAGCTGAGAAATAATTTCCCCAGGAGTTCCTACAACTCCTCTTTGCTCAAGCACTGAAAGAGACAACTGTCTCTGATGTCCCTATCTTTATAGCATGGTGAGCAAAGGTAAGGGGCCAATCTTGTTCTAGGCACCCTCCCATAATGCCCCTGAGTGTCCCCTTCTATTCCAGTCATCAGTGACCATCAGGAAAGAGTTAATGGTTACAAATAGGGCTGCAGAGTCTCTTGCTTGTGAACTGGAGTTGGGGAAGCCCAATCGTAGAGTTGAATTTATTTGTCCTGGGACAATGAACTAATAGGAGGCAGAGGCCTGCCTGGCCCCCAAGTTTATACTATTTCCTCAAGCTTTGTTGCTCTTCAGTCCAAATGGTGTAAAGCAGTGCCCACTGGTGACTCAGTGTTGGCTTCAGGGAGACACAACAGTGAGGGACTTTGTAGAGCTGGGCCTCACTTGAATACCCACATCCAGCATCACGAAATGAGGGTGAGGAAGTGAGAGGGCTCCTGGGAGAAACAAAGATTCTTTGCCTATTGCATGAGGTGGCCTCAGACAAGTCCTTAAAATCATTGCTTCCCAGACATTAACGTGCACACAAATCCCCTGGAGGTCTTCTGAAAAGGCAGCTTCTGCTTCAGTTCTCCTGTGATGGAGCCTGAAATTCTGCGTGTTTAGCCAACTCTCAAGTGATGTAGCTGTGAATCCTACCCCAGAAACACACTATGCGGAGGGGGTTTTAAAGAAAAGAACGAGGGAAACTGAAGCAACAAGAAATCTGCAGCTTCCTGGATCTAACCCGCAACCGCGCGGAGAGCTGGTGCCTTCGCAGGCTCCCTCCTCTGTGTTTGCTTCTCCGTCCAGGCCAGCGACAAGATGAGTAGCTGCACCTATAGTAGCTTGCTGTCTCAGCCAAAGAAAAAGCCTGTGCTGGCTAAAAAAATTGTTGGCAAATAATCAGTGGGTGTTGCTGGCAGCCAGGACATTTGGAGTTTATCTTGTTAGGATACACAGGCTATTTTGTGCCAGAATTGTATTTATTTTTCCTTAATTCAACTTTGAAGAAATTTACTCATATGCATGGTGAGTAGAGCTTTTGTACATCTTTCTGATTAGAAAGTATGTCTAATGCACGCAGGAGTCATTATTTGACATTATGTCTGATGTGAGCAGTGCTCCCTGTCCCGGCTTTGGCAGGAGCTCAGGGCCTAATTCCAACCACGTGTTTATTGAGTGCTTAAACAATGCTACATACCATGTAAAATTGACTATATATATTACTTCATTTTGTCCTCACAAAACCCTAGGAGCTGGGTGCTATTTTTCTTCTCATTTTAGCGATGATAAAGCTGAGGCCAAAATATGTTATACGAGGCGACCAAGCAGTGTCTAATACTGATTTGACTCCTTCGTGACACATTCCTACACTGGCCTGCTCCGCATGGACACCTGTCCCCTTGACTTTCAATCGATGCTGCATTCCAGTACCGACCTTTAACTCTGCCCTTTCATGGGGAGGTTGGGAATGTTGAGAAGCTGTTCTGACCACACTCAGTGCCACTGTATTTGGGGGACATTGTTGTGCTGTCTCCCTGTAGTGTGCTGTGTTAGCTACCATCCTCAGTGTCGCCAGTGGCATCTGCAGATATTGTCCACATATCCCAACCCCGAACCCATAGGCGCCTCTCTCCCTTTCAGCAGATGGCTTGGCTTTTACTTTAGTGAGTGGAGACACATTTTCCCCAAAGTCACTTATGGATATTTTTAACTGAGAGTATCAGACAACTCAAATGATTGTGATTCAAACAATGAAGACTATACATCTCTTTCCAAACAGGAAGTTGGAGGCAAGCTGTTCCAGGAACAGTCTTGCTCGGTGTTGTGATTAGACCCAGATTCCTCCTCCTCCATCCTCAGCAGTTTGCTTGTTTGGTCCTGCCTTCTGGTTACAAGAAGGCTCCCTCATTCCAAGCATCATGGCTTCATACTACCAAATTCAAGGAAGGGAATTGATTTATTACTTAGCAAAATAATTCCCAGAAGTATCCTCAGCAGAGATCTCCTTGATGTATATTTGGCCCAGACTTAGTCATTGTCCCACACCCAGATCAATCACCAACAGATGAGAAATGAATAGCCACGCTGAGTCCGTTTCAACCATGGTTCATCCTCTGAGATGAGAGGGACCAGTCTTACCTAAGCACATTGTCACACAAACAGAACGTACATACTTGGTTTCTACCGACTAAGGAAGAAGGTATAGTGTGGCCCCTGGGTGGAACCTTCAGTGTCTAATTCATTTCCCTCATCCTCGCCTCTCTCTTTCTTCTGCTGCTTCCTCCCGATCTCCGAAGTACCACGTGAAGTCATCTGTCCTCTTCAGCTTTTTGGTCTCTTTTTTCCCACCTAACCACCCCTCTCTTCCATTGCCTCTCTCTTTCTCTTTGACCAGTCAATGATGATTTCTCTAGCTTTGAACTCCATTACCCCTTTCCTTCAAATATATTTCAGTATCCCCTGTAAGAATGAGTCAAAATAAAAACTACCCTTTCCTTAGCTCTGTAATACTTTATCCTAGTTCCGACTTTCTTTGAACCAACAAACTCTTCAAAAGAAATCAATGCTCTCTGGCTGGTGTGGCTCAGTGGATTGAGCACTGGCCTGTGAACCTAAAGTTCACCAGTTCAATTCCTGGTCAGGGCACATGCCTGGATTGCAGGCCAGGTCCCTGTTGGGGGCGTGCAAAGCGCAACCAGTAGCTGTATCTCTCACACATTGCTATTTCTCTACCTCTCTTTCTCCCTCCTTTTTCTTCTCTCTAAAAATAAATAAATAAAATCTTTAAAAAAAAGAAATCAATGCTCTGTGCTTTCATATTCTCATCATTCATTCACACAGGTCTGTGGAGTCTGGCTTCTGGCCTAACAAGTGAAAAGAACACAGCCCAAAACTAGATCAGATCAAATTCGGAATCACTCTCAGGGTTCCTGAACTTACTCTCAGGGTCTGTCCATCCTTGTCTGGAAACTTACTCTCTTCTCAGTCCCCACATCTCTGCAAAATTCTGCATCTGTCCACCTCCACAAGGGGACCCAGCCAGCCACTTCCTTGACTTCTCCATCTCTGTCTCGTTCATCAGATCTTCTTCCTCTAGACTGTAAGCATCTTGAGGAAAGGGACCACGTCTCACTCATTATCATCCCCCCACAGCATGCAGGCAGAAGTTTAGATCAAGCCCTGATCTGTTGTGAAACTTCTAAAACGATCTTCTTGACTCCTATCTCCTCCCTCTCCAAACCATTCCATTACCAGAGTTATGCTTATAAAAGTACAGATTGGAGCACATTAGTTCCTTATTTACAAACATAACCTCCTTAGCATGTCAGTGAAGTTCCTTCACAAAACAACCCAAACCAGTTTTCTAACTTGAAGTCTACCCTATCGCCCCTGAACACACACATGCATACCTCATGCACACATCATAACATACTGTTCCTCAGAGAATGGTCCATGGACCACGTTCCTCTGAATCACTTAGAAAACTTACTTAAAATGAAACTCTTGGGCCACACTCAAGACCACCTCAGTCTGAATCATTAGGATGGGCCTGGGCTGGGTCTGCATATTTCTAATACTCATCCAAGGCAATTCTAAATGCCTGTTGAAGTCTGAAGCCATGACCTTATAGTATGCTTAATAAGCAAAAATTGATTCGATTGAGTATGAATACCCCCATTTAAAAATTTTGTAAGCATTTATGATAATCATTTAATCATTGTACCATTTTTTCTCTATGGGGATGAGATAAAGAGGTGACTATTATGAGAAGTGGACCAAGTATCACTTGGCCAACAAACTTAAAAAGTCTCCCTATGAACAGCTCAGTTCATCTGAAGGAGAGCTGTGCCTCATTGTTTTGACTATCGATGAACAAAGTACACCCGGTCATTCGCTTTCCCATTGGGATACTTTGGGGATGATACCATTTGAGGTTCTCATCGTTGCAAAGAACGTATGGCCTCGGGTTTACATTTTCTCTGTAAATTAAGGAAAGGGGTCACCCTCACGAGTTGCTTGGTGACACCGATGATGACACCAACCACAGGTGGTTACTTGGTGTACTCCCCACATGTGCTGAGTTCATTTTCTTCTCCCATTCCATTTGCATCAGCATCTCGGTTGACACCCTGGCACCAGCCTGCTGACTTCCCATGTCCCTGGAAGCACCAAGCACCGTGGGCCTTAACAAGCACACAGCTGCATGTAATGAAAGAGTGCCAAAGTTCTAGTTGAAACTGGACTTCAAAGTTTTATGGCATTTTACAAAAGCCAAGTCCAGAGGCTTTGTAAAAACATTTGCCATCTCAAACACTTACTATGATAATTCCCCATTTTAATGGCAAACAACGATCTATCTTGTTTATTCTTGCTGCTGGTTCCCATTCTCACCTCTGGCTACAACCCTTTCCACTCACCATGGTGACCACGTGAATGGGTAAAATATTACTGGATTGTGCCACAATATCTGTAGCTGTGTTAAAGGTTGAAACTGATTGATCATTGCACAGTGTTGGGTTATTTGGGAAGATGGTCAGAATCCCAGATCCAACTACAACCAGTATTCCTATTCATGCAAAAAAACACAGCTTTAGTGTTTATCTCTCTATCTCTCTGTCTCCCTCCCTCTCCCCACTTCCAGTTTCGTCACTCATCCCTTCTTTCACTGACTCAGACAAATAAACCCACCAAAACACATTGCTTTTGATATTGCCTCTGACCCAAGGGCACAGAGAAAAGACTCGAAATGAAAATAGAAATCAAATCAGATCCGCCAGCAGATGCCAGAGGGGACGATAAAATAAAGGGCAAAGTGAATGGTCCCGGCAGCTCATTTTCTCCGCAAAATGACTTCTCAGCTTGAACAATGGTTGGCTTTTGCAGTCTTTGTTTTCCAATAACAGCAACAATGAGGAAAATTGTTTCAAGTGACAAACTGTCCATGCTGGGAGTGAGAAAGAAGCCATTGCCCGAGTGGGAGAATATTCCTGGTCGTACAGACCAGACTGTCTGTTCGCCTTGGCCCCAGTGAGCCCCTCAGGTTCTCTCAGGCTCTCGTCCAGAGGAGCACTGCTAAAGAAGTCACATTTTCCCCCTCTTTGCTCCCGAGTGCTGGTTGGCCTTAAACAGCAGGCTTGTCAGCACTCCAATGGGCAGCAGCCTCTGAGTCTGTCCTTGAGGTCTGAGGGCTGCTGTCAGCCTGCTGCAGAGCAGGGAGATGAGGGCACACAGTGTGCATGTGAGCGACCCCTGAGATGAGCTGCAGTCACATGCCACCTCCATGGAGCAACCCGAAATTTATAAAGTTCTGTGCTTTTGATGTTGTTGAAAGGAAATTGCATATGAAATTGCAAGATAATAAGTGTATCACCCCACGTTCCTGATAAGAGGGAGGTAGGATATTGCATTCTATGACTTTCAGAATGACAGCCACGGAAACTCATCCTGACAATGCAATTGATGGCCAAGAAAAGTAGAAAATACATGTCCAGGCCATTGGGAATTTATGAATTCATATTGGGACTGGATAAAGGGCTGGGGGGAGAGAGAAAGAGAGAGAGACACAGCCTGAAGTGTCCACATCTAGGCAGAGAAGTTGAGAATGTGAGTTCCTCTAGCGTTAACCTTGCATTTCATGGCTTGTCCTCTGGCAGAGTATGAAGGGATTTTTGTAAGCTAAGTAACACTCCACCCCAGTCTTAAGTCCCTCTAACCTCACAACTCACCCACTGAATGAACAAACCACATAGGTGTTTCCTGGTTCTTGTTTTCATCTCCTTACCAAAAGTCACTGGCTTCAGTCTGTCGGAGTGGTTTCCAATTTCCAGTGATTTGCAGAATACAGATTATTCCTGTCATTGGAGAGGTCAAACAACCAAAAAGTAAATGTGACTTTGCCACCTTCAAAGGAATTGATGCTTCGATACATTTGATAGAGATGCAAGTTGTTTAGCTCAAGGTTGTCCACATGTAGAAGGTGTGGGGTGACAGGTTCCTCTGGGCTGCATGGAAATACAAGGAACAGGCCCTGACTCTAAAGGGCTCATCAATTATGCTGAGGGTGAGAAAGAACAAGGCAGTAAACAGCTGATGGTGGGTAAATCACAGACAGTTGACTTTAAAATCTTGGCTGAATAGAGCTTCCAGGAAAACCAAAAGTTTTGCACACAGAGGTGGAGATGGGGTGACTGGCTTCAAATGACTATCTAAAATCACCCTTATTAACTTCGCCTGTGGACTTGCCTGGTAGAACCCAGAGTGTAGTTGACTTTCAATCAGTAATGGCAAAATCGTAAAACCATCCAGCATCTACAACTACCACTCTTTTAACAAAAAGCAAGTTGGGTTTCTCAGCACACTTTCCGAGGGGAGCAACTGGGCCATAGACACTATGATTTCATCATAATGGACTGACCTAACATAAAGGATGACAAGCCAGGCAATGCAAGTTGCTAATAAAATATAAATAATTGTGTTTATAAATAAATACATGTAACTATGTTCTTTTAAAGTATAAAGATTAATGCAAACTACGATGGGTCTTGAGAGAGCTACACATAGTTGCCTCTCACAAAATAAAGGCAGAGATTTCATCTCAGGACCTACCAACATGAGTGTCACTGCTGGGTGTAGGTCTCTGGTGTGTCCTCTGTCACATTTGCATTATGTGGACAGAGGAGCCGTCTCCAGGAGCAGACCTATTGCTTTCATGGCCACATTAAGTGTTGTTTTTATGTTCGATCGTATCCCCAGAACTTTGCATTGCCATGCCTCCAGTTATGTGCCATGTTCTTTCATCGTAATAACATAAAACGGGTGTGAATTCAGCGGGCAACATAGACAAGCTGATTTTCCATGGTGTGCCAATGTGTTTACTCGTGGTTTCAACTGCTCCCTCCACAGGAGGATACTGAGGGAGATTTGCCATAGGGCATCCAGTCCCCCCATACGTCCTTCATCTAACCAGGCAAAGAGAAAGCCGTATACCTGACCCACACTCTAAGGTCCTTTGAAAATTGCCTTTACTGGATCACATTTTTGAATGATGTCATCAGACTATACGTAGGTTGCTATATAAAATGGTCCTGTGAGACTTGCTGTCGCATCTGTCGTAGGCATGCCAGAGAGAACAGTGTTACATCCTCTTCACGACGACACTGGGAGTAATTTCTTCCTTGTCTTCCTACCAAGGACGGTTGTGCTTCTCTTGGGCAAGAGTCTATTTGTGTTTTTCTCTCACAAATATTGGACGATGAATAAATTACCACATTTTCCAGTAGGAGGAAATGTGTTTTCCTCCCTGATTTCTGAAAATGTATCCCCGAGGGCCCTGAACAGCTTTCTAAAACCTATTTTCCATTTTGTATTTTTATTTCATGATAAGACTTTTTAAATGACAGAAGGCTATTCCAGGACAGGGATTAGTAAGCTTTAGCTATAAAAGGGCCAGAGTAAATATTTTAGGCTTTGTGAGCCACATAAGTCTCTGTCATATATTCTTTTCCCTTTCTCAGCCATTTACAATTGTAAAAAGCATGTTTAACTCATGGGCCTGACAGAAGTAGGCGTAAAGCAGATTTGGCCCACAGGCCATAGTTCGCTGGTGCTGCTGGAGGGTCACTGGGAGACGTCTTCTTCTGACAACTGTCGTGGAACAGCAGGGTCTTCACACTTCTGTTTGAGCTGTTTGTGGTGGTGCCGAGCCCCGCCGCGTTCAATGGCACGAGGTAGCGAGGAAACAAAGAAGGCTAACGTGAACTGTAAATGCCACGTTTGGTCTCCGTGAAGGCCGGACGTCAGAAAGCACCTCCACAAAGGAAGCGTTCAAGTCTTTCAAACGGTGGTAAGAGAATTAGACTCAGCACCCGGCCCAGGGCCATGGCAGAACCAAGCAAGCGCATGTCAATGTGAGTTTGTTCCATGTGGACTGGAGTTCTGTTCCCTGTTCACATTGTGAGGGGCGATTTCGTTTCAGCAAAGCAGCGGCATTTGTCATATTAAATAATAGGCTTAGTTTGAAATCAGTGGGCTTCGTAGTTGTGTTCCTGTTTAACTTGTTAGTGTGAGTTGATCTTACAGCTACACAAGGACATTGCAGATTCCACAGCCCTCCTTCTTGGTTCAGAGCCCAGTTCCGCCACTTCCTACCTGGGTGCCCACACATAAGATAAATGAATTTGTATATATGGATCTTGATATACATATATGAGAGAGATTTTGTATATATATATATATATGAAATTGAGAGAGAGCTTTTAGAAAGGGTCACGCTACCATCTCCTATACCTCTCTCATTTATACGTATTTTTAAAAAGAAAAAAAAAAAGAATTCAAAAACAGAAAGAAAGGTATCAAGAGAAAATTGCACATTTAAAAGGCTTCCATACGTTTCTTAAGATTGAGAAAAACCAGAAAGTTTTTGCAAAAACTAGAGTAAGATGTGCTTTTTACCCTCCTGTCCAGGTTCTTATTAATTCAAAGCCTTGCTTTTCTTTTTTTGGGCACAACTTTCTACCCGTTAACATCCCTGCTTTCTCCTGCACTGTAACAGGTGCATTTTAATTCTCTTATTTTTTTTTAGCAAAATACCTATTTTAAATCTTAATTTAAGGAAATATGCATCTTGATGACATTACTGATTTTCTCCTGATTAAACTTATTTTTAGGTAATAAAAATAAAGCATGCTCACGGTGACAAATGAAGACTGCAGGTGGTAGATATCCCCATCCCAACCCCACTGGAAGAAACAGCTGAGTATTTTCTTGTGTTTTCTTCCAGAAAGCTTTGCATTTTGCTCCAATGCAAAAATACTATCCTTTTACTTTTCAATATTACTTTACCTCTTTCAAAAAACAAAGGGGGTTAATTCAAAAATGAAGCAATTATTGGTGTAACACAGAGGGACAGAGAACCCTGAGAAGAAACCAAATCTGATGTAGGGCGACGAGGAACGAGGAGAGAGAGAGAATTGCTTTCAGCAAGGCTCCTGAGATTCAGGAGAGCATAGCCACTCTGGAAAGTCACTCCTCACTTACTGCACAAGTGTTAGATGACCTAGTGTTCTGAAGGCTGGGAGAAAGGACAGGTGAGATCAGACAAAGCTAGAGAAGGAAGAAAGAGACCAATTGCCAGCAAATTTGTTTTGTTCTTTTTTTATTATATTTTATTGGTAATGCTATTATGGTTGTCCCCATTTTCCCCTTTTACCCTCCTCCACCCAGAACCCCCCATTTCCTCAGGCAGTCCCCCCACCATTGTTCATGTCCATGGATCATATGTATAAGTTCTTTGGCTACTCCATTTCCTATACTATACTTTACATTCCCATGGCTATTCTGTAACTACCTATTTATACTTCTTAATCCCCTCATCTCTTCACCCATTCCTCCCAACCCCCTTCCCATCTGGCAACTATTAAAACCTTCTCCATAGCCATGATTCTATCTCTATTCTTCTTGTTTGCTTAGTTTGTTTTTTAGATTCATTTGTTGATGCATATGTATTTATTGCCATTTTATTGTTTCTAGTTTTGATCTTCTTTTTCTTAAATAAGTCCCTTTAACATTTCATATAATAATGGTTTAGTGATGATGAACCCCTTCAGTTTTTTGTTTTGTTTTGTTTTGTTTGTATGTTTGTTTGTTTTTTGTCTGAGAAGCTCTTTATCTGCCCTTCGATTCTAAATGATATATTTCCTGGGTAGAGCAATCTTGGCTGTAGGTCCCTGCTTTTCATTACTTTGCATATTTCTTGCCAATCCCTTCTAGCCTGCAAAATTTCTTTTGAGAAATCAGCTGACAATCTTATCAGAACTACCCTGTAGGTAACTAACTGCTTTTCTCTTGCTGCTTTTAAGGTATTCTCTTTTTCTTTAACCCTTGGCGTGTTATTTATTATGTGTCTTGGAGTGGGCCTCTTTGCAGCCATCTTGTTTGGGACTCGCTGTGCTTCCTGGACTTGTATGTCTATTTCCTTCACCAAATAAAGGAAGGTTACTTCATTATTTTTTCAAATAAATTTCCAATTTATTGCTCTTTCTTTTCTCCTTCTGGCATACCAATGACATGACTGTTGGAATGCTTGAAGCTTTCCCAGAGTCTCCTTACACTATCCTTTTTTTTGTTTGTTTGTTTGTTTATTCTTTTTTTCATGTTGTTCTGATTGGTTGTTTTTTGCTTCCTTATGTTCCATATCATTGATTTGTTTCTTGGCTTCAACCACCCTACTGTTCTTTCCCTGTAAATTGTTCTTTATTTCAATTAGTGAATTCTTCATTTCTCACTGTATCTTTTTTATTCTATTGAGGTCCTCACTAAGTTTCTTGAGCATCCTTATAACCAGTGTTTTAAACTCTGCATCTGATAGATTGCTTATCTCCATTTTGTTGAGTTCTTTTTCTGGAGTTTTGATTTGTTCTTTCATTTGGGCCATGATTCTTTGTCTCCTCACTTTGGGAACCTCCCTGTGCTTTTTTCTATGTATTAGGTAGAGCTGCTTTGACTCTGTATCTTGGTAGCTTGGCCTAATGTAGTAGGTGTCCTCTAGGGTCCAGTGGCACAGCCTCTCCTATCACCCAAGCTGGGTACTCAAAGTGTGGCTTTCATGTGGGCTGAGTACACCCTCCTCTTGTAGTTGAGCCTTGGTTGATGGTGACAGGCTAATGGGAAGGATTTACTCAGGCCAGTCCATTGCAAGGACTGGCTATGATCACTGTTCACCAACCTTTGCCCACCATGAAGAATCAGCTGTGCAGGGTCAGGGTGGTGGTGCTCCAATGTGATCTGTAGCTGGCCACTGGGTGCTCAGATTCTGGGGTTTCCCAGGTGGTGCAGACCAAAGTCAGCCCCCACCTGTGTTTTTCCTGGGGCCATCTGTAGGGCCTATAAAGTAATCTGAAATGGTTTGTACTTGTACTGGGCTTGGAGATTCCCAAGTGAGGCCAAACTGTGACTCTAGGCTGCGTGTTGCTAGTGCTGGGCCTGGGGCCATTTAGCAAGAAGTATGGGGGCTGGAGGCTCACTGAGGCCAGCTGATCCTTGTTTGAGAGGATTTAAGAAGTTTTGAAGCATGAGCCAATACTAACCATTTATATGAAAAAGTCACTGTGAACTTTGTGTGGGCCCATAAGTTGGGTGGGATGTAGTCTCTGGGGATCTCTATGGCAGGTCAAACAGTGTTAGCAATGTTGATGGCATCTCACATATGGCACCCACCTGCTGGCTCTGTGGCCCTGTGGGAAGAGCGTTCAGGTTCAGGAAAGGGACAATGGCCTCTGGCCACCTTTCTGTCTGGGAGGAAGCTATCCTCCAGCTCTCACCTTGATGCCGGACACTTCGGCTCCTCTCTGTTTGCCACTGGTGCCCTTCAAGCTGCTGCCCCAGTGCTGGAGCTCAGAGGGAGTGAATCTGAGTAAGTCTGTGTTTGGGTTCTTTAAGGGGAACTGCTTGAGACTCCAGAAGTTTCTTCCACTGACTCAATCCCTGCTGGTTTTTGGAGCCAGAAGTTGTGGGGACTTATCTTCCTGGCACTGGAACCCTGGGCTGGGGGACCTGGTGTGGAGTTGGGACTCATCAGTCCTGAGATATCTCTCCTGAATTTGTGTGCACCACACTTGGATTCAGAACAAGCTCGTTCTGCCTCTCTACCCCTCCAACCAGTCCAGATGGATGTGATTTCTTTAATTTCATAGTTGCCAGACTTCCATTCAACTTGATTTCTGACAGTTCTGAGAATTGTTGTTCTATAGTTTAGTTGTAATTTTGATGTGGTTGTGCAAGGAGGTGAGCTGTGTCTCCCTACACTGCCATCTTGATCGGAAATCCTCCCTGGTAATTTTGAATTTATGCCTTTTAATTTTATCCAGAAGACACTGGACAGCCAATATCAAATTGTCAGCAGGAGAATGATACATATAGCACTGCAAATGGAGAAGGTAAACTCCAGAGGCTGATAGATCAATTTAGAGCCTGCTGCAGGATCTGAGTGATAAATGTTGAGATCTGATGTGGCCATGAGTCATGTCCCCACATCTAGAGTTTCTGACTTATGGGGTCTGGTGTGAAGCCCAGGAACTTGCATTTCTAACAAGTTTCTGGAAGTGTGGGTGCTACTGACCCAGGGACCACATTTTGAGCAACATCGGGTTTGAGCAATGGTCATAAAAATGGTAAACAAAAAGCAGGTTTGGGTGCCAGGTAGATCAAACAAAAGGGGATGAATGGAGTGGAAGGAGTCAGAGCTGAGTTCCAGGTCTGACTGTAATACGTGGTCACTGATGTAGGGAAGGGAGGGGGAGAAGTGTTTGCAAAAGACAGGATAATGCCACCTTGGGAACTGTTGGTTATGGCCTGATGGTGATGAGGAAGGGGGGATTCCTGAGAAGGCAGGTAACTGTGTTTATAGGTGAGAAGAGATGGCTAGACTAGTTATAAAGTTAAGGAGTCATTATATAAGGGACTAAAGTCACATGGGCGAGTAAGAGAGGCAATGTGAAAATGAGAAAAAATGAAAGCTCAGAATAGGACCCTAGGTAGCACTAACAGAGGGAGGGACAGAAGGGGGGAGAGAGGAAAGAAGGAGTGTAAAAGAGGGAGAGGGAAGATGGGGGCTAGGAGAAGAGGAGACCTTCATGGTTTCTCTGAAGAAACAAGGTGAAAGCTGATTAGCGATGTATCAGCGCAGGAACCAGTGTCTATTTTGTCCCGTCAGCCTCCTGCAGGTGTCATGAGATATCTGGCTTGAGCTACCAAATTTTTTCTCTTGCGAAAGACTAACACTTTATGTTGAGCTGAGATGTGTTCATTTGCTGTCGCTTAGTCTAATAAGCAAAATCCAGAGTAGGTCAGGGCTTTCATTTCCCCAAAGGCATGTGATTTGCATAACTGATGGAGTGGACATCAGCACACTCACCTGGCAGAATTACCTGACAGCAAACCCTAGGCAGGGTCCCATTTGCTTCCCTACCTCTGTGAAAGAACATTTAATGAAATTGGCCTGGGACATTGTTTAGAATTTCCAAGCACGATAGTCATTGGATATGTGAAAAGCTACATGGAAATTTCAGTAAGCCTGTGAGACAGCCAAAATAATTGGGCTGCAATGCTGTTGTCTGCTGCTTTCATTTTTTAAATATGGGCAGTACCTACAGCTTTTCATTAGGCCCACCAAACTTTCCGAATGAACCACAGAACTACATATTGAATTATTGTAAGATTTCCCAACTTGTAGAACATCGACATTATCTGTATTTGATCATATTTGGAGAGAGTGGATGATAATACATTCCAAGATCCTAATTACATAGTCTTCGGGATTTGGTTCGTGAAATTACCATCTCAGCTAAAAACTGATACAATCAAAAGCCTGGCACATAGTAGGCATTTAATAAATGCTTTAGAAATGAACGAATATAATACACAATGAATTAACAAATATAAAAGAAGAAATAAAAATTCTTTGGGTGGGATTCAAACTATATATGTGTTAGTTTTCTATTACTGCATGGCAAACTATCACAAACGTAAGGGTGGAAAGCAGCACTCATGTATTAATTGACAGTTGTGAAGCTTAGAAGCCCAACGCAGCATGTCTGGTTTTCCGCTGAGGGACTCACGGTGCCGAAATCCAGGTGTCAGCCGGGCTGAGTGATCTTCTGGAGGCTCTGTGGGAAAATCCACTTCCAAGCTCATTGTTGCTGTTGGCAGATTTCAGGGTCTTTGTGGCTGTTTTACCGAGTTTCCTCTCTCCTTGCTGACTGACAAGCAGGGGCTGCTCTCAGCTCCTAGAAGACTGTGTACATTCCTTGTCACCTCTCCCCCTCCATCATTAGGCCAGACAGGGTGATTCAAACTTTCCCCACTTCTCACTACTGGCTAATTCTGCTTCAATCAGCCTGAGAAATCTCTCTGCTTTTAAAAGACTCATGGGATCAGATCAGACCCACACAAATGAGCTCCCTGTTTTATGGTTAACTGGTCCAATGTGCCATATAACATGGCCTCATCACAGAGTCAAGTCCATCAGAGTCACATGGGGTGTGTGCACAAGGGGGCAGGGGATCTTGGGGGCCATTCTAGAAATCTCACTACCATGCCTGGAAGACTCTGCGACAGTGGGCTCCAGGGTACGCCACTGTACTTCTCTGAAGACACAATTCGATATTCCCAGGCATGCTTGATTATTATGTTGGACGACCTAAGGGTGCAAAACCAATAGACCATTTTGTGTTTTTTTAAATATATTTTCTAACCTTGCATTTGTGTACTTTTGTAACAGCTTCTATAGCAGATAGAAAAATCCTATTACCTCCTTCCATTAAATGAGTGGAATACAAAGGGAGACAAGCCAGAAAATACCCCCTTAGAAAAATCCGGTGATGCTGGAGTCCTTTTTAGCTTGTAGCGCTACAATTGAGCTTTTATATTCAGTGTACGAGTTGGCAGAGGGTAAAATCCCTGCACAACAGAGCAAGCTAGCTAGGCTGGAGGGCCTGCCCTGCTATCTTCCACATTAGAGCACTAGGGGTCAGCTCACGACTTTCTCGAGAAAAGGAAAACATAGAACTGCTGTTTGCTTCAGAATTTTAATTTTCACAAAGCATTGGATTCCTTGAACACAGAGGTTATTAAAGGAGCTATTTTCCGAAATGTTTGGTATTTAGAAAACCACCCCATGGTGCAAGGTAGATTATTTCAATCTATTAATATTCACTATATCTGTTTTATACATTGTTGTATATATCCACTTGAAGCCATTTTTTTATTTGGGGCCCTAAAACTTTGGTCTTTTTATTTCTTAACGATTTTCAGCTTTCCGATTTATTCAGCATCAAAATCTTTTCTCAAGTTTGAGAAAGTAGACACGTTAGCTTGAATTGCTCTGCCAAGAATACCAAAGCTATGACTCAAAGAAGGACTGCATTACTGAGAATAATCATAGGAAATGAGTAAATTAAAAAAAAAATAGAACGGAAACTAGAACATAGTTACTGTTATTGATAATAATGAAAAAATAATTTTAAGGACTGCTACATTATTTAATGCTAAGGTCTTCAAACATATTTTAACAGATCTGCACCCACTTGATTTTCATGGCCACGCTATTAATCACTGATGCCTATTTCACAAGAGATAAAAGGAGCTCTCTTTTTATGATTCTTTTGTGTTAATTTAGTATTTTTTATTATTTACTTTTACTTCTTTTTTTGCCTTATAAGTTGTATTAGTCAGGGAGAGAGACAGGAGTTTATTTCAAGGAATTGGGTCACACAGTTGTGAAGGGTAGCAAGTTCAAAATCTGCAGGGTAGGCTGGCAGGGTGGAGACCCAACAAAGAACTGAAGTTCAAGTCTAAAGGTAGTTTGCTAGCAGAAGTCCTTTTCTCTCAAAGGCAGTCAGTCTTTTCTTGAGAAGTTTAACTGATTGGATGAGGCTCTCACATTATGGAAGACAAGTGGCTTTACTCAAAGTCTACCAACTTAAATGTCAATTCCATCAAAAAAACTTCGAAGAAACATCTAGAATAGTGTTTGACCAATTGCAATAGATAGACAGAATATGTATACCTAGTCTAGGTAAGGAACTCAAATAACACACGTAGAAGTTGTATTTACTTGTTTAATTTGGGAATTTAATATGGAAATGAATGGATTCTTTTAGGAGGATTAAATGCAGACTGTGGAAGGAAGCCTTGCAGAGGTATCCATCCAATGGCCCGTGGGCTACATCAGGCCTGGGATGGCCATAAATGCGGCCCAACACAAAACTGTAAATTTACTTAAAACCTTGTTTTGCTCATCAGTTTTCATTAGTGTTTGTGTATTTAATGTGTGGCCCTGGACAACTCTTGAAGCTTCCAGTGTGGCCCAGAGACACCAGACGACTGGACAGCCCTGAGTGAAAACATGCCCTATAATGTATTCCTTGACTTAAGTCTCAATAGAAACAAATTTTTACTCAATAATCAGGGAATTCTCATATCAACTCCCTCTTCCTCCTCACTATGGACTTTCTAATTTAAGCCCTCAGAAATTCTCAATTTTATGTGGCTGTGAAAATACATTTTTCCATTTTGGCTTGTTCTCAATTTAGCAACTACGTACTGAAGTATCTTCTGGCTATCCCACCTCTTCTTCGTAAATACAGTAGGCTATTTCTTTTATTAATTTAATCAGAGCCTCATAACTTTTTGGTGAAGATGCACCGTCTTTGCTCACGCATTTATTCAAAGTTCTTGTGAGCACAGACTACAAGTGTGTTGTGTTGGAGCCTCGGCTTCCCTTCAGTGCCCTCGGTGAGACCACGCTGGGCTGCTCTCTGGGCCTCAGAGCTGTTTCCCCCAGGGGGTGTCAGCCCCCGGGGCTCTCTGTGTATCTGCACCAAGCACTGCAACGACCCATGGGGCTAGGTCTCGCTGCTTTCAGGGGAAAGACTGGTATGCTGACTGGGAGCCACGGTGTTCCTCGTTACATAGGAAAACAGCACGCGGGACGTGTTCTGAACAATATTTTTAAATATTGTGTCTGATGTAGTTCAGGGTTTTATTTTTTAACATAACATTTCCATAGTCATGTGAATTCAGTCTTCATGTATTCAAATGCACATTGCTTCTCTTGTCTCTTAGAGTTTATGTATGGCTCCTTCACTAATTCACTCAAAAGAAGTGGTCTGTTACTCGTCAGGCACGAGGCTACATGTGGGAATACGGCAGTGAACCTGATAGACCAATTTTTTTTCTTTTACCCACAGGGCTTATAATCTAGTGAGATAGACATGCGTACATATGCACATGAGCTATCACAATGCTGAATGAAAAGTGTTCAAGAAAAGAATGGAATATTGCAGGAGGGAATATGTAGTAAAACTCCTACAAATAAAGGGGGGAAAGCATCGCTTTACCAACTAACCCATTTTAAGATATAACGAGATAGTGAGGCCTTCTTAAGTGCAAAAATGTAACTGGACATCCAGACAATTATCTCACAGTTGCTTTTAAAAGAAAAAATATTCCAAGTGACAATTTCTGTTCCAAACAAATTATACTGGAAAAAAAGGTAAAATATTTTAAATAATTTTAACATTGCCAACTTAAAAGTGAATTATGGCTAACATTCATTGAATTACTAATGACCTAAATTCTCAAAAATCAATAAAGTGTGTTTATTGGTTCAACTGTAATTAGAATTTGAGTAACAAATTAATCATTATATAAAAGCCTTACACTAAAAGTAGGTGTATTGAAAAAATGCATGGACATATAAATACATATTTATCTACCCTCATTTCAAAAAGTTTTTGGGTTTTCACTGAACATGATTTTAATAGTGCTACAAAATAAAATCAATACAAAAAGAGCAGGGAAAATTCTAAAATGAAAAATTAAATTGCAGGTGAAAACCAAAATCTTTAAAAAGTGTCAACAGTATAATACAGTTTTTAATACTCTTATATAACAGTCTTAGATGGCAACTCCAAAGAGCTCAAATAAACTATTGACATCAGAATAAAACTCTCTAAAAAATAAATTGCTGGTAGCATATCAATTGGGAAATGTGAACATTTGAAAGGGAATTTATAGATGTAAATACCATTATTTTTATGAAACATAAAAACTGCCTTTCCGCATATAAAATGTGGAGAAGGATAGATATTACAATTTGTCCATTTCTAGTTATTTGTATCTAATCTGCCTACACGTACACTGGCATTTCAGAAGGTCCTCCTTGCCAACTGCACAGTGAGTGGATCTCTCGAGCACGGCCCCTTATCTTGAGCCCCTGTGCAGGATTTATGGCTATGAATAATTGTCCTTATAAACAACTCATGTGGCTGTAACACCTTAGAGCTTGCAAAATATTTTTACTTATTTTCAGCCACTCTGTTTGGTAAATGGGGATGTATGATTAGGCCTAACTTAATCAAGAAAATAGATGCTACTATTATAAAGGAATTGTCCAAGGCCATATAATCGACAGGGAATCATAAAAAACTATAATGCAGGCCCCTTGACTTCAAGTTCAAACGTTGTTCCCTTTCTCTACATGGCACCTCTCCTTACAACGCACCTACTACATCCCAGGCTGAAAAAAACAAATTGCAAATGACCAGACATATCAGAAACCCACAGTGTATGTTATAGATGAGCAAGAAACAGTAATGTTTAATTACGCAATTTTCATAAAGGAACATGATGGAAACATACCGAGGTAGGTTTGTTGATGATCTTGATGATTTTATTCTTTCTATAATAAAATGTTTATCTGTTTCTAATCACAAAACTAATGTATGTTCATTGTACAGAGACGGAAAAATATAAAAGGCTATAATAAAAAGTTAGAAATCACTAATTACATTCTATCCTTTCTTGTGACGTTCTTTGAAAGACCTGCCCAAGTTTTGGCATTTTTATCAAAGTCATCCAAAAGTCACATTAAATAGATAAAATACACCACCCTCATTGTGCTCTGAAATTACCTCACTCAGTTTATAGCCAGGGTATCTTCAAAACTTTACGTGTTATCAAATCTACTTCCAATGATCTGAGTTCATCATCGGCTCTATCAGCAGAGATCACCCCCAATTACTGTCTCCATCTGAGACACTAGCACAGCTTCCTAAGTGCTTGCTACAGACCTCTTTGAAAAGTGAGTTGGTCAGGAATCCATCCTCAAGGCTGGCGGCAGTGGTCAAAGGAGCCTGGTGTCAGAAGAAGCAAAGAAGGAAAGGGCTGGCGGTTAACCTGTAGAGGAAGTGGTATGCATTTATAAGACTAAGAGTTGGTCCTACCAAAGTCTGCAGCTTCATAAACGAAGACCAGGCTTGCTCGTCTGTCTACCCCTTCCCCTACTCTCATCTTCTTTGGATGGGGGATGTTTGCTAGCCCTACCTTGAAGTCAAGAAACAAATGTTAGGAGAGTAGTCCAATGGTGTTTCCTCTCTACCCAATGTATCTCTTCTTAATGATATATATACACACACACACAAATATATATGTATACACACACACACACATATATATTATATATCCCCAGTGGGGAGGGGGAAACCTGCAGAAAATACTACATGCCTTTGCAGGTGGTCATTCCTCATCTTAGAATATCCCTCCCTGATTTCAAAATCAGGTAAATTCCTAACAAACTTTCAGAGATTTTTGTTTCCTACAAATTCTTCCCAGTAAAGATTGAGCATCTTTTCCATAACAAACGATAACACAAACACCACACTGTTTTATCTGATTCAGTTACAAGTGTTTCCTAACCACAGGGTCGTGAGCCCATGAGATTGGGGTGTGTGCCTTACCCATCTTTATAGCCCTCATGCCCAGAATATGCAGCCTACACACTGAAAAACTTTATGTGGATTAAATGATTAGGAAATTAAAGAATCAAAGAAAGAAGAATGTAAGAAAAATGAAGGAAAGAAGGAAGAGGAAAAAAGGAGGAATTTTTTCTTTAATAACTCAAAAATACTTTCAGAGCAAGAGTTCCAATCATGTAAGAACTTATCCTAAATTTTACTACTCTGATAGTCTAATAACCATAAATATAAGAAAGAACGGAAGAGCATTTTAAACCTATCGACCTTGTATTTCTTCAGTGACGTCTGTCTTTTACAGCACGGGGCAGTGGAACAAACATGGGCTGAGCATGCTACAAAGAGGGTTTTGCTCCTGCTCTGTCAAGGTATAACCTTGAGCAGACCATTTGACCTCCCTTGCCTCAGTTTCCCCAGCTTAAAAATGAGACACTTGAATACGATGAGTCTTTAACACTCAAGCAAAGTAGTGTTTTGGAAATAATTATGTTATTTAAATATCAAACTGGACCAGAATTAATAGGAATTCTATGTTGGGGAGACTAAAATAAAAATAGAGAAACTATTTAGCAGGGAGACCTTTGTACTGTTTTGGACACTGGTGTTTATGAGTTCTATCACCTACTAAATGCAAAGAGAGAAGTGGATAATCAGTATGCTGCATCAGAGGGTCCCCTGGTATGCATTAAGGAGAAAAGGGCAGGAACTGGGCCTGCCTCTTCCACAGCTGCGTTTCCGGGGCCTAGCCTAAGGCCAGACAGATGGTAGAGGCTTCAAAAAATGTTAATGGAATAGATCCATTGTCATTTCCAAATAATAGTACTCAGGTTCTTTTAGTTAGCAGATAATGTAAGGAATTAAGAAGTATCTGAATTGAAGTTATTACAGAATGTTATTTTTATATAATCCTTAGTATTTATTCATATTTCCATGCTGTATTTCTGTAAGCTTAATTTATAGTAGACTAGAGCTTCTAGTTCTACTATACACTTTGCCTCTCAAAGAAGTTCATCACATAATGTAATTACTAGGTCACAACAAGAAGTCAATTCCAATTGTTCATCTGAGTCATTTACATGTGCCTGGCTTACAGTAGGGGTTTAATAGAGATTTACTGAATAGATTTGATTTGAATAAATAAGAACTGTGAAATTGAAATTTCTTAAAAACTTCAAATGTTCTTCCAGACTAATTTGTTTTGTTTTATTTTATATATATTTACACCATCTCAGCTTCCTGCTGGTCTTTGAAATAACTTTCTAAAGCTCAAACCCTCTGGTTGTGAAAAGAAAGTTCATAAAATAAACTAATATATCATGTCTTGTGCCTGGGGTCAGAGATTGAAACAATAACCAAGAAAAATATGAACTTTCTCTCATCCATCTGATTGTTATCTCCCGAGGCACCAAAACACAACCACAAGAGAAACAGAAGACTACATTCATTTCTCTGTACCCATCCTATAAGGAGCAAAGAGCTGGGTGAAACAATAGCATAGATTAGATGGTATTTTTACCATCTCCTCTGTAGATTAGAATACTTTGGACTACATGTAATATAAGCCTCACTCAATATTTTTAAAGGAGTGTAAGCTTCCCATCCAAATTGAAAGGAAGGCACAGAGATTTCCTGTGTACCCGCCCCACACACATGCACAGCCTCCCCCATGATCAGCATCACTCACAGGAAAGGTGCATTTGTTGCCAAGGATAAACCTACATTAACACACCATAATTACCCAAAGTCCATCACTTATCTTAGGGTTCACTTGTGTTGTACAGTGTATGGATTTGGTCAAATGTATAATGACATATATCCATCATTATAATGTCACACAGAGATTTTTCTCTGCTTTAAAAATCCTATATGCTGTGCCGATTCACACCTCTCTCCCTTCTCACCTCTGACAACCACTGATCTTTCTGCTGTCTCCATAGTTTTGCCTTTTCCAGAATGTTAAGGGTCATATAGTATGTAGCTTTCCATGTTAGCTTCTTTTACTTAGTAATATGCATTTAAGTTTCCTCCATGTCCTTTTACAGCTTAATAGTTCATTTCTTTTCAGTGCTGAATAATATCCCATTGTCTGAATGTACCAGGGCTTATTTATTCATTCGCCTACTGAAGGATATCTTGGTTGCTTCCAAGTGTTGACAATCATGAATAAGGTTGTTATGAACATCCATGTGTAGGTTTTGTGTAGACATAATTTTTTACCTCTTTTGAATAAAATCCAAAGATTGTAATTACTGGATTTCATGGTTTGAGTAGTTTTATAAGAAACTTCCAAACTTTTTTTCCAAGGTGGCTATAGCATTTTGCATTTCCATTGGCAATGACTGAGAGTTTCTGTCGTTCCGCATCCTTGTCAGCATTTGGTGTTATCAATGTTCCAGATTTTGGCCATGCTAACCAGAGTGTAGTAGTATTGCATTGCCATTTTGATTTACATTTTCCTGATGTCACATGATATGAGAGTATTTTCATCTGCTTATCTGCCATCTGTATGTCTCCTTTGGTTTAGTGTCTGTTAAGGTCTGAAGCTATTTTTTTAACCAAGTTGTTTGTTTTTTTACTGTTCAGTTTTAAGGGTTCTTTGTATATTTTAGATAACAATATTCTTTCAGATGTGTCTTTTGCAAATACTTTCTTCCATTCTGTGATTTTTCTTCTAATTATTTTGACATTGTCTTTTGCAAAGAAGAAGTCTTAACTTTAGTGAAATCAAGTTTATCAATTTGTTCTTTTACAGAATGTGTCTTTGGTGTTATATCTAAAAAGACATCATCATACTCAAGGTCATCTAGGTTTTCTCCTATGTTTTTCTATGAGTTTTAGAGTTTTGCACATTACGTTTAGGTCAATGGTCCATTTTGAGTTAGTTTTTGTGGAGAGTGCAAGGTCTGTGTCTGGATTCATTATTTTGCACATGGATGTCCATAGTTCCAGCACCATTGGTTAAAGAGACCATCTTTGCTCCATTGTATTTTCTTTGGTCCTTTGTCAGAGATCAGTTGACTATATTTATGCGGACCTATTTCTGGGCTTTGTATTCTGTTCCATTGGTCTATTCATCTATTCCTTCACCAATACCACACTGTCTTGATTACCATTGCTTTATACTTAGCCTTGAAGTAGGGTAGCATCAGTTCACCAACTTTGTTCTTCTCCTTCCTATTGGCTATTCTGGGTTTTCTGCCTCTCCACATAATTTAGAATCAGTTTGTCAGTATCCATGAAATAACTTGCTGAGATTTAGATTGGGATTAAACTGTTCCTCTAGATCAATTTGGGAAGAACAAACATTTTGACAATACTGATTTTTCCTACCCATGAATAAGGGATATCTTTTCATTTATTTAGTATTCTTTGACTTTGTTTTATTAGGGTTTTATAATTTTCATCATTTAGATCTTGCACATACTTTGCTAGATTTATACCTACTATTTAATTTTGGGGGTGCTAATGTAAAGTCGTGTGTTTTTTAATTTCAAATTCTACTTTTCACTATTGATATATAGAAAAGCAACTGCCTTGTGTATATTAACCTTGTGTCCTATGACATTGCTATAATTGTTTATTAGTTCCAGGATTTTTTGGAGCTAATTAAAGTTTCTGCTGAGTTTGGGGCTGGAAGTCATGAGCTCTTTGAATATCTCTCCTTTCTCCATTCCTTTTATATCACAATCTGTTGCTGCTCTCTGTCCTTTTCTGACTACTCCTTTTTGGTCTTCTTCATGGACGACTCATCCTATTTACATTCTCTAAATATTGCTCGTCCTTAAGGCTGTGTAATCAGCTGCCTGATTTTTTCCACTGCATATTGTCCTTGAGAGGTTGCTATACCTTTGTGCTAAAGCAATGCAAACCTGCAGCTATAAGCTTAGATCTCTTACTTGCGTTCCAGACTCATTCCTGTTGATTCTCCATTATAGATACTTCAAACTTCAATTGGTCAAAAACAGCACTAATCCATCTCTAAAGCATTTTTCCCCCACAACCCACATTCTTCCATGTGATCCCCAGAGAAAGTCTATTTCTTTGCTTCTACTCTGATCTTAAATAATGATGCGTCCACTGACACATAATTATAATGGTCGCAAAATAGAGAAATCACAGCACATGTAATAACTGTGCTCTTACTGATTAATTTATAGTCTACAATAATATTTGGTTAATTTGTACTGAAAAGTAATAACCTGGATTAGTTTACTTACAGTATCTGACATAGTAGCATAAAATGAAAAAACACAAAAATCAAACATATTTATGGAAAAATGTGACAAATCACTTTTGGTTAATAGAATCAAAGTAGTTCTTAAGGACAACATTAGTAATGAGAACAAAAGTGTAATTACAAATAATAGATAAAATACAGGCATTCTAATTCTCGGGAAAAAAAATCACCCTTTTTCAACTGAGCATTGTAACTACCAGAAGAAATGTTTCTCATCTTACTAGGTATGCTGAGCTATTAAAAAGAAGATGATCTCTGAAATATTTTGAGAGGTTATACAGAGGCTAAATCATACAGACTTCTTATCTCCCTCAAAAATAATAACAACAAAAAAAAGAAACCATGAGCTAAAGCTATCATAACTTAAATTCAAACACTAATCTCTTTCTGGAAAACACTAAGGTTAACAGCTGATGAATCAGAAAATGAAAATATCTGTGAGATACTGAAGAAAACATGCATTATTTTTCCTTCAGTATGTGGCAAGATCATGCTTCTAGCTTTATGCCCCACTAGAGAGAGTAAAACTTGTTATCACCAGCTTATGTAAAGTGAGTTTTGAAGAGGATCTCTCACTGATTGAAATAATGCTTTTGCCATACTTGCAAATAAGCATCTTGAATATCCACAAGCTCTAAGATGAAAAATCTGCAAATGTAAACAAAGAGTAAAAGTGGTAGAATCTTGTGATTTGATAGCTCTCTTCTATGCCTGGAGCTTTTTATAGAAGTCAAGATTTTTCTATGTTAAGTAAATAAATACATATGTGATATTTAATATGTTTAAACAGGTAAGCAGGGAAGAATAAGATTTAGAGAACTTAGATTTTCAGGGTAAACATATCCATACAGGCAATAGCTACATCAACTAGCTTGCTAGTCTTTCAGCCCTCCAGGAAGATAGATGCTAGTTTCTCATGGAGGTTTTAGTATCTCTTTCAGTAGTCAGTATAGAAATCCATTTTAATCAACTGCAACATGCATATGTATGCATTGCAGAAATTATCATCAGTATTATTATTAACATTAGCTAAAGCAAAGAAAGAGGCAGAAGTAACTCCTACTTACAAACGAATCATCCTGAGTTACTGACCTTGGATCCCACCACGGTGCGAGTTTGTTCTGTATGTTTGCTTTTTTCCCAGTTTTGGGAGTTGACAGCAAGAGACTAATTTCCATCAATGTCAAAACTCTTGTACATCGGGAATGAATTCACACACGCAAAGAAAATGATAGCTGATTAGAGGGAAGGCTGCACAAGGGCAAGGCCACATCTGCCTGTTTCCTTCTGTTTCATCGGCACAGAGCCTGGTCCGGAGCAGGTGCTTCATGATGTGCGTTGAACAAATGCTGTACTGCACTTAGAAGTTCGGTAGTGGTCGGACAGAAGGAAAAAGAGAGTAATATTACAGACTGTGATGGTGACTTTTGCTGGGGACTTATGGAAAGTATCACTTAAGTCTCTTTAGTGTCATATAAAACAGGTGTATTACCCCAACACATGAATGGTAAAGACCTTGATCTTGAACATAGATAGTCGATCCTGAATAATTAAGTTGGTATGAGACTATCCCTTCTGACACATTTGCCATCTCTTTAGTCCTTGAACACATTTCAGACTTTGTACATGAACTTGGCCTCTCCCCCAGCTCATGCCTACTTCTACTAGTCCTTCACGTCTGTTTGTAAAGTCACTTAAATGTCAATTCCTCAGGGAACTCTTCCCTGTAACCCTGGATGAGACTGGCCTCCTGAAGTCCTCTGTGGCACTCATCACAGCTGCAGCTAACTGATCATCTTTGCAGCTCTTTGTTTTACGCACGCCTTCTTTGGTAGACTCCGAACTCCCCATAAGGGTCTTCATCTGTCTTATCGACTGTTTTATCCCCAACATTTACTATATTTTCTGACATGTGTTTTCAAAAATATTCAATGAATAAATGAATGATGGGAAAACCCGGGCTCTGGGATGTTAATTAACTTATTCAAAGTCCCCAAAATAGTAAGTTATATGGGTAGGTTTTAAGCTGGGGGCTTTCGAATTCCAAAGGCTGCAATTAGAACAATAAAAAAGGAGAATGAAACGCTGGTTTAGATGATAAAAACCCTCTAAGAGTAACTAAGCAGATAATATTTGATAAGAGAAAATATAGTGTCCACCATTAAGTGAAAAACAACAGTATGACTAAACAGATTCATCACGATCACCCCCACCCTTGTAGAAGTAATTCCCATCACAGTTAACACCAGGAAGCGCAGCGAACATGGCACCCGGGTTGTCTGTATTTAAACCGCCTAGTAGCTCTGAGGTGGGTATTGTCATTATTCCTGTTTTAAGATTTAAAACTTTCCCCAGTGATACAGCCAAGCAAACCCAAGCAGTTTGACTCAAGAACCCACATGAATTCACAAAGAAATGTATAAGACTTCAAGGTTCATACTTTGGAATGCTTGTGTTGTCTTGCTAATTGTTTCCTTACATCCACAATCTACAGATTTTTGGTGACTAAAATTAAGGGTCACCCAATGGCCCAAATAGAGGTTGTAATATTAGGCTGATTTACTCCCATGATAATTTCCAGGGTAGAGGAGAGCATAGTCTCTCCTGAGCTCTGAGCTCTGTTCCCTGAAATGGTTAATTTTTCTATATACCTAACTTGGAAAGAGGAGCTCAGGCTCACCTTTCAGAAAGGGAAAATTGCTTTCTGGAGAGAAATCTAGCAGGACTGGCCCAAAGCACAGGGAAAGAGCTTCCCCAGTGTCAACTAGAAATTTAGGTTCTGGCTCTCATGGAGGACACTGCTGCCCCCTTGTGCCTCGATATTGTAATTGAACACTCAGCATGTTTGAGGCGGGCTCACCCTGTGTACTGAGCTCCAGAGACCCCGTTGAATTGCTCTTAAGACACCCAGGCCAAGCCCGACTCTCCTTTGGAGCAACCCTGCCGGTGACGGGAGCCTGGAAGCCTTGTGGGTCCAGGCACAGCTGTTTTCTCAGGCATCTTTTGTGACCCTTGCTGATAAGAGAAAAACCTTTCAAGAATCACTCTAAGGCAAAGAAGGGTAGAAATTTCTCCAGTTCTTGCAACAAACAGAATTTAATTAAACAGCATAAACATTTCTTCAACTTACAACCAAGCTTCAGAGACTCAGGGCTGTTTCTGAAAGTGTAGTTTGCCAAGAGGCAAATATCTGGGAGAGGGACAAGATATTCTTTCCCCAGGACTGGTAATAAGAATGTGGGAGTAAAGGAATATGTAATAAATGTGTGAGAGCTGGCTTTGACCTTGTCCTACACAGCTTCCTTATGAAAGCCAATAACCTGAGGACTCGGGATTCCGTCCTACATATCTCGTCACCTGTGACCTTTGAATTGCTTTATGAAAAGTAGATTCCCCAGGCTGTTTTGCCCTAGTGGACTTCCATATGATTTTATTTGTGTGGGTGTGTAAATAACATCTGTCTCCCCCATGGACTGCAGCTCCAATGGGTGGGTTTCACACTTGTAGGTCTGGGAATGTTTACTGAATAAATTATCAGTAATTTTCTTGGGAAGTTAAATTAATGAGGTTGAGAAATATTGGGATACTAGTTTTCTATCAGTGTATTATTTTTTTCTATAGTTACACTTACCTTTCTGGAGGGAACATAGTAAGATATATAGTAAAGGCTTTGTAGGCAAACTCAGGTTCAAATCCCAGTCGTACTGTTTAAAATCTGTCTGAACTTAGGGAAGTTCAGAAAATCCCTTTCTGAAGGCTCTTTAAATCAAATAACTCAACATGCATTCCAACAAAGGGTCAGGACTTGGACCCAACCCCAGGAAGCCTTTTCCTGCAAAATTTGGGCAGCTTCATTTTTCAGAATCAACACAAGTTACCTGAGGAGAGAATGTTAAATCAATATTTGTGGAGTTCATAGAATAATGGTAGGAGATATATATATATATATATATATATATATATTTGATGAGCTATCATTTCTTCAGTATAAAATGCTATTACTTTCCACATTTTATAGACTAACGCTCAGAGGTCTGGGACATTTCAATGATTTCCTTGTAAGCAAGAACTTGAGTCCTTTAAAAAAAAAAGCTCACGTAATTTTCCATGGTAAGTGAACAGAGGTGAAGGGGAGGAGGAAACTTGCTGTGTCCCTGGATGTCTCCTTCCTCCCGGGTGCCCGGAGGACCCCGAGGGGCTCTGAGTGTGCCCACACCTCCACACTCAAGCAGCTGAGTGAAATCTCGATTATCATCCAGCTCTGATCTCTTTTCCAATATTATGTGGGAAAGTCTTTCGCCACATTTTCTAGACAATCTAAAATTCATATTTAACCGCTTAGACCCATGGAGTATATTCAGGGGGTGAAGAAGTTTCTTAATGCGTATTTTGGAAGCAGCAAAATACTCAGCATGTTAGTTGTATCCAGTTTGTCGTTTGTTATGTGTTGTTGTTTTTTCTTTCGTATATCGTCTATCTTAATTTTCGTTTTATTGCTTGTGATGTCAATATTTGTTAGAGGTCACTTTACAGATAAGAAAACATAGACTAAAAGAATATACGTGACTTGCTAAGGGTTCAAACACCTGGGAACATTAGAACAGAAATTTAAAGACAATTCTAGCTCTTAGTGATCATCCTTTATGCTCTGAAAACTGGAGAGCTAGTTCTACCATTTTTTAATGAGCTTTTTACAGCCCAGTTGTTGAATACAGTAAGGTTTTTTAAAATCTGTGTGGAGATAAGACATGTTTTCTCTTGACTCTGGTGGTCTCCCTGAGTTCCTGTGATCACATTTATGATGAGCAATCATGAAGGTTAGGGGTAGAACCAAGAATGTGAGCTCAGAAGTTCTTTAAAACCATTCCACAGTGCCTGGTATGTCCAGGAAGTGGGGACTTTGCACAGCATCACACAATGCATCAAAAACATTCCTCAACACAACTGGATAGAGATAAATAGGGAAATCAAAGAAAAATAAAAATTGTTTTGAAGTGCACAGAGTTCTAAAAACTTGCACACAATCTTTTTGAGCAAACTTCCCAGAGCAAGTTATTTCCTAATGTCTCAAAAGCTAAGAACCAGTCGAATACTTATCCGTCCAGGATAAACATGTTTAGTACTCTCTGTTCTGAACACTGCTGGGCTCTGTACAGATTGGTCCCTGCCTTCAAGCAATTTACCAAGTCTAAAGGGAGCAGAGAAGTCCACAAACACAACTGAGTGAGATCTAGTCATGGCATTGTGCCATGTAAATTTTGAAAATCTCCTACAACTGTAGAACACCAGGGCTTCTTCAAATGGTGATGTTCCTAAGAGAGCAAACTTTCAGAGAAATTCCAGTTTCAAGAGAGGGCAGCGGGCATTGGAAATTTCATTTAGAAGAACCTATGCTCTCCCAATTGGATTAGGTATTAAGCAGGGTGGAATAAAATGTAAAGACAGCTGTGCTTTCCCATCACAGGTCTCTGAGAATGAAACACGCCGTCCATCACCTTTCTTGTCTCAGCGAGCTCTCTTGGCCTGCTTATGCCAGTCACCCTTGCTGGAGGCGGGGGAGCGTTCGCTTTCCGCGCTTTAATCAGCCAATTAACGGGAAGTGTAAAAGGAAATCTCAAAAGATAAAAAAATCATCTTGGCTATGAAATAATTCTACTATTACTCAGCTTGATATGTTCCCATCTTTAAAATTAAGAAAATAAAAAGGTAGCCTCCGCCAAATGTTGAATATGTGCAAACGGTTGTGATATATCTCCCATATAGAACCCGCCTCGTTAGAACACCCGTCTGTAAGGGGACTCCTCACCTGATCTGCAGGCCCTGCAGACACCAGAGCCTTGACTGTGGTGATGGAGTCGAGTCCATGTGGTACACGTAATGGTAATTGGAAAGTAGTTTTAAATTAGGACTTTATAAAATAGCAAATAATTAATAAAGAGTCAGATTCATACTCAACATCAGACTGTTATAGTTTGGTGATTAATTTCACTTAGATATAAATAAATATATGCATTATTCTATATGCAGTTAAGTTCACAGATGAATTAAGAATATCCCCTTGCCATGCAACCGGCAAAACTACTTAGCCATTATGGGCAAGGGAATCATGCTTTTTGTCCTGTCCCGGAATATCAGTCAGGATGCTATTTAATAACAGAATCCCAGCAGCTGCAAATGTTAAAAGATACATTTCTCAATCATCCCATGTTCGTCTCTGGTCAGCAGGGCTGCTGTGCTTATTGATTCGCCTCAAGGAGTCCTGCTGGTGGAGCGGCACCATCTCGCACAGGAATTTCCTGCCAGGGAGAAGAGGCAGCTCTAGCGTGTTTGGCATCAGCAAGTAAACACAGCGGCCCAATGGCTATGTGTGTGTAGAAGGGGTCTGATCTTCTGATCACATTGGATGGGGGGTGAAGTTGGGCGTCCTAAAGTTCAACTCAGTGTTGACACTGTCTACCCAGCTGAGCATCCGATTCCGCAGGTAAAAAGCTCACTCCCAGAACACTGACCTCCACTTCAGAGGCCAATTGCAAGCCCAGGTCATTTCCTGCAGTTTTAACTGAAAGCTATAAATCACGGGGTCCTATGAGTCCCTCCTTGGGCTTAATTAACTTGCTAGAGTCACCCACAGGATGCAGGAAACCCATTTACTCACTGGATTCCCGGCTTATTATAAAAGGGTGTAACTCGGGAATATCTAGGTGGACGAGGTGCACAGGACGAGGGGTGGGGAAAGGGCACTGAGCTTCATGCCCTCTTCCAGCATGCTGCTCTCCCCAAACCTCCACGTGTCCACAAACTCGGAAGCTCTCTGAGCACCATCCGTTTTGGTTTTTATGGGGCCTTCATCATAAGCACAATTGATTAAGTTATAGATTATTGGTGTTGGAACTCAACCTCCACCCTTCTCAGAGGTCAGGGGGTAGGACAGAAAATTCCAACCCTCTGATCACATGATTGGCTCTCTGATAACCAATAGGATATGCTTATATGGACTCCAAAAGTCACCTCATCCGTGTGATAAGAGAAACCTTTCCCTCATAATTCCTAAAATTCCAAAGGTTTTAGGATCTCTGTGACAGAAATGAGGATGAAGACCAAAATGTGTATATATATTTCTTATCATAAACCTCAACGTCACGGGGCCACTTCTGCTTTCCATTCATTGGACAGAGTTTGTCATGTGGTCATAGCCAACCATTAGGAACTCATGAAATGCAATGTTCCCATATATTCAGAAGCAGGGAGAATTTGTTGGTAAATAGCAGTAAAGACTACCACACATAATATCTGTCCTCCTTTCCTAGTCCAATTCAGCTGCTCCCCTTTGACACATCTCACGGGTTATTGCTGCTTATTCTTGCAAATGTCAAGGACACTTGCTGGTCTCTGCTTGTGAACTTGCACACAGCTCCCTTTAAGTGTGGTCTCTAGCAATTGTACTGTTAAAGAAGGCAACTTACCTGCCACCTGTTCTTGCCAGAGGAATGGATGCTCACCTTATTGGGTAGTTATATATGTCTCCTTTCTTTTCTCTGGTCTGAGTATCTAGTCTGTGTGTTCTCTCTGTAGTTCTGCCCACAATCTGCTGTGTAGATAGATACCTCAGGGGAGTATCAGCCTGCTTCCCTTGTGAGGAAGAATAACAGACAGAGCAGCCATTGGACAGAACCCAGATAACCATGACATTTCTGTTGGCAGAAACCCAAAGCTTTCAGCTGGAGCACCTCACCCCCACTGCCAGCTATGCCCTCCTTAGGAAAGGGGATAGGTGCGAGAGATGATGAAACACCGAGATGCTTAAAAGATGTGACATTGTCGCTATCATGAAAAGGGTCTCTAAGGAACTATTTATTTCACAAGGATGTTTAGTTTTTCCCCATGATATTTTTGTTCCAGAATTCTTTCTGTGTCCTTGAAGAGGTATCTCTAAACGTTTAGTGATAGCCTGAACTGAAGGGGATGACGTACACTAGAAAAGGCTGATTTATGGGAAGAGCAGATTTCAACCAGCAGAGTGGACAAATAAGTGTATTATTGAGAAAATACATCTGATTTGCATACCACTGCAATCACTTTTAGAGCATTCCACCCGAGTTCTGAAAATTTTCAAGGAACTATGAAAGGCTTTATTTTTAAAAAATTATTGTTGTTCAGTTACAGTTGTCCCCATTTCCCCCCTATTACTCTCCCTGCCCTACCTATCCCCCCCACCTCCTACATTCAACCCCCCGCCCTTGGCTTTGTCCATCGGTCCTTTATATATGGTCCTTGACAATCCTTCCCCTTTCTTCCCCCGTTATTCCTCTCACCCCTCCCCTCTGGTCACTGTCAGTTTGTTCCTTATTTCTATGTCTCTGGTTCTATTTTCCTCACTTGTTTGTTTTGTCGATTAGGTTCCACATATTGCTGAGATCATATGGTATCTGTCTTTCACCTCCTGGCTAATTTCACTTAGCATAATGCTCTCCAGTTCTATCCATGATGTCACAAAGGGTAGGAGGTCCTTCTTCCTTTCTTCCACATAGTATTCCATCATGTAAATGTACCACAGGTTTTTGATCCATTCATTTACTGATGGGCACTTAGGCTATTTCCAGCACTTAACTTGTAAATAACCCTGCTATGAACATTGAGGTACATAGGTTATTTTGAATTTGTGTTTCAGGATCCTTAAGGTATAATCCCAGCAGTGGAATAGCTGGGTCAAAAGGCAGTTCTATTTTTAGTGTTAGTTTTTTGAGGACATTCCATACTGTTTTCCATAGTGGCTTCACCAGTCTGCCTTCCCACCAACAGTGCACTAGGGTTCCCTTTTCTCCACAGTCTTCCAGCACTTGTTGTTTGTTGATTTAGTTATGATGGCCATTCTCACTGGTATGAAGTGGTATCTCATTGTGGTTTTAATTTGCATCTTTCTGATGGCTAGTGATACTGAGCATCCTTTCATATGTCTCTGGGCCCTCTCTATGTCCTCCTTGGAGAAGTGTCTGTTCAGGTCCTTTGCCCATTTTTTAATTGTATTGTTGGTCTTCCTGGTGTGGAGTTGTGCATATTTTGGAGATCAAACCCTTGTCTGAGGTATCACTGGCAAATATATTATCCCATACGGTCGTTTCCCTTTTCATTTTGCAGATGTTTCCTTTAGCTGTGCAGAAGCTTTTTAATTTGATGTATTCCCATTTGTTTATTCTTTCCTTTATATCCCTTGTGAGGATGGATTCATAATACACCTCAAAAATAATCCCTTTAGCAATTTCCTGTACATATATGGATCCCTCTTTAAAGCATATAACATGGACTATTATATTTGAATGTACTCACCTAAGAATTACTAGAAAAAACTTTCCTTTAAATTAATGAATAAAAGGCTCCTGGGTTTCTACTGACATTTATTTCCAGCATGGTGGCCTTTATTCTTCTCAGCTGTCATTTACAATTGCAGTATTCCCGTGCCTTCGAGGGTAAGCTCTGACGATATTAGATAGAGTAAATTCAATTTATAATGCTGGAGTAGGAGGCATAACTCATATCTGCTTCATGGGCTCATTGCATTATATTAGACCTGCTCTCTACTGGGTCCCAGTGCCTGGCTGAATACCATTTAACCCTGGTATATCCACATTGATGTTACAGTGGCTCTTTGTATAACGGAATCCTGATCACCAAGTTCTTGATTGTTACTATTTCACTAGTGACTACCATTTAATGAGCAAGGTGATGTGCAAAGAAGAGGGCTAACATAACATGTGTTATCTTGTCGATTTTTATACTAGCCCTGTGATGTCAATAGTTATCTGGTTGTTACCGGGGAGAACAATAAGACTTAGATTCTTATATTAAGCAATTTGCTTGAAGCTACACAGCTTTTAAGTGGCAGATCTGAAGTTCAAGCCAGTCCTACTTAACTCCAGAGCCCAGGAGCACAAGCATTTCACTACAGCACCCTAAATGCTACCTGGCAGAATAGACCAGCCACTGCATGGGCGTGGATGTGTCTGTGGGATCCGAGCACCAGCCTAACCTCAGGAAACCCAGGTACAAGATAAAGCTCAGCAACCCACCGTGTGGCTTATGGACAATCCCTCTAACCTCAACCTCAATCTCTTCACCTTTACAATGAAGCCATTGAGTGGAATTATCTGTAAAGCTGGTTGTTCTTGAATCTGGGGTCAATAGACCACCCACAGTCTGCCATTTTCTAGTTATGAGATTGTGGGCAGTTTCTCTCTCAGGCAGTTTGTTCATCAGTAAAATAGAGGTAATGCTGGCATCTGGTTGTTCACATGAAGTAATCCATGTAAAACATTTAACCCAATGCATGCAACATACAAAGTGCTTATATGTGTCAGCTTGTCATCATCACCATCATTATCAACACCATCGTCATCATGTTGTTACCATAAAAATCACTACTTTATTAGCACTGACATCAGTAATAGATAGCAAGGTATTCATTGCACACTCACAAGTGATCTGGACCTTCGCATGCATCGTGACACTACCTGAAGGGACCAGAAAGTGTCATCAGGGAACACCCTGAAAGGCCCAGAAAGGCAAATGTCTCTTCACCAACTGACAAATGAAGGGCAGTTATGTGCTATGCAAATCTCACTCCACATTTATTGCATCCTGATGTTATCACAGTGAAGGGTTGAAGAAGCAATTAAAAAAAAAAACGCTCTCTGGTCACAACAGAATAATGTAGCAGCAAGCAAAATATTGAGACACTGCAGTTCCTTGACATTTGATGGAGTACTTCATTTTAACCTGACCTAAAAACTGGAACTTTTTCCAAAGCACTTCACTGTCTGACCATTCATAAAAGAGTCAAGTGTGTGTGGTGAGGATGAAGTTGGAATGGTCCTTGTTGGACTAAAAACAATAATTTCTCAAAAAATAAATTAAAAACATTTTCCACAAACTCTCAAACTATAATTTATAATATATACGTTTTTAATCAATGTCCCCAGTTTTAACTGAAATGACTTCTTTTGGCTCTGGGGGCAAACAAATATTGTGTGTCTTCCCAAAGGAAGTATTTCCACAGGTGGCTTATCAGGAGATCACCTTTCCAGTTGTAATGAAAAACAGATGAAAATCCAAACACAGGATAGCATTGCAATTAGCGGAGGCAGGTGTATATGACTTTTATTTCACTGAACTTTTATTCCATGAGAGCAAAAGCTGAAAAATTTTAAATTTGTTCTTCTCTCAGAGAGCAGAACAGTGCTTGATGCAGAGAAGTCACTGAATAACTATTTGTTGAAAGAATACATAAGTGGATGGCTGGTGAAAAACCGTCACCCAACATTTTGCTTAATTTTAATCTCTGAACTTCATTTCTTCAGCTCGAAATAATTGCTACCTTTCGGGGTTAGTAAAAAAATAATCAGAGAGGTGAGTCTGTAAGAAAGCATGGAGTATGGGCTCAGCAAACAGTCACCATTTGACCACGTGGCCCTACACAGTGCTGGAAACAGGTGCATCCCTTTGTCCCTTGGAGAGACCCGTACAAATGCCTCCTTGTCCTCTGGCAGTTTTAAGAATGACAGATTCAGGAAGGAAGCAAATTGATGCTCTTTATTCATGGAATTCGGTGCATGTCAAATCCCCACGTGATTGTGGTCAGCAGCCCCTCTTGATGTAAAATGTTCCCAGAAGCCTGTGGAGGTGGCGCATAACGGTAGAGCCTTTCGGGAAAGCAGCGTGACTATGCATAGGAAGAGCTTAAGCTCGTGGGTCCTGTGATTCTCCTGCTGGGCTTAGTCGTAAAGAATGAACTGCAGGTGCAGTCACGGACGTATGCACTGGAATACTAATTACATCATCGTTCCTGGGTGGTCAAAACTACTGAAATCCTCTTAATATCCAACAATATGGTAAATTCAATGGATACTTTATTATATAGCCATTAAAAATCGTGACATGGAAAATGCTCGGGATATTTTGTAAAGTTAAAAAAATTAGATACACTATCATATTCTTATATTATCCCTATTTCATTTGTAGAACGTATTAATATATGCTTGGATAAATGGCCAAAATGGTATAAAGAAGTACAGTTAAGGGTGGTTTTTATTTACTTCATTTTTTCTGTAGCCAGCATATTTTCACAGAACAATCTTTTGTTAATGGTCAGACAAAATGTCTCAGAGCATATATTATAGAAATCATAAGGGCTTCTAGAAGGTTAGAGTATTGTCTTAAAGTACGGATGAGTGAGGATTTCCTCACTTTCCCTAAACTTGGGGGCTCTTAGACTAAAGAAGCACTAATGAGAAATGGATCCTGAGATATTTAAGCCTTATTTGATGTGTTAGCTTGAAATATCATCATGTTAAAATGACACCAGGGGAAAGGACTTCGTGCTGCTAAACGATTTGATGATGGTGATACTAGAGCATCGGTGGGAGAACTATTTTGGAGTATGGACGTTTGGAGTATATTTCAAGTAAGCCTCCAAGACAGACATTGGGAACAGTTCACCACATAAATCTGCGATCTTATCTTCTTTCTTGGGCACATGAAACTTCTTTTGTCATTTGGGGTGGACATATTAAGTGATTTCTAACAACAAAGTGAGAGTGGAAATGATATGCACCACTTCAAAACCTGGTCTATAAACGCCTCCCATTCCCACTTCCCACTGCCCCTTTTCTCCTTCCGGATGAGCCGATCAGAGATCTTAGAAGGCACATGTTGAAGACAGCCAAGCTTTCATTAACCTCTCTCCCTTAATGACTCAGAGAAGAACCATCAGCTAATCTGCTTACCCACCCACGTCTGTTACATGAGCAAGAAATAGACTACATTCCTTTTAATTTGTTGCATAACGAGGGGCCTCTTTGTTACAGCAGCAAGAGATCACCTGCCTAATGCAGTCACATTGTCTATTGTGGACACTTAGCTGTGCACATGGCCTGGCCAAGTGCATCCTTGATGAAGAGATGGAGGCACCACGATTGTGGATAAACCGCTCCATGAAGGGGATGAGGAAAAAGTTAGAGGATAGTCCATCTGTACCATTTTTTAAATCACTGGAGTCCTATAGAATTTGGTTAATTTTTCTAATGTGAAGGCAGTAAAATGCATTGGTTTCCTATAAGAACTCAGATCACACTTTCTGGATTGTTATTTTCATCAACTTTAGTCTTTTTTTAGTCTTCCTTCTTCGATTTGAATATAGGCCCCATGAGGGCAAGACTTTGACTTGTTTATTGCTAATGACCCAGTTCCTACAAAAATATCTATAATAATAAGTGCACAGGACATGCTGGTTGAGGATGTAAATTAATGTAATGAATGTGAGATGGATAAAGATGAATTCACCCAGTGAGACTTACCACCCTTGAAAATTGACCAGGAGCTTTCAATTGGCACAGAAAGAATTTTTGTTCGGTATAGACATGTGATAAAACATAAAACAAATACATATGAGACAGCCAACTTTTAAATTTTATTTTACATTATAAGATACAGTCATCAAATGCTTCTAGAGACCAAAGGCAGCTGACAAATTAGCTGAGAGCAGATGTCTCTTCACTTCCCAGCTTCACCTCTTCATCACTTATATCTGTGGCAGGCTTCCAGCTCTGACCTTGCACAATTCATCACCTGATGGCAGAGAGCCATCCGTTTGCTGCTCTCTTCTTACTATCCCAAGCAGGTGGTGCCAAGTTAAATGGCCCATAAATCATCATTTCCATGTGTGAGAGGATCTAACTATGAAGTGCTTATTTGCTTTTAAAATTGGTTCTGTTGCTGCCAACTAGGTAGAGTCATTTAGTCAAATTTTTGGAGTGATTAGCTACCTACATGCCATCTTCTTTTCTTGAGTTATCTGTCAATTGTTCATTCCTTTATGTATTAGTCAGGATTCCCCAGAAAATCAGAACCAATAGATGTGTATATGTACAGAGATAAATTTATTTAAGTAATTGGCTCACATAGTTGAGCAGGATTAGCCAATCTAAAATCTGATGGGGGAGACAGACAGGCTGGAGGCTCAAGAAAGAGTTGCAGTTCAAGTTCAAAGGTAATCTGCTACACAATAAGGAAGAGCTGATGTTGCACATCACATCCAGAGGCTACTGCTAGAGAATTCCCTCTTGCTCAGTAGAGGTAGCCTTTTTTTCTATTCAAGTCTTCAACTGATTAGAGTAGGCCCACCCACACCATGGAGGGCAATCTGCTTTAGTCAAAGTTTACCTATTTCAATGTAAATCCAAAAACAACCTCATAGAAACACCCAGTATAATGTTTGATCAAACACTTGGGAATCATGGCCCAGACAAGTTGACAAGAAATTAACCTTCTCAGTTTACTTGCTAGTTGGTTTGCTCATTCATTTTTAGTTTTCTTTTCTTTTCTTTTTTGGGGGCTGGGGTCCTTGGGGTCACTATTTCTACAGGACTTATCTAATCCAAAACTTGTGGTGACCCAGACAGCCCCAAACTTGCCTTCCAGCTCTCTCAGTGCATAGCTGAGTTAACAGTGTTTAACCCACAGAGCTTCCGGTTGATTCTGCCTGTATGCATGGGGATGCCCACATCATAGGTTTAGTATAACAATTAAGTGGGAGAAGCATACACAGGCAAGCTCTCTCAACACAAGTTCATATTGAAAGTATTATTTAAAATTGTGTTTATGAATCAGAGGTCTTACCTTTCAAATGAATGAATGAGAAAATAGAAAATTTCTCATGTGAAGCACAGTACAGTTGTAACTGGCTTATGGAATAAATAAAGATCAAATTAATAAACCAACTTTATTTGTAAGTGGAAAACGGTCGGAAGGGTTAAGAGAAGATTTAAGGACCACACCAGATGACTATTGAAGATCTCAGGAACAGTGTCAAATTTAAAGCTCACAGAGTATTTATCCCTAACGTTAAGGATGTTAACAGCCCCCCACCCCCACCCCCACCCCCAATGCTTCTCCAGTGAATCCTGGGAGAATACCAGGTAGTTTGGAGGTCCCGTGACAACTGACCCAAGGGAGCTCAGGTAAGATGGGACTGTCCATGAGAAGCTAATATAAAGGACAAGACAAAGCCCATCACTTTCTCTCCCCAGTGCACAAGTAACATCCCATGTGTGATTTAATGTTGGGCTATTACATGACTGCCAGTCCCCACTGCCCCGGGAGTCTCCGCTCCTCAGGCTCCTGGCCAGACTGTTGCATAACTGCAAAGACTGGAGAACGCTTGGCCCTTACTTCCGTCTCAGGTCTGCTTGTTTAGTTCTCATTTTCTTCACCAAGACAAATCTCTTCCAACTTTTAAGATTTCAGTTTCTTTTCCAGAAAAAATGTCCAATGCACTCTGAGAGGGGTAGCCTTGCCCAACGGTCCTACCAGGTCAATAGTCCAACATTAGTGGAGTTTCCAAGGTCAATATCCATCTGTCTTAAATAACCCCATCCATGGAACAAAGGTAGGAATTCATTACCTTCAGGCCTGTTTCTTTTCAGACCTTCCTCTCGAGAAATTAAGAAAATTGTGGTTTCTGTCTCATTCAAGCTCACTCATTTCAAACCAAGTTATTGTACACACTGGAACAAAATGTTAACACAAATCAGTAATGACTCCTGGTGGAAACTTCTTAGGCCGGGCCACCTTTGACCCAAATGGAGCACCCATTTTCTCACTGAGCTAAAGATTCTGTGCGTCAGCAAATCTCCAGAGGACACAGCACCAAGCAAAAGCAAAGACTTCGTCAAGCATCTTGAAGCACGAAAAACAATGTAACGTCCTCTTTCCTCTTTGAAAATAAACACATGTGCTCTTACAAGCAGCAATGTGTTTTCGAATGTGTCAGAACAGCTCTGACATTTATATGCAAAGACTTTTACATCTGCAATTTTTTTCATTCCGTGAGAACTGAGACAAAGACAACTTTATAGCTGCGCTTTTATTCTCTTTGTAATCACGGCTACATGGTTAACTTACCTGGTGCAGCTTTACACAGTAGTCAGTTTCGTTTAAAAATGTGCAAAACATTAGTTTTATGAACACTCTGTTCATATTGCTTCTTTACCACTTTCTCCAGGAATGCCCCAGCGGTGTTGTTAACGAAGAAACCTTCAAAGAGATTTACTCACAGTTCTTTCCGCAGGGAGGTAAGTACAAATGTGGACTTGTTAAAGTACTCTCGGTTAGAATTATGCTTGCAATCTTTTTTTCCCTCCCACTTGGCGCTGCGCTGGCCTGGGGGCGGGGACGCAGCAAGCCTGTAGCCCTTTCTCTCACCCTGCACTGCACTCTCTCTTGGTCTCTCTGGGGCAGCAGGAGCTTCAGCCTCATCCCCACGTTATAAGATTTTCTCAGTGGTTTTGGCTCATGAATGAGCTCATGATTTGGTTCATCGTTCTTTCTGTGTGGGGGAATGATGTTGGCATTGACTGATGTGGCCATTGGGTGAGGTCACTCCCTTTGTGTGCCAGTCTTGTGTCCTAACACCTCGCTGAACTACTTATGCTCACAATCTTGACTTTGCTTTCATCTTTCACTGCATGACTTTACATCTTTAATCATTATGTGAAAGAATTCATATACGGCATGCAAGGGCATGTAATTTTCAACATATCATAAAAGTAAACTGCTTACAAAGCATCGCCTATCCACAAGTTTGCTCTTCAGTTTAACACAACAGGCAGCATCACTGTGCGCCTAGTACAGTGAATCTCAAATGCACGACGGTTTCTGACTGTGACGGCCTGGTCCTCGGCTTCAGAGCTTTCACATGCTTTATGGGTTTCATCTGATTCTGATTCTCCTGACTCTCAAAATTAGAACAAATGTAATTATCCTCAATTTACAGATGTGAAATCTGGGGCTTAGAGAAATTAAATGGCTGCCTCAGGGCCACGCATCCATTAAGTGGCAAATCTGGGTTGGAACCTAGATTTCTTTGGAACATCACGTAGTATTCTCTCTGCTGTTTCTCCATTTTTTTGGTGACTCTTGACTATGATAACCCCCATCTGGGGAAAATGAATATCACTCTAGATATTATTTTATTTGGAAAGAAAACAGGATTGCAAAACGATAATATATATGTATTAGAGATGAGTAAAGAGATATGTTGGCCACTGAAACTTTTTGTGTCTCCTTCAACCACCCATCAAGACGTCTGGCTCACATTTGTCACGCAGCCTACTATGTGCCCAGCTCTGTGTTAGGTTCTGGTAATGTAAAAGGAACAAGATGTGAGACCTGCCCCTAAAGCATCTGCCCCGCGGGCCCCAGTCTGGTGTAGCAGATGAACATGATCAAAATAGAACATAGGTGTGGGGTAGAGGTTTAAAAACTACCATTTGGGGAGCACAAGGTGGGATGAGCAGAGCAGCGGAAGGAAAGGGAGGAAAGGAAAGGGAGGCCACGCAGACAAACGGGACCTGCAGCCACCCCTGAGGAGGCGTCTCACCTGTGTCGGACCGCAGAATACCCCACCCCTCCCCTTCCAACAACCTGAGACACAATTCCCCCTTTTTAACAAATGTGGAGACTGAGGTACAGACAGGTTCATCCATTCCCCGCCCTCCCTGTCGACTCACGGAGTCCCAGCCACACCTGCCACCTTACCGTTCCTCCAACATGGCTGTCGTGCTGCTGCTTCTGGCCTTCGCACCTACTGTTCCTCCCGCCTGCAATTCCCTTTCTCCAATCCCCATCTCAGTGCCTCGCCACCTTGGATTTTACCCAACTGCCACCTTGTCTTCCACTGTAACCTGTTAAACGTTCCCTGTGCCCCTTCCCTGCTTTATGCTTTGCCTTAGCACTCAAGAGCCACCCCTACTATCTAGTATTTAACCTATTTTTTGTTACTGCTTATTGTTCTTTCCCCGACTAGGATGCCATCCCCAAGGGAGTATAGGTTTTTGTCTGTTTCGTTCACGCTGTTTCCACAGGTTCTGATACAGTGACCGACCAGAAACGGCACTGGAGAGACCCTCACTGTGTAAATGACTGAATGATGTCCACACCACGTGGCGGCTGTGACAGTGTGATCTGTAACAGGCATTTTGACAGTAACAGCACCTAAGTATTTGTTGTTTCATACAAAAATTAGATTCTCTTTTGGTTTTCAACACAGCTGGTATTAGATGTTTCAATGGATTGAAATGATTTTGTACATGGATAGTCAAAATACAGATTTTCATTTAAGATGGCCTTTTAAAAGAAGGTAATTGGAATTCAGTTTTTTTATGACCAATTATGATGTGAATTTAGACACATCGTGGCTGACACCTCCCCTGCCCCATCTCATTACTAAAAGCCCACAGACCGGTACCACACATAAAGCCAGATCCCCTCGGGTCCAGTGTCCACATCACTAAAGAATTTGGGGTATCATTTGATGAACTCATATATTTCTAAATTATTAAAAACCATGGAATTTTTAAAGAAAGATCATGTTTATTATATATTTAAGTGTCTGTCAATGTATCGATAGGCCATAATATCAAAGCACCTAGCACAAAAGGAAATCTTTATTTTTTGATCATCTCAAATGTAAGTTATTACATGATACAAATTAGATACAGTTCCAAATTAAAAATTTATCTTTACTTGAGAAATAACATTTTGCCATTAAAGAATATCTACATTCCTTTGCAAAGGATTTTTGTTACAAAATCCAAAGGGATTTTGAGAAAAATTACTTTTGCACTCTTAAAAATTCTTTGATTATTCACTCTAATTGAATGCATAAGTCAAAAATTACCAGGAATAATTAATAAAAGAAATGAAATATTTTAAATAACAATGACTTGCCATTAAAAAATCAATATCATGCATGCAAATTGTATGTTGCAGCACTCCTGGAAAAGAGAAAAAGACCTAAGGAAGAATGTCACCTCAGTGGCAGGCAAATTCACGTTATGCCCATCCTCACACTTTTGTGAATCCATTGGTTTAGGTTGCTGATCTGAAAGCAACACATTTATCTCCTTACGAGCAGTAACAGTGATGGCTCCGTAAATCACAATGTCTCCCCATTTCCTCCAGGAAGATGCTTTGTCTCATCTGCAGAACCTCCTGCAACTTATATTGTGTCGGGCTCTTAAGCTCTCTTGCTTAGCAAGATGGCTTACCAAGCACTGCGTGTTAGGTGTTCTGGATGTCAGCACAGCTGGGTGGAACAGAAGCTTCTTGTTTGTCAGGGACTAAGTCTGCCTACTATCACACAAGCTAAGAGGATGTGGTTTATTGGTGCCCTTACCTGGGTCATCACAGCAGTACTTGTTCAACCTCACATACAGTGGAAGCTTGAGCACGGGTGCTCTTAGCTCACTAAGCATTTTTAAAGCTCATAAAAATTGCAGTTTCCTGGGCTACTCCTGCTTTTGTTGTAAGAATTTTGCACTTACTTTGACTGTACAAAGCACCCGATAAACAGCTACTGAAGGAACGAAAGAATGAGCTCCAGTCAAAAGATCCTAAGTCAACAAACATTTATTGAGCAGCCATTGTGTTCAAGCTACTTGAGGCACTTAGATGGGTTCCAATGGACATAAATATGTTCTTTATTTTTAAAATAACCCCGTCACTGAATATCTAGGACAATATTAGTATGAATTTTCAGGGTGATTTCTAAAGGGCTTCTATCAAACAGAAACAGCTATTTGTGTGTATGAACCTGAACCTGCCTTACTATAGCAACAGGGCCACGCACCAAGAACTGTATATTCAAATGCACTAGGCTAACTCCCTACATTGTGCTTCAGTTCAGGTAGGGAATGAGGATTTGTGGTGGGGAGAAAGAAATCAACCAGACTGATTTCAATCCTCAGATCTGACACATGATCATCTAATATTCTGAAATGGATGTGCATTGATAGTTTTTCAATGAAAGGGTTAATGGATATCATCATTGGGGCTGGAACTAATTGAGTTGAGGGCACTGGACTAAGTCAAGAGTCCTGAGTTTGGGTCTAGACCATGCCGCCACCCAGACATGTTATCCAAGTGGTTTATTTCTCTGGGGCTCAGGTTGTTTCCCTCTGAAGTATGGAACAACATTTTTAAAGCACCTATCAGGTGTGGAACAAAGTATCCTCAGTTTTCTTTCTACTCTACTAATCTTTATTTTAAGAGTTGTTTCTGAGGTGTCTTAATTTTATGGCTGACTCTACCGCTAACTAACTAGGTCACCGGAGCTAAGCCACAAGATGCACTTGCTCTTATTTTTTACCGTCATTAAACAATGTCCCTTCCAAGCCCCAGGACCTGTCAATTCTGAGCCCTAACTGTAAACTTTCAACTTCACAAGTAAAATGATAAGAAATGGAAGCAATCTCGGCATATCAAACTCAGTAACTATTTTTGTTATGTGTAAGGAAATGTGAAAATAAGGTCATGTGGGGAGAAGAAAGAGTACTGTTGTATCTTTGGAGCCCTGAACTGTACTGAAATCTAGAATCCAGGATACCAGTTATGATCCTTTCAGCAAATACTCACTGAGTGTCTAAGAAAAGCACAGCCAGGTGGAAGCAGACGTTTTTGTGGACAGTTTTCCTTCTCGTCACGAGTCCACCTCTGTGCCCAAGCCAGACATTTCTAGCACCTCGGCTCCTTCCTCTCGCCCAGTCACAGCAAGAAGTACCCTCCCCCTTTTTAAAAATGTTTCAGGGTCTCCAAATGCCTGCAGGAGAAGTCCAAATGCCACCGGAAACCTCAGTGCCTTGCATGGCACAGTCTATTGAGCTCGAAGTTGTATCAAATTGGAACACCTGTCACTTAAACATACAACAGAGTCTACCAAAAATGGGAACCTTTTCAGATGAAAATATATGACATCCATAAAAAAAAAATGGTCACATGTCTTTAAGATAGTTGAAAGAAAAGTGCCTTGTCTAGGAAAAAATAAGAATACCTAATATTTATTGAACATTTAATATCTGCCTAGGACTGTCTTAGCCCTTCACATATAGTATCTCATTTAATCTTCTCATGATGACTCTATGAAGTACATATTGCTATCATTTTACAGGAAACTGAGTCACAGGGAGGGAAACAACTTGTCCAAGGTTATGCAGGTAATATTTGGTAGAACTGAGATTCAAATTCAGGCAGTCTGACTTCACTACACTATTAACCACTGCTGTCTGTACCATGTACCTAGGCTGCAAAACCAGCTTAACTTCCGGGAGAACTGCCAAGGTACATTGAGAAGAACAAGAAGTTCTCTGAACCGTGATAGAAAGAACCTTGAGGGTGTGTGCCCCCATGTCAATCTTTAAAAGCAAGAGCAGACACATTTAGGAAGAATGGTGATTATACCTCCTCACGTTTGCACATTTAAAAAATCCTCAACATTGTTTGTTCTGAGGCATCATTCATGGTGAATTCTGCTTGCTAAGGTAAAGGCATTCACCCTGATTATATAAATAGAGTAACAAGAGACCTGCTTAATGAAGCTCATTATAAACTATGCAAAATCTCATTTTGTCTTCCTGAAATAAGTTAAACATACCACTTGTCAGCTCATCTCTCCATAGGGCACTAAATATTTCCAGAACTCTGTGTAAGAGTACTGTCAAGAGCAAAACAACTTTGCAAATAAAAATTGGCTGCCAATCTTCAGTAACTCTGCCATGGAACTTCCCACCAATACACTAAGTTGTTTGCATATATTCAAGGATTTCTTCCGGCAGCCCATTGGTGCTCCATGGACATCCACTCTGGATATAATGGCTTTGCATATGATTCAGACCCAACTGTATATCTGTTTAGTTCATTGAAAACACTGTTACTAATGCATATGTTTAAGCAATCCTTTGTATCATATTTAAAGGTAAGAGGTGAAAGAAATGCCACCATTATTTTGAGAAACTGAATGTATGATCTACCTCATAAAATACATGGCCTTCTATATCATTAACCACTGGGGTAAAGCATTCAGGAAAAATAATCCGTAAGGAGGCATTGGTGCTTGAGAACTGAGGAAGACATTGGTATGACCTCTGACCTCCCTTGTTTGGGGAGGTCAGTTCTCTATTGCTACACTGACTTTGTTTTTTGAGCACCTTTTAGAAAGCAATTCATAAAGTAAAAGGTGAATAGAAGATGTTTTGACAAACTTTAAAAAGCAATTCATAAAGTTAAAGGTGAATAGAAGTTTTGTTAAAAACCCCAATAAAAATAAAGATTAAAAGTTGTAAAGTAGAAATGGATTTTCAACAGAAGATAAAAGGCTACAGCCAATGAGCTAAAAGGTTACACATTTTTAATATAAAAAAAAAGGTTAAGGTAAAAGGCTGAAACCCATGAGATGAAACATTTAAAATAACCAAGTAGATTTGATCAAGGGCCCAGCATAGGAGCACTAAACACTGAAAACTGCGCTAAGAAAGGAAAACAATAAGGAAATGTGTGTACATCTAAAATGATCAAGAGAGCTCAGCAATTAAAGAGTCAAAGGAGAAACCAGAGAAGAGGGTAGAAGGAAGAGTTAAAGGAGGAAGAAACCTACTCAGAGGAAGTGCTGGATGTCAGAGAACATTAGTGTCACCAGGCAGCATCACAGGACATTGGGACAGAGAACCTTCCAAAACTGTGTGCCGATATTCAAAGCCTCGAATCCCACCCAAGACCCAGGCAGAGCAACCGGGAATCTCTAAGACCACACAATCCCCTTCCAACAAGGGGACAGACACTTTCCAAGTCACTGCCACCTCCACTTTCCTGGCTGTGGGCGAGCCTGGGTTTTTAGTCAGAAAAAAACCAAGTTCTGTCCCACCCTACTCCTTATTGACTTGTGTGACTTGGGGCAAGTTTCTCAAACTCACTGACTCTTGGTAACTTATCTAAATTGTAAAATTGATAAATGCCACTAATAATAGCAGTTTGTCTGTGCCTTACTAGTAGTGTTTTTATTATTTTACTTGGAGAGAGAGTCCCTGCTAAACACTAAGCAGTTCCCAGATGGGTCTCACTTAATCCCCCCACCCGTCAATGTTCCTATTACTCGTCCTGGGGGAGAGTCAGCAGCATCAACCAAGACTCCCCTGTGTCCAGAGCATTTCCACCCAGAGAGTTACGGAGTTGTCTGTCAGCAGTGGCTTCTGCTGTGACTTTCAGATTCCAGCCCTTTACGGAAAGGAGGTGGGCAACAGGGGGGAAAGGCACAGTTCAAGGAGATAGAGTAAATTCTCCTGACTTGGATCTGCACTTGGACATGCTATAAAATTCTTATGTAGGATATCAAAATGCTGACTAAATGATATTCCCTCTTCAACATTTTAGACTCTACAACGTATGCACATTTTCTGTTCAACGCATTTGACACAGACCACAATGGAGCAGTGAGTTTTGAGGTAAGTCTTTGAGTTTTTCTTTAATGTGACTTGATTTTAGACACTGAAAGGGGTTTAGTCGTTTCAGTTGGAATATTTGAGCTTGGTTTTTAATTTTTTTTTTTTTGGCTTTTTGAGATTTTTATTCTTTTTCATTATTATTACAGTAAGAACACTCAACATGAGATCTACCTTCTTAGCAAATATTTAGGTGTAGAATACATTGCTATTAACTACGGGTACAATGCTATAGAGCGATCTCCAGAGCTCACTGGTCTTGCTTGACTGGAACTGTTTATGCCGGTTGACTAGTAACTCTCCACTTCCCCTTTCCCCCAACCCCTGGCGGTCAGCATTCCACTCTTCGATTATATAAATGTGACTATTTTAGTAGCAAACTATAGAAATGATCCCTGACTATTTTAGATATGTCATATAAGGGGACTCTTGCAGTATTGGTGTTTCTAGGATGCCTTACTTCATTTAGCATGATGTTCTCAACGTTCATCCGCGCTGTTGCATGTTGCAGAATTTCCCTTTTCTTTTTAAGGATGAATGGCATTTCATTGTATGTGTACACCACCTTTTCTTACCCATTCATCTGTCCACGGGCATTTCATTGTTTCTCCATCCTGGCTAATGTGAATAGAGCTGCAGTAAAGATAAGAGGGAAATTTGACATCCCTACTCCGATTCTTTTGGATAGATTTTAAGAAGTGGGATTGCTGGATCATATGATTGTTCTGTTTTTAATTTTTTGAAGAACGTCTGTACTATTTTCCATAGTGGCTGTACCATTTTGCATCCCTACCAACAGTGTGCGCAAATTTTCCAGATCCTCTATGTCTTCATCAACACTCACCATCTTTCAGTGTTTTGATAATAGACACCCTCCCTGGTAGGTGTCAGGTGACATATGATTGTGGTGTTGATTTGCATTTCAGTGATGCTGAACACGTATTTAATATACCTATTGGCCACTTTATATATCTTCTTCAGAGAAATAAATGCCTGTTCAAGTCCTCAGCCCATTTTTTAAATTGGATTACTAGATTTTTTTTTTAACTATTGAGTTATAGGAGTTTCCTATGTATTTTGGAGATAACCCCTTATCAGGTATAAGGTTTATAAATATTTTCTCCCATTCTATAAGTTGCCTTTTCACTTTGTTGTCTCCTTTGCTGAATAGGCACTTTTTCATTTGATGTAATTCAACAGTTTTATTTTATTTTTTAAAGATTTTATTTATTTATTTTTAGAGAGAGAGGAAAGGAGGGAGCAAGAGAGGGAGAGAAACATCAATGTGTGGTTGCTTCTTGCATGCCCCCCCCCCACTGGGGACCTGGCCCTCAACCTAGGCTTGTGCCCTGACTGGGAATTGAACCAGTGACCCTTTGGTTCACAGGCTGGCACTCAATCCATTGAGCCACACCAGACTTTTTTTTCCCTTGCCTGTGCTTTTGGTGTCACATCCATGAAATCATTGCCAATTCCAATGTTATGACATTTCCCCCCATGTTTACTTCTTAGAGTTTTATGATTTCAGGCTTTAATCTGTTTTAAGTGATAATTATGTAGAGGGTAAGTTAAGGGTTCAATTTCATTCTTTTGGGTGTGTATATCCATTTTTCCTAACCCCATTTGTAGAACAAACTATCCTTTCCCTTTTTCCATTGTGTATTCTTGGCACCTGTATCAAAGATCCGTTGACTCTATATATTTCTGAGGTCCCTATTCTGTTCCATTAGTTTACATGTTTATCTTTATGTCAGTACCATGTGGTTTTGATTACTATAACTTTGTAATGTATCTTAAAATCAGGAAGTACGATGCCTTAGTAAAAGTTACAGGAGTAGCTCTGGCCATTACTAAATAACGATAAGGGTGACTTGCACACAAGCACGGCAGTACTGCAACAGACGATCAGGTAATGAAGACTATGACTTAGGGGACCAAGGAGTGGGGAACGTCTACAGCGTGCGGACACCGGACCAAAGGATGATTCATGTCCCAGGCAGATGGAGCAGCACCTCATGAGACTTCATCACCCTACTCAGAATGATGTGCAATTTTTAAAAAATGAATTGTTTATTCCTGAATTTCTCATTTAATATTTCCAGGCTGTGATTGACCATGGGTAACTGAAAGTAAGGAAAACAAAACCATGGATAAGGGGGCACTGCTGTAGCTGCTATTTATTCTAAGAGTCCAGGCAGGAGCTGATGAAAGCCTGAGCTACAATTAGGGCCACTGGAGATGAAAAGGAGGAGGCAGATCAAGAAATATTAAAATTGGTGGAATTCTACTTCAGCACAACCTGTCATGTTGAGGGGGTGAAGTTCATGTCTTTATGGCCAGCTGCCTGGGGGCTTTGTGAAGTCAGGATGAGAAAAGAAGGCACAGCCATCTGAGATATCCATCAACGGCCACAGGGGCGGGGTTACAAGGGTAGCAAAGTGCCTCCTCCCACATGTGAGGTGCTCCCACAGACTGCATGCTACTAAAATGAAGAATCTGGGTCAGGAACTTCAATGTGTCCTCTCACGTAACTTAACCAAGAAATATCAACAAGAAAAGAAGAGTAGAAGCTGGTGGTGGCTGAGCAGGAGGTGCAGACTGAGAAGACTGCAGAGGTCAAGGCCAGGACAGTGGGCTTTATCTTGGATGTAGCAGCAGCAGTTAGTTGGGGGACAGGGGGTCATGTGAGAGTGTCACAGGTACCAGGTCTCCACTGATGACAGCTGACCATCAGCCCATGATAATGTTGGATTTGCGTTTGCTTCATTTCACCTACAAGATTAATTCCAGCACAGCCGTAGTATAGCTACATTAGAAATCAAAGTTTCCAGTTAAGCTCATGAAATCTTTTGTAGCTAATTTGCAGAGAATAAGTGAGGCAAAAACTACTAGTGATTTCATTACTGGAAATTACTTATGTGACAGAAACATACCATCAATTACCTATAGCACATTGCATTTAATTTCACATGTAAATTTAGTCTAGTGTTAATGACATAAGGTCTGCATAACATTGTTATTACCATATTTATGTAAAATTCTGGTAATTATGATGAATATTGATTGTAATTTGGGAAATTAGTTATAATAGCTATATACTATAAGCATGCTGGTAAATGTCTGTCTTTTAAAGGCAAACAAATGACTAAATTAATAAATGTTATATTAAAATCAGATTTAACACTAGGCTATTGTAGTTGTTTTTCTACATTGATTCGCTGCCTGGAAGGTCTCTAGAAAACAAAGTGATTAGCAATGAACACATTTTGAGTAGCAACAGCCTCCTGAGAGGCGCAGCAGAGTTCACTCTGTCTCACAATAAAAGGAAATGGACTTTCCTGTTTAATTTGCTTAAAGCCTGGAGGGCAGAGTGAATGAAACAGGAGGGGGCCTGGATCCAGAAATGACCGAACGTGAGCCCCACTTTGCTCCCAAGTGACTGCGAGACCCTGGGCTGAGAGTATAAATGCCCTGGGCCTCAGCATTCAGGTCTGCAAACCGTCAGCAAGCAAAGCTACTTCACAGGGTAATGTAAGAATGATCAGGTAATAATGTCAGTCAAAGGCTTGGCTCGACACTGGGCAGGAAATGTGCGCTCGATATTTATGAGACATTAACCATAGCAGTTATTGCATTGGAGATTATTCTATCAAAGCCAGTGAATAATGACATTGGTCATCTTATTACACAGCCATCTCATATCATTGGGCGCGTTCCAGAGAGTGCTGAGGGATTGCTCCGTCTGCGATGCCCTGGAAGACAGTTCTGCACCTGATTATACAATAAGCATTTAATGCGTGTCAGTCACTGCACTACGTGTTTAAAATCAGCATTAACGATAACAATAGTTGCACACAGTAACACTAACTGACCCTTCTTTTGCATTCATTATGAGGCAGACCTTTGGCTGAGGGAATTACATGTGCTAATATAATCTTCCTAAGTACTATTATCTCCTATTTAGCAAATGAATCACAGAGGACTTAGGTAACCTGCCCAAGGCCACACAGAAGGTAAGGGAACCCAGATTCAAACTCGGGCAGTCTGGCCCCAGAATGTAGCTCCCAGCACCTGTGCTATCTGGCCTGTGTGGTGTGTATAGACCTGAGGCCAGATCGAAGCCACAGAGCCGGTGGGTTTTGTCATTCGGGGTCTTGCAGACTCAGAAAGGGAATGCTGTGCATGTACTCTCAATTTTTAACGTCTCTGGCAGGGCCTGCAGCATGCTACAATCAAGCGTGTCATATCTGCGCAGCAAAAATATGACAAATGATAACCATGGCAAAGACTACTACTGATCACCAATGTCCAGGTGCTCCACTCTGTGGTCACATGACGAGGCCATAATCCCCACCTGTCCTGCAATCAGGTGGGGCCATGGCTGAGTTTCTACCCAGCCGATATGGGTGGGAGTGGCCAGCTCCCCTCCCTCTATCTTTCCATCCTTGGAGCCTGTGAGGTCACACATTTTAGTTAGTCTCATACCCAAGTGGAAGGAGCCTGGATCTCTGAACAACTGTGTGGAAGGGAGCCCCTCCTCACTCATATTTCACTGCTTGTGGGTGACAAATAAGCTTATTTTGTGCTAAGTATTGATATAGCTGTTAATGTCCTCTGATTAATGCAATAGAAATAGATGATGAGGACAGTCGGTAGATAGATAGATACACAGGTAGATAGATAGAAAAAAACAATTCGAAATATTTTAATGTTAGTTCACTTCAGGTTTTGATGCAAAATATGTTTCGGCAGCAAAATTGACCACCTCCCCCTGTCTTCACAATGAGTGGCTTTTTGTGGTTTTCTTAGTTTACAAGAAAATAGTTTTGGAGGAAGGTGGTGAATTGCAGATAAAAAGTGAAGGACCTGTAGTACTAGCCACATGTTATTCATAAGGGGTCCCAAACTTAGGGAAATTTAGTTATTTTCTGTATTTAGCTAGATATCAAGAAGGGGAGCAAAAGGGAATTAGACACTGAGTTTAATAAACTGGGGAGCATGAGCCTGCCTGCTTCGCCAGGAAGCTGCAGCTGTTCACACTCCGGGGGCCACAGCGCCGTTCCGACCAAGGGCTTGACACTCCTCCCTCTCCTGCTGCCAGTACTGACTTGGTGGGGGGCACGGGGGTGATACGGACTATAGAGTCCAGTCACTGTAACCAGGAGGTGCAGACTCATCTAAAGCCCATGAATGCCTGGAAATGAATCAGTCATTTTAAAAAAGCACCTGGTCCATCCCAAGCTAATACAGTCTATTCTGAGGGGGACAAAGAAGGTCTCTTGTTCACACACTCTCACTCTCTCTCACTTGTGACCTGCACTTGTGCGGTAGACTCACGTGTTTTCTCTACGTAGCCTTGTGGCCCTACCGCCCACAGGGCCCACGGTGTCCAGAAGGGAGCCTGGACACCCAGCACAGCGACGGACTGCAGTTGGAAACGCCAGTTGCACTGGCCAGATGCTGGACTGGACTGGACTTTAATATGGCACAGGCTCTCTGGTCGTGGAATCCATTTCTGGCCTTGATTGTCCGTGGCGGGATAGACAGAGGGAACCTGGGGGCGGCCTTACACAGGAATAAACCATCTCGCCTCCCTGTGATCTCCCATGCGTGGGTCCTTGGATTGTTTCCTCGTGGTCCGTGGAAGAGCCTAATTTCCACCAGCAACAGAGTGACTTGTCCGAAGTCCTTCTGTTAATAAATGACAGAACCGGGATTGAGCCTTAGCTCTGCCTAGGAATCTAAAATCCATAGTTTTAACCAAGGCTCAGCAAACTTTTCTGTAAGGGGCCAAATAGTAACCCTTTTAACTCGGCAAGATACACAGTCTCTATTGTCTCTACTCATTTTTGCTGTTGTAGCGCAAAAGCAACAACAGACAGTCTCTAAATAAACGCGCATTGCTTCGTTCCAATAAAACTCTATTTACTAAAACAGGCAGTGGGCCAGACCTGAGCCCTTGGCCGTGGAGCTACAGCCCCCATTCTCAACCATCACGGTGACTGCCTGCTAACAAAGGGGAGCCTGCGCCATAGTGTGTGCTAGACGATGTCTGAGATAAACTTCTATGATTTCATTATGTCCCACTTTTACAATTACCATTCACAAATCCATCCCATCTGCAAAAATCAGAGCATAGGCTTTGAGTCAGAGGCCTGGGGCCGGTCTCTGGTTCTGTGGCTCACTGTATACACCAGGGCTCAGTCGCCTATTTCCTCTGAGCCTCCATCTCTGACACAGAGACAGCAGTACCTGTTTCCGACGGGTGCCTGAGGCTGGCACAAAACATGACATGGAGATTGCCCAGCACAGGGCCCCGCCATGCATCAGTAAACCATAGGCATGGTTGCAGTTAAATTGCAGGGTCCCGGGGTTCTTTAAACCAAGACTTCCATGTCTTTCCTAAGGAAAAAAGTCAAAATAATGAGAAATAGAGAAAAAAGTTGACCACAGCATCATTTATAATGAAGAAAAATGTAAATTCATTAACATATCCAGCAGTAGAAAGTATGGTTAAATAAATTATAATATATTTGTATGACTCAGCAGTGTTTCAAATTCCAGATTGCAACCATTAGTAGGTGGTGAAATAAATTAAGAGATTAATGACAAGGGTCCTAAAAAAGTTAATGGAAGAGAAATGGAAATAGAGTCATAACTTCAGTTTCTGGTGTATAATTTTATGTGTGTGTGTGTGTGTGTTCATGTAGGCTGCCATTTAAAATGTAATTCTTAGTGTAGTTTTGGATCCAAAATGTTAAATGTTCAGAAGCCCTTGTGGGACTATTTTATTAGATTAAACCATTTGAAATTACTATTCTTAACAAATATGGTCAAAAACTAGCAATTTCATATGGTTCGATCTAATATGTGGTTCTTGAATGCTATCACAATAAATTTTCAGTGATGTGGAGAAATGCTTATAATTCTAAGTGAAATATACAGAATTATTGTATACATATGACCATTGCTATAAATGTATGCTAAGCTATGCATACAAAGTAGAAATGTTCAGTGTGAACGGGTGATAGGATTACTTGTTATTGCAATTTTCTTTAGTACAGTTTTCTATATTTTTTACATAAATCAAGCATTCTATGTATATATTTATTATACTTTGTATTTATGATGCTGTTTAAAAACTCATTAATTTTTAATGGCCTCCAGTGAAATCAAAACAAATAACTCTCTTTTAATTTCAATTAATATGACTGTAGTCACTTACCAAGACACTAAATTACCTAAATAGATAGTATTGTATATCAGTCAAGGTAAGTACATTATGTCTTCTACATGATAAAATCAAGCTTCAGATCTTGGAAAATATAGTTATTATTTTTTAGACATGTTAATACCTTTTATTAGTTCCAACAAATGCAACTTCTGGCAGTACCCAAACTGAATCTTTTAAATATTTAATAGTGGCTCAATCACTGTGCGTGGGAGGTCACACCCCAGAAAATTAATAACCTTTAAAAAGTTTATGAAACTATGTAAACAAGCATAAAATAAGAAATATACAAAACATGTGTATAACTTTCCCTACTGAATCTGCGGTGGCCTAGCTAAGTTAACCATTTTAACCTTAGGCAAGTCACTTAATGTTTCTCATCTGGAATTAAGACTGATTGTGGCAAATGCCCCGAATGCATGGTTCTAAGCCAAAGTGCTCTTGGGCAGCTGGGAGGTAGGAAGACAACGGTTCCAGCGTGGTAACCAGCACCAAGGCTCTAAGTAAATGTTCGTAGATCAATAAAGTTCATACTGAATAAGACTGGCTCCTATCAAGCACGTCTCTATGCCCTTTGCTTTCTTTTGCTTGGTCATAAGAAAATGGAAGCTAGAGTTCAGTATCCACCCCCCGCCCCTTATCACTTTTAACCATCAGGGAAGAACCAGGCTTTGAAAAGACAATCCTTCCCTATTGCTGCTCTTGGCATCCTTGCTGGGAATCAAAAGCCCTAGACATGTGAGTTTATCCCTGGATTTTCAACTGCATGGCCCTGGTTTATATGTGTGTCCGATGCCAGTGCCATACTATACTGCTCTGTAGTGAGTTTTGAAATCGGAAAGTTTGAGTTCTCCAACTTTGTTTTTCTTTTTCAATATTGTTCTGGCTATTCAGGGCTCCTTGCAATTCCATATGAATTTGAAGATCAGTTTTTCCATTTTTGCAAAAGAAGTCAATGGTCATTCTTGATAAATTTGTTTAATAAAGTGGGAATTGAATACTTCCTTAACATAATAAAAGTCAATATCACGCTGAATGTAAAAACACTAGAAATAGTCTCATTAAATTCAGTAACAAAATAAGGAAGTCTACTATTATTGTACACATTATTCAATAAATTAAAAATTATTAAAAATATAAAAATAGATAAAAGAGGTAAAATTAACTCCATTTGAAGCTAAAATGATCATAAAATGAAACACCCAGGAGTATCAATTGTAAAATAATCATGTATATTAGGAACACGCCATTAGTTGGCAGCATACAAAATCATCATACAGAAATCAATAGCTTTCATATATACTATACAAATAAAAGTTACAATATATAATAGAGGAAAATACTTCACTTAGAACAGCAACAGAAAGACTAAAATACTAGAAATAAATATGATTAAGAAACAGGAGCAAACACTTTGGAAAAAACAGAAAGATCTGGAACATGCCAGAGTTTGTTATGCTGAATAACAACCCACCAAAGAATCCACATCCTACTTCCTAGAACTTGTGTTACCTTACAAGGTAAAGGAAGGTTTGCAGATGTGACTAAGTTTCTTGGGGTGGGGAGTTCATCCTAGATTATCTGGATGGGCCCGATGTAACTGCAAGGGTCCGTGTAAGAGGGAGGCAGAGAGGTTAGAGTAGAACATTGAGCTATTACAAGAGGAGCAGAGGGTGGAGTACGTGCTTCAAAGATGAAGGAGGGGTTCACGGCCTGCGCAGTGGGGGTGGCCTCTAGAAGCTGGTGACAGCGTGGGAGCATGCTCTCGCTGCAGATGTCCTGGAGGGAGGTACTTCTGCCTCCGCCTGCATGCTGGCCCAGTGAAACCATTTTAGATTTCTGAGCCCCAGAACTGTAAGATAATGAATGGGCATCATTTCATACCACTAAGTCTGGGGTAATTGGCTGCAGCAGCAACAGGAAACCAATACACTCAGTGACAAAAGTAACTTAAACGAGGGAAAGGTATTCTACAGTCTTGAATACCTTTGAAGACTCGTCACAAGCACTTGTCAAATCTGCCAGAGTTGATCTGAAAACTTACCCTAAACCCTGTATACACCCCCGACTTTAAGACACAAATGCTATCATCTCCATTTTACAGATAGGAAAATTGAGGCCAAAGGATGTTGTCGGAGAACACAAAGCTCTGGAGTGACACAGCTGGAACTCCAATCCAGGGAGTCTGGCCTCTAGCTTCCTGGCCCTCACAACTGCCCGCATGCGCGTTAGAACGTGATTTCTAAGTGAGGTTACAACTGGCCCAGGGGTTAAGGACAGTCCTCATTTCTCCTAACAGGTGTTTTTCATGAGAAGGGTATCATGTTTGTGCTTGTACTTTGAAAGATACGGTTTTATTAGGTTCTTTTCCGGAAGAATTGCAGGCCCTTGTACCAGAAAGCCCATGCCGCCTTCAGCAGGCATCTTGCTATTTGTGGAGTCTGTTCTGATACAATTTCCAATTCCAAAATTGATTTAAGTCACAGTTCCCAATGAGAAGATGAGAATGTTTCCTCTATGCTGTGGTTGACGCTCACAAAGGATTCTGAGAAACAAATCACCAAAAATCCATGGATAATGTTGGTGAGTAAATGGTTCAGAATCCAGAGGGCTGTAGCCGTCACCACCATCACTGACGCGAGGACTTTACCTGAGTGTGCATTTTGCTTCTTTAGAAATGTCATATCAATTTGTATTTTTCATTTCTTTTTAGGATTTCATCAAGGGTCTTTCTATTTTGCTCCGGGGGACAGTACAGGAAAAACTCAACTGGGCATTTAACTTATATGACATAAATAAAGACGGCTACATCACTAAAGAAGTAAGAAATACCTCTCCCACAGCTACCCTTTGTGACGTTTTCATTTTTTGACTTCAAAATGTTAATTTGCAACTGTTAGTTTAGAAATTACTTTTTCAGGAAATGTAAAATATTGTATGTAGTGGTAGAGAAATATTCTCATAAAAACTGTGGAATGGATAGGAATAGTTTATGATGAATCTGCACAGTAGATATAAAACATGTAAGGATTATACCTTGTTTCCTAGTGGCATTTTAATAAACACCATGAATAAACTATAGATTGTGGTTGGAATTAGATAGGAAGAAAATGTATCCAATCCATATTAGAATATTTGGTCTATGACCTTCCCCGTCCCCATATACATGATCCAGATGGAAACATGCCACTTTAAAGCCCTATAGATTGTGTGATGACTTGTATTGAGTAGAAAATGACCTGATAGAATGGTGGGGACTCCCCAAACACTTCTAGGCAGGCCATGCAAGAAAGAAGACCCACAGACCAAATAAGATATTCCGTACGTGGTTCATTAAACTAATGTGAAACACGATGAGAAGCAATAAAAAAGAGATGGGACAAGGTAACAAATTCAGGATAAGGTGCAAGTGGGGTTGAAGAATCGCATTACCTGAATCCTGGGAGGGCTCAGAGTTCTCATGTCCTGTCTCTCTGCCCCTCAAAGAGAAGGTATCCTGAGCCAGGGACATGAACTTGCTCTGCTGGAGACAAATGGACAAGCGCACCTGGCCACAGCTACGACACAATTCACCTGGTCAATAGCCATGGGTTTTATTTGTGTTTCTTGAGCAGAGGACACATGGCGGGTTTTATTTGTGTTTCTTGAGCAGAGGACACATGGCGTCCAGAATGTTCCTGACCAATGGGGGGCCGAATTAACACCTCATGAATCCGAATGTTTGGGTATATTGAGCGTAGGCTGAGTAGTTCGTGCCTCTTGTATATTCGGTGTACAATAATACAAGCATTTAGTATTCAGGAGTCTCGAGAATATTAGGTATTTCTTTGTCCTTCAACTCTTTTCTGCCTCTTCTTTTGTTTAATACAAACATGTTGTTCTTACCACCTACACGGAATACATGTCCTGAATTCTGCCTATGGCAAACAAACTTCTTACTGCTTATCTAAACTCAAAACATCTTAAAAAGTTTCACCTCTGATTTATAAACTACAGACTAGTTTATTACTTATTATTTATTACTCTCAAAAGTAAATGCATATTACATCTATATTATCAGCTCAATCCAGATTCTTTTATGTGGAAAATTCAATAACAAGGAAACAAATGTGAAACAATAAATCTGAATGTCTAAGTAATTAGATATTATTGTCACTGAGATTGAAAGTAAGTTAAAAACTAGATCTTGTTTTAATAAAATAATAATGAAATTTTAAGGTGTATTCCAGAGTCATTTGACTGGTCTACATGTGTGATTTCTTCAGTTAAAGCCATAGTAGAAGAAGAAGAAGAAAAAAAAAATCCTAATGACCTTAGAGACTTAGTTTTAGTATAATTCTCATTATGTGGAATTATAGTTCATTCTCAATAAAGCAATTGATAATAGCCATGTAAGATCTAAAGTAATTCAATACAACAAAGATAGTCCATGTGGAATCTATGGAAACCCAAACATTAAACCAGAATAACTCTGATCAAGGTTGATGCGTGGGAATTTACTTCACTTTCGAACCAAGATCAGAAATATTTCTTACATTCTGAGGCTGCCGCTTTTAATGCACGAAGCTGTTGGCTCTTCCTCACAACCAAAAGGCACTTAACAAAGAACCAAAGAAAAGTGAAAAATTTGAAATCAGGTAGAAATAATCTGTAAAACCTTCTCAGGGCGGTGTCCTTGTGCGTTATTGCAGCCTCATGGGCATGCCTTTGGCTTTTCAGGAAATGCTGGATATCATGAAGGCCATATACGACATGATGGGTAAATGCACATACCCCGTCCTCAAAGAAGACGCTCCCAGGCAGCACGTGGAGACATTTTTCCAGGTAGGATTGCACAAAGCAGTCAGAGAGAAACGGGGAGAGAAACTAAGAGGAAATGGTTTTGTTTTCAGGGTGTCACGATGATTCAAAGAAATGCAAAGAAAAGGCTTTCCTGAAAGGGATAAAGCAATAGAATATATACCACCCTACCAATTTAATAATTTTGGTTTTGAATGTATTAAAATAGTGATAACGATACTTATTGAACATTCACAGTATATCTAGATAGAACACGAAGCAATTGCCATGATTCACATTTTATTGTTTTGGGTTTTTTTTGTTTTTTTTTTTTTTGGCATTCAGTTCTCACAAGAACACTGTGAGGTTATAAATCCTCTTTCACCCCATTTAACAGGTGAGAAGACCAAGGTTCTGAAAGTTGCAGCACTTTACCTGAGCTCTGGCATAGCTAGAGGGCAGGATTTTACCCATGTCAATGACCCCAGATCTACACCACATACTGGTGAGAAGGAAAGAGCCTAAAAGGAGCCAGCCAGATGATTCCTATCGCTAAGAAATCATTAGTTCGTGTTCTGAAGCAGCTCCTCCCAGTAAACAAGCAGTGGGCTTTTTCTCCCCTCTCCCCCGCCCACATCAGCTTCAGCTCATTTGGATCAGGTGTGAGGATATCGCGAGGCAATAAATAATTTCATTCTTTTCTTTCTGAACAGAAAATGGACAAAAATAAAGATGGAGTTGTTACTATAGATGAGTTCATCGAAAGTTGCCAAAAAGTAAGTAATGGTAGAAAAGGAACTTCCCTTTTGCTTTCATAACAGCTAGACTGAGTATTGCCAGGCAGCCACCCCTTTGCCACTGTTACACAGCCGAGATAAGCCCACTGCTCTGAAACAAACACAAATTTCTACGTTAACTAATCAGCCTCTGTATAGCGCCTACAACTATATAGGTATACCCTGCAGATGCAAACGTTGCCAGACTTGAGTTTTTGTTCCTTAAACCCTTTAGAGCACAGGTGGCATGCATAAGGCCTGTGGGCCAAATCCTGCCCTCCACCTTGTTTCACCTGGCCTGGCACCTTGTTTCTCCCCAGCAGCAGCACTGAGCTCTTGTTTAATTGTTAAGGAGTAGTTACATTTATACAGTCCTAAAGTTTCAGTTGGCCCTTTGAAGGCAACCACGAGGCTGATGTAGCCCCTGGTGAAAATGAATTTGACACCCCTGCTTTTGAGAGTATTCGACATTAAGACTAAAACACGTGAGATTTAGCCCTGGCTGGTGTGGCTCAGTGGATTGAGTGCTGGCCTGCAAACCAAAGGGTCACTGGTTTGATTCCCAGTCAGGGCACATGCCTGGTTTGCAAGCCAGGTCCCCAGTAGGGGACGCGTGAGAGGCAACCACACATTGATGTTTCTCTTCCTCTCTTTCTCCCTCCCTTCCCCTCTGTCTAAAAATAAAATAAAGAAAGTCTTTATAAAACAAACCATGTGAAATTTAAATTGCTCTTTGCCTGGACTTAACCTACAACGTATATGTTGTCTATTATACCTCCATAGCGTTAGAATTCCGGTACAGCTAAGTATTCATCATAGCCCAAGCGTAGGGCCAATTTGTAAGAGAAACATCACTGCTTTAATGCATGTGGCTAAAAATGGCTGAACCAGTGAGTCCTCAGGCAAAAGACACAAATGACAGTAAATTCTCTCAGAGGAGAAATCTGGCTGGTGGGAGACCAGTTGTAGCTCACCTAAAATTATTTGACTTCATTATTTGACTTCACGTGTAGCTACAACCACAATTAACAATTTTAAAAACACGGATGAAGTTTGTTGGAGCTTTAGCTTTTCCACTCATAAACCGATATACTTTCCCTTCCCTGGCGCCTCCTTGTTTCTGTACTGATATTTCGAGCTGGTGGTCTTGGAGAGCTTTACCTCGACGGCGCCAACCTGCTTGACGCCGCTGTTGTGACGTGGCTCCTAGGAGTGGAAGGCGTCATTAGTTCAGCCACCGTTTACCCTTACCATAGAAAGCTCGCCGAATGCCAATCACATACAGCCTCCACGTGCCCCCGCAATGCCCAGAGTCTGTCCCTTATGTTTCTAAAGAATATGCTACACCAAAGTCCGCTTGGTGCAGTGGTTTTCCCCAAGCAATTCAGAGACCATTCCCTTTTAAAGGCTCCTAAAGGCCACACAGATTGAACCCTGACATATCCAGGGAGAAGTGCAATTAGTCCCAAAGCCCCAACCTCCATTCCTCATGAAGTTGTCTCTTAACTCACACGCAAACCTGTTTCCTTCTACAGGTTCAAGTCTGCGATCCACCTGGAAATGCCAAAATTTGCATTTGCTCACTTTTTCTTACCCTCTTTGACTCTCTAGTTTCCGATCTGGCATTCTGGTTTGAGAAATATCCTCTACTGACACCAAGAGTTCAAGGAAATATTTAAAGCCTGGCAGACTCAACAAAATGTAAAATGGGCTCTCTGGCTGTCTCTAAGGAGCACGGACAGAATGCTGTTTACATGTGCAGAGTATTTGAGCTCGGGGTGCAGCGGTTGTTGGAGACAGGCAGGATTTAGAGGAACACAATGGGTAGCAGGTCCTCAAACAACATCATTTCCTTCTGTGTCGTTTATTCGAAGCATTCCGTTCAATGCCATTCGTTCAACATTGTTTCGCTATAAGGTTGAGATGCCATAGGAACTTAACCCTTGTTTGTATCTATTCGTCATTTCGCTTCGTCCCCAAACCTATCAGCGACGTTATGTGAGGGTTTACTGCACTTTGCCTCGCACACACACTGACTGTAATCCCGCTGTTTTTCCCTTGCAGGATGAAAACATAATGCGCTCCATGCAGCTGTTTGAAAACGTGATTTAACCTGTCGAACACGTCCTCGATCAGGCAAATGTGAACTGTTCCACCACACTTAAAAGTTGGAGCTACCACCTTTAGCATAGATTGCTCAGCTTCACACTGAGGCATATTATGCAAACCAGCTTTGTTTATTATGAAGCGATTCCCCCAAGATTTGAGTTTTCCACTTTTAAATTTGCATCCTTTTCCTAATGTCACTGAATTCATGGATGATTTCAGTCATTTCACACCCTGTGAATATTCAAAAGTAATAGAATCTGGCATATAGTTTTATTGGTACTTTAGCCATGGGATTATTAAGACCTTCACATTATCAATGACTTTATTTTTTTGCTAGTCATTTGTATGCATTCAACCCCAGGATTTTAAGTGGTTTTCTAAAACATTGGCATGTGCATTTAGTTTCCAGAAATTAATTTTCATGTCTGTATGCTGCAGTTCTATTCATGTACTTTAAGTAAACAGGATTACCACAATTTAAGAAAGCAACACATAGCCCGTTTCTATAGATTTGCCACCTTCTGTTCAAAACATCCACTTATCTGGCATTTTTCAAATATAAAACAAATTAGTTTATCACCCAATGTCAGCATATGCCTGATAGCTTATTTAATAAGCATTACTTAATTTTTCATAAATACATATTACAGCTAAGGTCTAGATGATGTATATAATTCTGGATTTGTTCAATCTTCCAGGTTGACTGTTTTCTACTGTCATTAAGTGGAAATCCAAGGTGTGAAACAAAGTGAGGATGTTTATAGGCATATGCAAAGGGTCAGGCTGTCTGTCCTTCAGGACCCAGGAATGCTCAATAAGAAGTAAATTCTAGCCCTGGCTGGTGTGGCTCCATGGATTGAATGCCAGCCTGTGAACCAAAGGGTTGCCGGTTCGATTCCTAGTCAGGGCACATGCCTGGGTTGCGGGCCACAACCCCAGTAAGGCGGTGTACGAGAGGCAACCACACGTTGATGTTTTTCTTGCTTTCTCCCTCCATTCCCCTCTGTCTAAAAATAAAATACATAAAATTTTTTATAAAAGAAGTAAATTTTAAAAGCACTGAAAGCCTACTGCATCCCTTTCCCTGACTTCCTCATGGCACCTTTATAAATTACACGCCATCAGGCACAAAGAAACCGTCATCTCCCTAATGTGTGCTAGAAAGAAACAAGCAAAAATCACTTTGAAAACACCAGTGATTCCATTATAGTGAGAACTCCAATACCAAAATGTAGTTGAAAATGAATACAAGTGCTAAGCAACTTATCTAGACTGTGTTATGATTTAGCTTATCATAAAATTCTCATAATGCTGATTCTTTTTAACACACTTAAGCCAAAATTGTCGTTGCCACATTACTAAAGATACACACGCCTTCGGTTTTGCAGAAATATCACCAAGACCAAGAGGCTACAGTAGGAGGAAACTTGCCACTGTCTTTGCGACAACAAATCAGGTGTCTATTCTGGTGTAGAGAGAGGAGGTGGAAAGCTGCCCTGCTATCACCAGTGTAGAAATTCAAAGTAGTACAGTACATGTACACTGAAACCCGCCATCGCGTGTTTGTGTAAACTCGGCGTGCACATTTTGTATTTCAAGAAGAGAAAATAAAAGCAAATAAAGTGTTTATAACTCTACTGTATCTTACAGGTTTTTATTCGAACCGGTTTTATCATTACTAGATTAGAAGTGGGTTTGCTTATGGCATCTTCTGGACTGTAGATGTCTTGGCCTTGGGTGGTGCTGCGTGCAACGAGGAAGAGGAAAAGCCAGGCTGGGGCAGGCAAATGTTCCAGGTAATGTGACCTGAGGATGTGACAAGCGTCACCTGAGGAAAGTGTATACCAGATGGGGAACCGGGAAGCACAAGAGATCTGAAGGAGGACAAGCACTTCAGCAACTATGACGCTTCAGAAATTACTTTTATTCTTTTAAATTTCAGTTGTCAGATCATCTAAAGTGAGCCTGCCAGGAGCTCACTCCAGGCATTGCGAGGAAGGAGCAAAGGAAGTGTTTTCTCGGCACTCCGGGAACACAGCCTGGCTGCCCCATGTGAGCGCGAGCCCAACACCCATCCCTCGGGCAGCCAGCGGCGGAGGGCGCGGATTTGGCACGGGTTTGCTGTGACTGCTCGAGCTTCCACAGCCTCCGTTCTTGCCCTTAAGATGGATCACTCTTGTTTTTTATTTCTCTTCTACTCCTTTCTCTCGTTGAATGATCCAGAGTCAGATTCTACCACAGCGACACTCAGAACGATGCCTGTAAATTTCAAAACTTTTTAAAATGTAATTGTTTAACACGAGCAAGCACAACAAAATCAATGAACACATATAAGAGTTTTAACATTTTAATTTCAGAATCTCTTCATGTACTGAATTCAGGCTATGAAATATAAAAATAACATTTACTTAATTAAATACAATTAACACCTAAAGTTTAGGTAGTTTTAATGAGTTGTAATAAACAACATACTTATGAGAGAATTTACACATTTAAAAAAATTTTAACTAGAATACTCTGGAAAAAAATATTCCCAAGCATTCTACATTATAAAATACATATTTACATACAATAAACAGTGAATTCACAAATGTCTACTATTTTAAATTTCTATAGCTCTGATAATTATAAAATCCAGATATGGCAAAATGTCTAGAAATAGGTGTATAGCTACAAACTGATTACAAAAGGAATGTTATAAATAAAAGTCATTAGAAAATAAATACAAACACATCTACTGTAAACTCAATAAGAGTTGTTCACACAAACCATAGAAATAGGAAAAATAAACCTCACAAAACTGTCCTATTATAGAACTTTTTAAAATACCTTTCCTTTATTAACTACTCTTCTTTGTTGTTGAATAACTTCCTACGATTCGGTGGAATTGTGATATTCATCTCAAACTAGTAAATGATGGGTGGCGGCTGTGATTTACGAAGGAGCAGACTGAGGGGAGCCTGAAGAGGCGCCACAGGTACCCGCGGTCTGCGCGTGCCACACCTGTCGCCAGGTAGTAGGAAGGTTTTTGTTGGCTCTCTTCTTCAACAACATATGGAGCAGTATGTTGGAATTTTAGCTTTGATGATGATAAGGCTTTCCTGTCAACAGAGAAAAGAAATTAGTCTTGTTATGACCATGCAGGGTTCCTCTGATAGGTATTACGTTTGCAAAACCATGTTTAATAGGTCAAAACGAACAAAATGGGGTAACAGCAGAACGATGACATGAGAAGTGAAACTTTTTTTGAGTTAAACATAGGTTATCTCTTACTTTAAAAAAAATTAACTAGAGAAGTAGTTAGGAACCAGAATACCAATATCTGAACCCAGCCTCTGCCAGCCACTTCCCTGTCAAACCTGGGAGTAATTAGGCCTCTGTGCCTGTTTCTAGAGCTTTCAAGGGAGACAACAACCAACGCCCTCTGAGGGATGCAGTAAAGATTAAATGAGTTTACTGTCTACAAAGCACTCAGTGAAGCAGCCGGCACGCACACGTTCCCTCCTGCTCTGTAAAGACCGAGTCGTGTGTGAGCGTGCTCCCAGGACAGCTGTGCGCAGCACTGAGGAAAAGTAAGTACGTCAAGCTCAGAAGGAACCAATTTCAACTTAAGGCTGGTTAAAAACTGATCACTTATAAGAAAATGGCACTGTGACTGTCACTGATACTTTTGTTTTCCCAGAAGCTGCGCCTTTCCATCGATGTCACACATGCAGGCCGGCCCTAAGAAATGAGACGCCGTCACAGAACAGACCCGGGGCGGGGGGCGGTGGAGGGGAATGATAGAGTATTACCAAATGGACCTCCCCTTGTGCTCCGGGGCCCCCCCAACACTACCAGGTTCACTTTGCCTGCTGGCAGGGAAAGATGTCTCTCAATGGCAGAGATTGGGAAAAGGAAAGGAATTATTTATTCCAAAAGTTATGCAGACTTAGAGTAATGACTTAATGTCTTCATTAAAATACTGAAGTCCTTTAGAATACCCACAAATGCACACAGTCCTTCCTTCTCCCTCTGCCCAGTCTGGGGTACCATATCTCCAGAAAAGAAGTAGAAGTCCATGGCTCAGGGAGCCCCTCAGTTCCCAGCACCATCAGCTGTGTCACCACCATGATCTTCAGTTAATCCAAACCATGTGGCACCTTCTCATGGCCTGCCAGCAAGAGTCCTTTCACCCCTTTTCTTCCCAGCAAGCTCTCTCCTGCTTCCTAAGCCATGTGGCAAAAGCGAGCACCCCAAAGCCGCGTGGTCCCCCCCTTCCATGGCTGCCGTGCCTGGGTTTAAATCCCAGAACCAATCTTCCTCTGCAGGCCCATTTCCAACTCCTCCCAGAATCAGTTACACCTGCCAGCGTTCCCGTATCCTTCCAGCTTTTCTGGGCTGCCATAGTAAGTCCGGGCAGGTGTGCCCCCTTGGAGTGGAGCTAATCATCTCCAAGCTCTCACGCAGGCTCTGTAACCAGAGGGAGTTGTCTCCCAATTATATCATGGGTGGAATCACTCCCATTTCCCTGGCTCAAAGCAGGGCCACAGCTATTTAACATGTCCATGAAACCAGTTAAAAGTTATAGATATGTTAAATGGCCATGCCTGAGGTTAGCTACAAAGCTGTTGCTATGCAAAACAGCTCTCAATGGCCCTGCTCCATGTGTCCCATCCCCCAGTTCAGACTTGTGGGGGTGAGGACATCATATATATAAATATCTCCTGGACACCCTGAGTTCTGGACCCCATTACAAATTCCCAGTTGGGGGCCCCCTGGCTGCACCATGTATCAGCACCACAACACTGAGATTCTTTTTTAAAGAGTCATCTCTAAATATTTAAAGAGAAAGAAATATAAATGTTTACATTTTAGAAGAGAAAAAAAGAACATTCATTAATTTCATGAAGGATTACAAGTATCCAAAGCAAGCACAAAAATAATTAAGCCAAGGGAAAGTCTTTGATATGTAATAATATAGTATTTAATAATAACTGATGGAAGGACATTGCATAAAAAATATTATGTAAGAGAATAAGTAAACAAAAAAGTCTGAAAGAATAAATACCACTTAATATCCATTATGACTTCAAAATCGTTTTTTATTCTGTACTACCATGATTCAAAACCTAAGAGGCTGAGCAGTAGAAGAGGCTCCCCTGGTAACCATCCCCAAGACCCCAGATCAGTCAGCTACACCCTTGGGAGCTCCCCCCAAATCTTAGTGTGCTGTTTCTACACTTTATGCACAAACTACCCCCCTTCCTAGGCACACCATGTAATCCAACAGACGGGGCCTGCCCCTTTCCTCACACCAGCCCACAGGATGTTTGACAACTGCCTGGGAGGTTTCTGATTGAAAAGCTATGCCATCAGTAAGCATCTGTTCACTTGCATTTCACAGGGAGGAAAGGACAAATTCATTTTGCATTCCAGTTCTCAGAGCAGCAGGCACATTTGCAAGCAAGAATTCCCTTTCTGCTGATGAGCGACACTGGGCTGGGTGGGGGACAGGTTGTATATCACCAGAAGGCGTCTGAACGCTAATCCTCAGCCTTGGACCCACACACAACAAAGAAACCCATTATCTAGTAGCTTTGGGAATCCCTTCCTCCTCATCAACTTTATTCCAGGCATTCATCAAGCAAAAAGTGTCGTCAATTTAAAAAGTCACTGAAATTGGTCAAATTGGGTAATTTGGGCAAAGCTTAAACTAAAACATCTGCCATTTTAAAACTGTATACAACCATATGAATGTCTACAACTAGTTCTCTCGGAATGTACTTAGAATGAAACTAAGTTCTGCAGTGTAACTCCGTCATTAAGATCCGATTAAACCTGAGCTCCGAAACAAGATGGCACCACTGCTTTATGGAAATATTTAGAGACTGTATTCTCTGAACACTATGTTCAAAAGATGAAAACTCAGCCCTGCCCAGAGTGGCTCAGATGGTGGGGTATCAACCCACCAAGTGAAAGGTCACCAATTCGATTCCAGGTCAGGGCACATACCAGAGACAACCAATTGTGCTTCTCTCCCATTCTCTCTCCCTAAAAATAAAATCTTAAGAAAAAGATGAAAACTCAGCTTAGTTATTTGACATCACACAGATAATAATTAAGCCCCCTCCAACCTTGCACCTTCTTGCAGGTGAAAACAGTCAACCACACCACCCCTGTGAGCATGCACACACTCAACACTAAGCACACATGTGCTGCAGGACAGATTATTGCAGAGTCAGGAAGAAACTTCATTTCAATCTATCATTATAAGAAAACTAAACATTTTTTTAGAAAAAATGGCAAATGAAAGGAAAATACTATTTTTCAATGAGCTCTCTACATTAATCTGCTGTTTTTGAACTTTTAAACAGTTAAAGCAAAACACTCAAAATGAAGGAAAAAAGCCCTGTAAAGCCACCCGCAGGGTTAGGCAGCAAACACAGTGAATGTGGACAGGCCCTGAGTCCCTCCAACCTGGGGCAGAATCCCAGCGCTTACACACGGTGTGACCTACACAAGACCAACGGCGAGCTCTAAAATGGAACCAGTATGCGGCTCCACATGGTCACTTGTGGCTGCCATGAGAGAATATACATTACACAGTGAATTCTGTAATAAGTCTGAAAGCTGAAAAACGACTGTGACTTAAAGAAGAACATACTACTTACACTTCCACCATGCTGCTCCAACTTCTGTAACGCACTGGTGATCGGCTCTTTGAATTTCTTGTCCCTCAGTCTCTTCGAAAGCTTTAAAAATAAGATTAGGAGAAATAAGATGACTTGAAAAAGCAGTAATATTCACCACAAGTATAAGTCAAACTTAACTAAACAACAGGCTAACCAAAAATAGCGTCATTGAATCTTTACTGTACATGAGCACCATTTAATTGGCTTTAGACTCCAAGGCTTCTTTTAGGAAGTACCTTACAGAAATGTGTAAGTAATAGCTGCCACTCTAGTTCTTGGGAACAAAAACCTATTCATTTAATTATTTCAAATAATACCGATCCTACAAAATCTGCTACAGTGTGGTATCCAGAGTAAGTGTTCTATGAAATCGCATACTTTTCCATTTTATAATTTGCAAGAGCATTTGGAGAACTGTGATGGAAAGCTAAGCCTCTAAAGCAGATGTTTCCAATAGTGATATACAATTACATAGGAGGGTGGATAAGCCCTGCTTACAGTTCATAGCTTGTCAACATGGGCATGACAACAGGACAGTGCTCATTAATTTGTGTGCATCAACTTCTCTAACTTCTCATCGCAACTCTAAGTTCTGTTCATGAGATGCTTTCCACTGAAAAAATCTAAAGCACAACTATCCATTGGTTAAATGTTTTATGAAACATTAGGATGATTTTGGTTAAGATAATGAGGTTTATTCTTTGGCTTTTTGTTTTCATTTTTTGAGGTTTTGAGTCATTTGAAGCCGTCACATCATGAAGAGAGATGGACAGGGCCTGACGCACAGTCGCAGCCACTCTCTAACCTTCTCAGTACTTACACTTGTGAGCAGATGTTTCAGATGGTCGTTTAGAGAAGGACCAACAATGACACTCAGCTGTACCAGAGCATTCAATCCTCTTTCAAAGACTTCGTCATCTGAATGAGCCTGTGGAGCGTTGGTGGTGAGGGGTGAAGAGAGAGGAAGGGAAAGAAAAAAAAAAGAAAGGATGTTTTAGGAGAAAGGACAAGCCAGGAGAAAAAAAATAACACTGAACATTCAAAATCAGAACATAATCAACCAAACCCAGAATTTAAAAAATAACCTTTAATGTAAGACATGTAGAAGCAACATACAAATTTAAAAAAAAAAATGGGACTGAAGCATTAACTAAGATATATTGTAGCATGCAGAAAGACTGCTGTGAGGTTCGTTACTTCCTCTAATGACTCAAAATGTCCCATTTTACTTTTAGTACATCCTTTAAAGGTGTTTTCAAGTAAATGGTTATCTGGCTCTGAATAAAAGTGACTTAATTCTGTATATATGTCACAGTCACAGGTAAAAAGCTAATTTGCATATAATTTGGAAGAAAAGGAGGACATAAAATATCCTAAATGTACCACAGAAAATTCAAAGAAGAGAGAACATACCAGGGCTGCCTTTAGCACAGGGGCCAGTCTAGGAAGCAAAGGCACAGCTTTTTCAGGAGCATCCTGGACCAAAAGTAATTCTCTAAAACCCTCTTTTGAAACGAAGGTGTATGGATGTTTAGTCTCTCTCAGACCCTGACAAAGACACAAAACAAAACAAAACAAAATCCACATTTGCTTATGCTAATAAGAAAAGTCTCATTCTCACTTAGGTAAGTGAGAATCAAGTCTTATTGTTTTCCTAATCATGATATATAATTTTAATATTACAGTTTGAAATAAACAGAAAAATTGTAGAATAAGAGACATACATGAGACAGAAAGGATCTCTATCCACAGGAAAGAAGGAAGGAAGGGAGGAAGGAAAGAAGGAAAGAAAAATAGTAAGAAAAATTAAAGAAACAGAAAAAAAGAAACAGGAAAAAAGAGAAAAACAAAAAAAGGAATTTTAAAAAGGAAAGAAAGGAAGAGGGGGTAAAGAGAGAAAGGGAGGAAGGGAGAGAAAAGGTAAATAAAAGAAATAAAGAGGAAAAAAAGGAAGAGAAAAACACACTAGTATAATAAATACATTCTGTATACATTCCTAAATACTACCTGAAAGCACAATGCATTAGTCTGAAATGTATGTTTACAAACACCACTTTACAAATGCATAATTATTGGACCCTTTACCTTGATCTTACAATTTGTTTTCCTGACACGAATGTTAAATAATATAAAGGAAACTATTCATTTTTTCTTAATTCCATATAAGCACCTCCATGATTTTCTACTTAAAATGTACGAGAAAACAAACCCCTAGAAAATCGTACAAAAGAAATCAGGGGGTTAACACAGTCACCTAAGAAACACACTGTTCAGACGGGGCTGGGCGCACAGGGGCAGACCAGCCACTCAGGGTCTGGTTTCGTGTGAATGTGAACTGCGGATGCTCTCCTGATCTGACTTGTTCAGCAAAGATGTTCCTCCACATCGACTCTAACTGCTTTTATATTTTCAGTGTGCATACTTCAACCATTAAACACCTGTGTAGACTAACCTCATGCTTATAAAGCTGATCAATTAGTTTCTAATAATCATACGCCAATTACCGGTATACGTAATTCCTAAAACAGTGTTGTTTTAATGCCTATTGTTTGGCTCTTAATTCAAAAGTAAAGATTTCAATTTACTGGTGAGTTACAAAATAACATTTAATGTAACTTTAAAAGATATTTTTCCCATAAATACTTAGGACAGATGGAGTATTTATTTACCTCAGCTAAAGTAATGAGAAGAGGATCAAATGGAAGGTTTTCAGGAGGACACTCCCACTGTAATCTGTGTTTTACTGAGCCATGGACCAATCTACAGTATAAAAACCAGTGAATGCAACAAGAACAATGTAATCATATATTAAGCAGTGATTATCTAACACATATATACTCTTTCTACAACATAAGCACATTAAAATTACTTTGTAACAGGTAGAAAAACCATGACTTCAAACCAAATTACAAAGACATGCTATAAAGCAATGCCTGTAATCCCACAAATCCTTACCCTTTCAGCAAAAGTGATGGAAAACTGAACGACCCTGCACTGGCTAAATCTACAGTCTTGCAGCTCAAGCATGTTGCTGTGAGTTTCAATGCAAATGTTACAGCTGATACATTCCAGTCTCAATTATAGCAAAATAATCTACTGAAAATAAAAAATGCAAACTGTAATAATTAGAAACAAAAATTTATTTTAGAACAAACATTGTTTTTCGGATACAGATAACTGAAAGCTAACAGAAATGATGTGAAGCCCAGCCAGGCGTTATCCGTGTGGAAGAGAAAACGGACTCCAGGAAGGAGATGCAGCCTACGCTGGGTAAGAAAGTGGCGGCCCCTTGAATTAAAGTTCCTGCTGCTGCTGCTTTCTTTTAAACAGCCTGAATTGAGGCATAACTCACATGCAATAAGCTGCACTTACTTAAAGTGCACAATGTGGTAAGTTCTGATGTGTGAACATACACATCGAACCATCGCCACAATCGTTAACAGTGACCTTCTGTACCCCCCTTAAATGCTCTCAACTTGACTCCTTCCTTGGCGTGATCTTCATAATAGCAAGAGGTCTCGGTAACACTGTTCTACATTTTCAGCAACAATCAATTGCTCTGGGCGGGTAAGAAAGTGTAAGGATGTTAACGGGGTTTCAATTCAGAATGTCATAGTCGGCCAAATCTGAAAACACCATTTAAAACTACATTTCTTAAATATTAGAAAGACAAAGCAAAACAGAAAAGGATGTTGTGATTATTCTTTCTGCAATGAAAATAAAATTCTCTATCAACTATATCAGGCTAAAGCTGAATATACTCATAAGAAATAAATGATTCTAGAGAGTGAAATCTCACAATAATATCACTCTATTAGTAACTTATATTGCTTTCTTTAAAATTCTGAATTCTCTCTAGAAAGGTGGAAATAATTATATCAAAAAGTAAGCAAAAACAGACATATGTGCCACTTAAGTAATATTATTACAATATAATTTTGAAATTTTTAAAATTTTGTATAGTCAAAATTTCAAAAAACAATTTTATTAAATTGTCAACTTTCAGTTCACAAACAAAATAGGATGATTTATTTGTAACCTGCACAAGCCAATGAATGCTTATACTGTTTTAGAAACTGGTTCAATTAATTTCTTAAATTATTTGCTGCTTTGCAGGAGATCTACTGGTAATTCTATTTTGGAATTAAAATTATTTTCTTCAACAAGGTCCCAGGATCTACACCAATCTCACAGCCAAAAGTGTAAGTCACCTTTATTTCAATCTCCCTCATAAATAAAACTTTCAATATATTCAAACTGAATACTGTATTGATTTTACTCAATTATTTTGAATAACATGGTGAGTTACAACTTGTATTGATTTTACCTGCAAGGAATACCTCCTTTAGAGTAAACAGCTGCGAATGCAGAAGGGGCTCGTGATTGTTCACCAAACTGAAACAAAATATGACAAGAATACAATAAATATTACTATCACCTCCACTTTGTTGGTATCTAATCAATTTTAATCCTGCTCAGGTCAGAGGCAAAGAACACCCTGACTTTCCAGCCACTTTCAACTTCCCAGTGTATCACGGTGCTGAGAACAACACAACTGAGAAAGTCATCAGTCCTCTCAGGACAGAGTACACAACCACAAACACACTCTGTTTCCTTTCACCCCTGACTTGTTTCAGAAGGCTTGAAGGCGCCCGAAACCATTTCTATAACAAATAAATATAATACAGATAAATATACAATATCATCAATACAGTAAGATAACACTTCTCAACCTTTTGAAGTGACGGACCTTTTAAGGTGAGAGCTGCACGGAGAAGAGGTGCTAAGTGAGGGAAAGCGTGCTTGTTTTCAGCCTTCAGCACACTGTCTGCCTGTCCTCCAGCTAGGCATGGATGCTCTGGATGCTCAGAGAACCTGTCCTTTCCCAAACTGGCTTTCTGCTTCCATAAAAACCAAAGGCTTACGCTGGGCAGGGGTGACAGGGCTGGAGACTGAGCAAGACTCTCAGAAACATGTGCCTGCTTAGATACATAACTTCGCAACTTTCAGTTTTGCTGCACATTATTATCTTAAAAATAGATTAAATCTGGACCTACTCTCGAAGGCGATTTAAGAGGCAATCAATCACAGCAGGTAAGAAAATCACAGCATACATAGTTTCAATACAATTGATCAGAGACTAAAGGTATAAAAAGTAAATATTTCACAACACGGTACTCTGCATATAATCAAATGAAACAGTTGTTTAAAATATAAAATGGAAACTTATGATGCATAACTAGCTAAAAATTTTTAATTGCATGTAATAATTCAAAAATACACTTAAAAGTTTAAGTTTAGTACTAGCCCTTTTCCCTCTAAAAACATTTTTTGAGTAAAAATACATATGAAATTTCATTAAAATAAAATATCATAATAAAATATTCTTTTGCAAAGCTCAATCCATGTTCTGCCCAGTAATTCACAGCAATAGTAATATTTTATTCATTGAGGTATAATTCCTGTTAAGAAAAATATGTTTTAAAAATTGTTTCTAAGTAAGAATCATATAAGTAACTGAAAAAGTGTCACTTACATTGGGAAACAAATTAAGACAAATCAATTGAATATGGGAAAAGGAAGCAACAGCAAGAAAGTATCAGGGCATTCTTCAGGATTTCAATTTCCTTGACACTGTAAGTTACAAAAAGAAGCAAAGGAAAATAGATCCTCAAATTGTTTTTCTTTTTCTTTTTAAAGAGAGACATCATCCCTTGAAAGATAGATTTTTTATTTTACTTTATTTATTTATTTTTAGAGGGGAAAGGAGGGAGAAGGAGAGGGAGAGAAACATCAATGTGTGGTTGCCTCTCAAGCCCCCCTATTGGGGACTAGGCCTACAACCCAGGCATGTGCCCTGACTGGGAGTTGAACCCGAGACCCTTTGGTTCTCAGACCGGCACTCAATCCACTGAGCTACACCAGCCAGGGCTCATTTTACTTTTCTAAGTCAGATAATGTCCTGTTTCTTGGAATGTTCATTGCATCCTTTTCTAAATATCTGCCATATTTCATCTGCCATCAAAATCAGAGAACCAGCTATTCTCATAACCCCTTTCGAGGGCTGAAACCACTATCATCTTACCCTATGGAAGGCTGGGACAGACACACCTGGTGTTGTTGCTCAGGTGTGTTCACTTTTGGATAATTCAATGATTTACACACAATTACATACTTTTATGTGCCTAACTCTCATTTTTGTTAAATCTGATTAAATTGCTGGGAAAAGGCAAAAGGAGGCTAGCACTATAGTTAGGATTTCTGGTGGAGCAAATCTATAGATCACAGAAAAATAGTTACAGAGCTTTATGCAACTATCAAGGCATGTAATTCATCCTATGACAACTAAACATAAGTTTATTTGTTGATATCAGAATGTCAAACAATCATAGCAAATTAAAAATAAGGCTGATATGCAATTTGTTTTCCATCCTACAATACACACCCACGAATGAGAGAGGATTTACCGAAACTGGTTAGTATCCACTTCACACCTTTCACCTGCGCTCACCTCCACACCATCTCCACCCTTCATCATTACTGCCACACGCTCTTCCTGCTTCACTACCTCAGCACTAGCACGAGAGACTTAAGACAGGATTCACACAGTTCAACGGTGTGCTAACTGCACATCACTTAGAAAAATCTACTGAACCGGAATCTCTTTTGTACCTACCGGGTTAATTGTTTTAGGGTTAAGTTTATCACTTGGCCGAGGGTGGACTTTGCTTGCAGACTCTGGTGAACCAGCTGACGACGAGGATTTGCTTCGTTGAACTGCAGTCCTATGTTTTATTTGTGGGCTTGATGATGTCCTTTGATTATAATTACCTGAAAAAAAAAACAGAAAAATCAACAAAGAAAGGTGAAAACAATAAAACTCACCCCACATCCGTGTGGGTGACAGAACGTGTCATCAGTAAAGTCCGCCTCCTCACTGAAAAAGCAGCGCGTCGTACCTGTCGCTCTGTTTCTCAGCCGCGCATCTCCGTGGCACTCCGGTTTCTCCATTGCTTCCCCTTCACTCCTGCAGGTCAATGAAACTTGATTTCAAAAATTTTGAGGAAATTCACAACAATATAAAGACCGAAACAGAATACAGTAGAAAATACAGTAAAAGACATACAAAAAAGGGTATGATATGGAGCAAAATACTTGAAAAGACTAATGAGAAAACATAAAATTGTATCAATTTCAGTAAGAACAATAACAGCAAATTTAAAACTGGCTATAAGAAAATAAAATGTGTAAAACCACATTTTTTCCCTTTAAATTATCAAAATATACTGTTAGCTACTCAGTTGCAATTCTCTGGTTATAGGCAGAAAACACGAACTAGATTTTTGAAAAGCGTGGTTGGCACACCCCCTATGGTCTCCACCTTCTCTGGCCTCTATTTCCAAAGTCCCAAATATCATCATCTGCATATCAAGTCCTCCTTTTGCAGTGACATAATAAACTGCCCCACCCAATGTACCACAAGCTCCTTGAATCGAACATAATCCAGAGCTTATCATACACACTGAAGTTGTAAATCCCTTGTAAACTCAAGGAACCACCAGTTTTCTGCCCCATCAGGCTGAAAAACTTATAGATCATTGCTGTTTCCTTTTCCTTTGCTTCCTTCACTCAACTCTGTGCATGTGTTCGACATGGTACAGCAAGGTAGAAAGAGCTCTGGGCTCAAATCTGGGTTTGCATCTCATCTCTACCAATTATGAGGTTCAGGAATTCAGACAGATTATTTAACCTCCCTAAGCTTCAATTTCCTGATCTATTGAGAGAGATAAATCAAGCCTATTAAAGCCATGGTTGAGTCACATTATCACCTTGCTCACCAGCCAATGGAGGTCCACCTCTCCCTCTTCTTTATTTCCCTCTTTTTTTGTTAATGAAAGGGGTTTAGTTCATAACCCATGATTTTCTGCCTAATCAATGATTTCTAAACTTCTATCTCTACCAGGGACTCCTCCACCACACATATCCAGACCCATAAGCCTGATAATGTTTCACACATGATGTGAACAGAGTACCTTGTAGAGATAAATGTTAGTGCTTCTGTGCATAGAATTTTAAATTTCTATTTTTTTAATTTAATATACTGACTTAATGTTCTCATCCTATGACCAGCAGCTGACTTACTTCCCAATATCGCACTTCACATTCATTCACAAGGCCTTTTCTAGAAACGTGGTCATTCATATCTCATTAACTTTATCAGATAATATTCTAAGACAAGCTAAGGCAAGCTTTAAACACACTGACCTAATACAGCACTTCAGTGATTATTTAACAAGTATTTACAATTATTCCTAGACTGTTTTGAAATCTCCTGATGAGGAGCAATACACTGTTTTTATTTAAAAACAATATGTGCCTCATTTCCAACTCTATAATTTGGGGTACCTACAATAACTATTCTAAATGTTGATGAAGACTAGTAAATTAATATATGTAAAATATTTACATATATGCTTGGCATATAGTAAGTGCTATATAAAGTTTTAGCATTTTCTTTATAATGATACAAAATGGTTTTTAGTGTCACCAATAATAGTGGGGTTAAGGTGACTAAATAGTTTCCTCCTTTTTGAAAAATCTGGTTTAATAGCTTGGATTACGTCAATTTGAAGATCCAGTTTAAGATTAGTTTGTCTTGATCGTAAACTGTCATGGTTGACATAGTTGAAAACGGTATTATCACAAAGATGCCTACCCACAGTCATAAGAAGTACCTAGTTTGTCACATCAAATCAGGACACACATTTTTCAACACTACCTACCAATTCTGCAAATGTTCTTGTTGGAACAATTAAATCTGTACACTCTTTTATGTCAAAAAGGTATTCCTTTGAAGCTACTAATGGGAAGGTACTGCATTATGCACGGAAAGTCTTCACTTGACTTTTTAAACATGCTAAAAAATGAGCTTCCAAAGGTTTTAGTATACAGGGCAGTTTTTATGTGTAATGTACTCACATAGTTTTCAGCAATAACAACAAAAACCCACACAAACACACAGTGATGCAAACATTTCTATGTCCACTTTTGAAACGCCTTAGTTTCTTTCCGAAACAATTACTTTTTTTTTTCATTTATTGGTAAAAGTATCTCCTTTTGTCTTGAAGACAAATTAAATGTGCTCAATTTTTTAAAAATATCTATCTGGTAGATTACTGACAACAAACCGGCAACATGAGTTGTCTGTAAAAGAAAAATGCTTGATTTATCGTATGCTCAACCACCCTTTTGAATACATTTTTATTAAATAACATGAAAGAGGGTGCTGTGAAAGGGTAATATAGGAAGTGAAAAATAAAGAATTGCTTTACGTTATAAATATTCTAAGGCCACCATTCTTTTACAAAGCAATATGAAGATTCTAAATAGAGACTCTAGAATCCACAAATCCACTTAACCCAAACACCTAAACTATGTCACAATGTCAGAGAGCTCCCCTGTGGGAACCTCACTTTTCCCTCAGGTCTCCTTAGCTGTAGGCATCTGTGTCAAAGCTACAAAAGCATCCCTTTCTTTCACTGTTTTTGAACAGCTTGTAAATCCTCTTTCTCTACATGCACTTTCTCCCAGTACCCTGCTTTGAGGCCACAGCACGAAACTGCTTGCTAAATTCTTAAGGGCAGATGCCACATTACTTCCTCTTCCCTAATCCTGTGTTTAGAAAACTCCAAAAGCGTAATGGCACTGCACTAAAGTGCTTCTAATTCCACAGCACACCGACAGAGCCCAATAACCGCCTACTCAACCTCCTTTTACCGTAAAGTAAATCCAACGGGCCAGTAACAAGGGTCTTAAAATTTTCCTTTCATTTTCCTAGCCTCTTTTCCTCCAACACCATACATTTCTTAATACCTAAGGCCACTTTAGGGCCGGGGTGCTGTCAAAGTTGGAAAGGAAGAGGGCATGTAGGGGAGAAATGGAGAAAAACTGATGTTTTTTATAGGAGGGTGGAGGAAAAGGCGGCCACTTTGAATTAAGGCGAATGGAAGCTTCTCTGGGCCAAAGTGCAACCCCGGAAAAGAAAGGGCGAGCTCTGGGCTCACAGCATCACCAGGGTCCTTAGCAACGGAGTCCGCTAGCCCTAGCAACTGGCCGTAGCGGCAGCCGGCTGGGCCCAGAGAGTGCGGACAGCGCCGCGGGATCCCCGCACCCTTCCTACCGCGCCACCCGACCGCTGCGACCCGCCCACTAGCCGCCACCCTAGATGGGCTTTTCACCCGCGCCCGCTGGGCCAACGCCGCGGTTCCCGCGACCCGTCGCCTGAGTTTGGGGAAAAGGAGGCTGCGCGCAATCCCCGGATCTGGCGGCGCCGTGCGTGACGTCAGACGCACGTTAGGACCACTAAGCCAATAGCAGGGAAGCCGTACACGCGCCGGCGGAAGAGGGTTGCCCTGGCAACTAGGCGCCGGGGTGAAAAGGGCAGTTCGTGAGCTAAACTGCGCAATCTGGTGACAGAAGGGCACCTGGTGGGGGTTGATTTTGGAATGAGAGGTCCAGGGAGCAGAGGCGAGCGAGCGCTCCTCGTTCCCTGCGTTGCCGCCTCTCCCCAGTCCTTGTACTTAGTTCTCTGGAACACTTGAAATGATCAATGTTCTCCAGTTATCTTTCCTTGGCCTAGGTCCTCTAGGAGCTGAGGACCATGAACTCCAGCCTCGGAGTCCAGGGGAGAAAGCCAAAGTCATCCCCCTGCCCAGCTGTAGAATTTTGTTTCTTGTCATATCTTACTAATTCATATGCTATTGCATCAACTACATAATACATCCCTATTTTAATAATGAAAAGCGGGTAATTTTGTACTCCAGATATTTAATAAAATGGATGCTTCAGGAAAATATGCGCCCCCCTTGTGATTCCACCAAGAGCAATTTGGGATGTCATAGTAAAAAGCCCACGCCCTTTCAGACCAGTCTACTGCGTTCCTTTCTAGAGTCCTTTTCTGTGCCAACCTTAACTTTTTGGTTAGACAAGAGCTAACTCTGCAGTTGGCATTGTCTGAACACCCCAGGCCGTGTAATCTCTCCCTGTCCTTGTAGCTCCATTCTTGCTCCTTGAATTTGCTACCCCAGAAGCACCTTCCCTAGGCTGCTTCTAACAAATTGTAGTAAGGACTCAGGAAATGCTCTGTGAATAAATGAAATGAACGAATGGATTCTATAATTTCTCTTATGTTCCGTGAACCTTGCAGACATATCTATCTGAACATTTAATCTTATTTTTGATGTATTTACCTATCTTCTCCACTAAACTGAAATTGTCTCCATCAGTTTCCTATCCCCAATATCTAGCACAAGGCATGCTTAACAATGCTTTTTAAAAAGCAAAATAAAAGAAAAAAGATCCTATTTTTAGCAATTTTCACCTTATTATCCTCTTCTCCAGCTTTTTCAAGATTATTATATCTCCTTGCCCTCCTGCTCACTCCTAGCATTGCCAGTGTCGGTCTGAGCAGCACCCAGCTTATCTTCATTTTAAAAATAAAGAAACAGGTTCATTGGCATTTTGTCTTTGTCTGGATATCATGCAGCAATGCAGGGTACTTTCTTGGACATACTAAATTGAGAAGCCTGTGACACATCCATTGAAGCTGACCTAAATGAAGTTCACAATTCCTTTCTTAATGGTCAAATTCAGGATTAAAGGTGTAGAATCTAAGGTGTATTAGCCCTTGATTAACACACTGTCTCTGTAGGTCCCTTAGACATTAATAAATAGCCCCGTGGTAACTAAAACCTTGCCAAATTATTCTATATTTAATGTATCAATACACATAAAAAATTATGAACTAGATAATGCATCTAATGAACCTTAAAAACTCAGATTTTTTTCTCATTGTTTTGATACCTATTTCACTTGTGAAAATTTCTTAATTATATCCACTTAGTCACCAAGCATTTTTAAGTAAATATTGGAGGTATTAATGGCTTGGCCTTAATCACATTAAAGAAAATCTGTTTCTTTTTTGTACAAATTACAGACTGACTGATCATTCCCAATTATCAGGAAATGAGATGTAAGACAACTCATTTTTTTCTGTGTAATTTTCAGTACACCCTGTCAGGAAACGCTAGACATATAATCATTGAGTGTCCCAATGGAAAAATTAAATTCTAATTTTAATTATTTTCCACATGGAAAAAATTAAGCCGTGATGATGGTTACGCCGGTGAAAGTAAATGAGACCAACATGAAGGAGCCTAGAGGGCGGTGTTGTCCCACAGAAGTAAACGTGAGTCACATCGGAAAGTTTTCATTTCCTAGTAGGCACATTTTTGGAAAGTAAAAAGAAACAGGTGACGTTCCATTGAATAATATTTTTTTTATTTAACTAAATATGTCCAAAATATTATCAATGCGCAATAATTATAGAAACATTTGTGTGATGTTTTACTTTCTTGTTATTATGCCGAGTCCTCAAAATGCCATGTGGGTGTTATATTTACAGCACATCTCAATCCAGACGAGCCCCATTTCATGTCCTCAACAGCCACATGTGGCTAGTGGTGACCACTGGAGTGTAGGAAGAGAGAGTTCTGTCCTCGGGGAGTTGTACAAACATAGAACCAAGTGAACAAATGCATTGTGTTAAGTGGTTGCAGAGTACGCGCTGTATGTAGCACATATCATTAGGTGTTGGAAGATAAAGCAAAATGTAAAGGGAAACTAATTAAACTAATTGGCTCTGAATCTCTGACTGTGGAATCAGTACAAGTAGTGGCTTTATTTATGATTCATAGTTGAATTTGGTTTCCTTTACAAATTCCCTTTTAGTCTGTGAAGAAACTTAAGCTTTCTTCTCCTTGGATATGAGTTGAGGAGGGAGTGGCTCAGCTGAGAGGGGTGAGGTATCTGTCCTCTGTTGTCATCTGCCTCTGCTGCCAGCTACTGAGATGTACTTTGACCTTTCTGGTCCTCAACCAGGTATTCTCTAGCCATGTAGATTGTCCACGCATGTCTCTCATTCCAGATTCTCACTCACAGTGAATTTTAACCTCCTCTTAAGCTCTTGGGAAGTATCCTATCCTTCCCATCTGTAGTGAGAGAAGCCTACCTGTTGAGTTACTCATGTAGAGATAATAGGAACCTGCAAGACTGTCTTCGAGTCTTTTGCCTAGATACCCCATGTAGCCATTTCTTTTGGCCCTGAGCCCTACCAGATTCGGGGGTATCTAGACCCATATTAGTTCTGAGATGTTTCCTTGGGGTCAGGGTGATGGGTAGGGGGGACAGGCTCACTGTCCCTTTGCACTTGGATCTGAACCTGGACTCTGAAAGATGGCATATTCTTCAAACTCTTCCAAGTAACAACTAAACCTTGAACTTGGCTCTTGAAACTTCAAAGCCAAGAACCGTTATTGTTGTCAGTATTTTTTTATGATGCCACCCCCCAACCCAGACTCTATGTCAATAAATATAAAATAGTCTAGCTGCAGTCTCCATGGAAGAAGTGCCATGGGGTAGCAGGAACTATTACTTTTACAGGAACAGTTTTATGATATTAGTTTATAACTTATTTTAGAATCTTTTATTGGGTTTTTTAAGCCTAAGGTGACAGTTGGAATAATAAACCATTTAAAGAGTGTTTTATTCCACTTAGTTCAAGTACAGCCTATTAAGTTGAGGGTTAGAGATAGGCAGTAAAGGAATGGGCTTCTCATATGTCTGTTAGAAAGTAGGGCATTAACCAAAATTAAAACAATTAAACAGTTCATTAAGTCCTAAGTAATGAATGCCTGTTGTGCTGATCTTGGGTTAATGAGTCCTCTTTCATGACGTCATGGACAGCAGGGCTAAAAGGAACAGGAAGCCTTGACTTTGTCTCTCTGGACATTCTAACAGGTGTCCATGGCGACAACATCAGTTTATAATGAAAAACCTGTTCACATGATTTCACTCTCTATAAATAGCACCAGTAGTTAAGAGTACTAGGTATAGTCTTTAGCTGAGGGGTTTTCGTTGTTACTCTTGTTCATTTGTTTTTTAAAGATGTATTTACAGATGGCTTAATTACTGATCCATGGCTTGTAGATGGACCTTTACATCATTCCACTCACAGCGCGGTTCTCGGAGCTTCATCGTCACCACACCACCATCGTCACCTGGGGGCGTGTTAGAAACACAGACTCACAGTCTCCTGAATCGGAGCCTGCATTTTTGCCAAGACACGAGGAAATGTGCTTTGCAGTTTAGGAAACACTAATTTAGGCATGTGTGAGGGTGGAGCAGAAACTACCCCTCAATGATATAAAGAATAAGCATTTCTTGTGAAATTATTACAGAAATCTCAGGGTCAGAATAAAGGAGAATGTAACTGTCTCTCGAGGTGTGATAAACAATACTCGTGCAGGGATTTAGTCAAAGGTTACGCTAAGAGTAAGTACATGTTATGACCATACCGGCTGTTCTGGGTTGAAGTCCTCCTCCCACAGAGTCATACATTGGAGTCCTAACCTGCGTTACCTTAAAATGTGACCTTAGCCCGGCTGGTGTAGCTCAGTGGATTGAGCGCGGGCTGGGAACCAGAAGGTCCCGGTTCGATTCCCAGTCGGGGCACATGCCTGGGTTGCGGGCCAGGTCCCCAGTGAGGGCCATGTGAGAGGCAACCGTACATTGCTCTTTCTCCCTCCCTTCTCCTCTCTCTGAAAATAAATAAACAAAATCTTTAAAAAAAATGTGACCTTAAAAATTTGGAAATAGGGTCATTGAGTAGTTAAGTGAGATAATTGGGGCACAGGAACACACACGGGGAAAACACCACAGGAAGGTGAAGTCAGAAGCCAAAGACCACCAGACTGCCAGCAAACCACCAGCGGCCCAGCGGCTCAGGCAGGGCGCAGGGAGATTCCCCCACATGGCTCTCAGCAGGAGCCAACACTGCTGACACCACGGCCTCAGTCTTCCAGCTTTCAGAATCAGGAGACACTATAACCATGCAAACTGGGGGCGGCCTCTCGGTGCCTTTGATTCACGTGGCCCAACAATTAGTGTTGAAGGAAACAGGTTTTTATTAACAGCATTTCAACCTCAGCGGGAGTCGGGGGGAGGCTGGTGCTGAGAGAACTCCTGCTCAGAGCCCTTCTCTCCCATGAGACCCAGAACTTCCCTTGCTCCCCAAAAGGCTACAAGCCAAAACCATGCCCAGAAATTCCCCATGTCCTTACCTGTCCATCAGCGAGTCATGCAAACAAATCTCCATCCTCCCTGGAAGCTGTGCTTGTGAGATCAGAGTCACCATCCTCTGGCAGCAACTTTCTTCTTCAGGATCTGGAGTGTTTTTCTCAGCCTCTATGTTGCAGTTCAGAAAAACATGTGCCATGTTACACTGTCCCAGAGGCAAGAGGTTGACTTCTCCATTGTCTTTCAGGAAAGCAGAAGTGTGCAGCTCAGCATTCCCAGTTACAATTCAGCTCCAAGCATCTCTCAAGAGTCTGGGTGGCCAGGCAGGTCCCTTCGGCTCCGTCACCTCTGTCGCCATCTTCTGAGGTAGATTTCCAGGCAGGCAGACCTCGTGGCACACTGACCTTCAGACCTCCTGCTCCAATTTTAATTGCTCGGCTCAGAAGGTCCTGTGTGACCTAACATTTGGCTCTTCTTATGGCGCGTTAGTGTCTGCCATTTTTGTCAGCTCCCTAGTGCCTTTGATCCTCTTTTGACTGCCATCTTTAGTCAGAACAAGAGTTCCCAGAGACACACAGCATCAGGAGGGGCACCTGCTCCCCTGTAGCTCACGCAAGCCCTGTATGACCTTCCCCTCTGGCTATTTCACCAGTCACCACACTTTCTCACCATCACCTACACAGTTCACCTGAGCAGCAACCTTCTTCCCTTCCTGGAGGGAATCTGCCTTTGTTATGTAACATCTGTTAAAGCTGTGCTCTTCCCTCTATGGTCATTCCCCACTCTGCCCCCCTCCTGCCTCCCTGCAGAATTTGGGCAAGAAGGGGTCAGTGGGGCTCTCCCCGCTCAGGGGATCCATGCTCTGCACCGTTACAACAATACATTTCTATTGCCTAAACCTCCCAGGTTGTTATGGCAGCCCCGCCAAGCTAATCTAAGAGACCTGAAAAATCTTCAGAGACCGCTGATCCATCCCATAATATGTGCTGTGATTGTCTTCTGTTGAAAAGCTATATTAAACCTAGAAACAAAATATTTCTTTGGTGAAAAACAAATCAATTTGTTGACAAGTATGTCAGTCATTGAACACAGGAACTTAAGTAGCTTCAGCGCCATCTGAGAGTCACGCAATTCCTGAAACACACTTACATTGACAGCGTTTTAGAATTACATGTGCATAATTAACCCAGGAGGAATTGAGAGTCTCTTTTTGTTTTGTTAATTCTTTTTATACTGTGGGATTTATAAAAAGGGCAGCTCTCACCATAGTATTGAGCTAATTAAAAATCTGGAGTTGCTAATTTTTCTGGCATTCTTTCTCATTAACTGAAGGGAGCAAATATTTGGTGTTTCCCAGAGCAGTGCAGAAACTCTCAAAATAGTTTAAGTACAAAAGACATACTGAGAGTTTTCTCGTTGTGAATCTGGGACCTGTATTTGGCAAAGGAAATGCTAAAAAAAATTTGTCAAAAAGTAACAAGAAGCAAACAAAATTTTTAAGAATATAAAGAGAAAAACTATATGTTTGGATCAGAATAATAACATTTAAAATTAATACAGCAACAAATAATAATGGCTAAGAACTCTAACTTTTTCAAAAGTAATTCTGTTACTGAAATAAATGACAGAGCATGAAAAAAATGTGCAAAGACAATAGGATCTTGAATGAAATTTTTATGATATAAAACAGGTTACTAGGCACAGACTAATTTTTACTGATTCTTCCTAAAAGCAGACTGTATAGACAAAGTACGTATTTAACTCTGCAGTAAATGATTTTCAATTAACTAATTAATAGTTTCATTGGGAAAGAAAATAAAAGCATTGCTTACTTAACTGGGGGGTTATTTCTTGAGTCTGTTGTAGCTTGAAGGGCTAAAAACGGCCCTGTTTGATTGGTTGGTTGAAACAAGGACAAGGGGGGCTATGGTAAATGCTATTGAGTTGCCAGAACAGCCTTGTTACACTGCCTGGGGAGGTAGCCCAAAATGTAGGGATGCTGGAATATTAGAGGGATTTATCATGTAAGATCTACTCAGCCAGCCTGGGAGGGTGGTGGGATGTGCCCAGTGGAATGTGCTTTTCCAGGCGTTAGGCCCAGTGGAATGTGCTTTTCGCCATGACTGGGAGGCAGAAATGTGTGAGAGAAGCCTCAGCGTCCTTGAAGAGCTGTGTGGTCACTCTTTGTACGTCAGAAATTACAGTGGAAGCTGCCGCCACTAAACTTGGATCCCTAAACAGAGTGGGGATAATTGGAGATCAGGGTGGCAGGGGCCATGTGGCCACACTTAATTACCAAAGACAAGGTGGATGTGGTTAGCAAATTGGACAGTGGAGTCAGAGTAATAATCAGAATAGTCTGGCTCACAGAGACCAACGGGAGTGCCTGGTTATTGACCATGATGTCTCTAGCAGAGACATAGATAGGCACGCACTGAACTTTAACCTGGTATTTTTAAGTGAAAGAGTTTGCAGGGTAAGTGAACACAAGTCTAACTTGAATCACTAATAACAAAAGAGTTCCATCTCCTCAATCAATTCCCAGACCTGAGTCAATCTGCAGACCCAGATCGCCCTGAATGAAAGGGAGGATGAGTTCTCTTGAGGAAGGATCCCACCACATCCCCCCAAATCTAAACGGTTGATCTTTCCCGAATTAATTCCTCAAAGAGGCCTATGACCTTTATCAGGGTGACTACGTATTGTGAAAGTCATACTTCATGAAGACTACTGGATGCTGGCTCTGAACTGACACTGATTCCAGAAGAGCCATTGGTCACTGGGTCCACCAGTCAGAGGGGAGGGGCTTATGGAGGTCAGGCGAACAATGTTCTTTTAGCTCAGATTTGTCCCATTGTAACCCCAGGAGACCCCAAACCCATCACTGGTTATTTCTCTAGTCCTGGAATGTATACTTGGAATAGACACACTCAGCAACTGGCAGACTGTCCACATTGGTTCCCTGACCTGTGGGGTGGGGGTTACTATAGTAAAAAAGGTCAAGTGGAAGCCAGTAGAACTGTCTTTACCTAGGAAAACAGTAAATCAAAAGCGATTTCACATTCTTGGAGGAATGTCAGAGATTAATGTCGCCATCAAAGACTTACCTTCATGCAGGGACGAGTCCAACCACATTCTCACTCAGTTCACCTATTTGGCCTGTGCAGAAAGCAGATGGATCTTACTGAATGACTGTCACATACTTAACAGGTGGTGACTCCTACTTGCTCTGCAAGGCCAGTGATACACCGTCACTTTCCTCTATCAGGGGTGTATCAAGTCTGCAGCTCTACGTCCTGATTTAGTCTGTAAGAAGCTTAACCTCCTTTCCCCTCCACAAGGTATCACATAGGTCCTTTACACTGGCGATACTGTGCTGATTGGAGCTCATGAACAAGAAGTAGCCACTACTCTAGACTTGTTGGTAGGACGTTTGTTTGTCAGAGTGTAGGAAATAAATCTACCCAAATTTTGGGAACCTCTACCTCAGGGAAATTTCTAGGGGTTCAGTGGTCTGGAGAATATCTGGATAATGCTTCTAAAGTGAAGGGTAAGTGGTTGTACCTGACCCCTCCCACAACCAATAAAAAAAAAACAGAATGCCTAGTGTCTTTAGATTTCAGAGGTGACAGATTTGTCATTTAAATGGGTTTATGGAATGAGGCAAAAAGCTCCCAGTGTTGGTGGGGCCCAGAGCAGCAGAAGGCTCTGCACAGGTGCAGGCTGCCCTGCAAGTCTCCTGTCACTTCGGCCACCTTCCCAGCAGATCCAAGGTTGCTCAAGTGTCACTGGCAAATAGAGAGGCTGCCATCATTTCATTGAGGTGGATGGGAAGCAGATTTTAAAACTTTTCTCAAATTCTTCTATATCCTTCATTTTTCCCTCTGCTCCCTTCACCTGATGTGAGGGTTCATTTTATGTGTTTACTCAGCTGGGCCACTATGTCTAGATATGTGGTCAAACAGTGTTCTGAATGTTCTGGAAGGAAGCTTTTGAATGAGGTTAACATTTATATTGTGGACTTTGCATAAAGCAGATTGCTCTCCGCAATGTGGATGGGCTTCATCCAATCAGCTGAAGGTCCAAGTAGAATAGAAGAATGACCTCTCCTCAGCAAGAGGAAAGTCTGCAGTAGACACAGCCTTTGGACTTGAACTGTAGTACCAGATCTCTCCATGGTCTCCAGCCTCCTGGTCCACTTTGTAGATTTCACACTTAATAGCTTCCATAGTTGCATCAGCCAATTCCTTAAAATAAGTATGAACACATCCTATTGTTTATGTTTCTCTGGAAAATAATACACCCAATTTCTCCATGCCATGGAGCAGATTCCAGTTGTCCAACAGAGCAGCCCTGAAAAGCCATATCAATGCTCTATTAAAAAGGTTAATCTGTGTTCCCAATTTATAAATCTCAGCCCAGAATCTCTAAAATGCTTGTTCTGTGTTGAGACGCACTGGCTGAGTTTGGCTGCCGTATTGATTTAAAGAAAGAGATCGGTGCTGGCTGGCATTAAGTTGAGTAGGTCGAAAGAGCAGAGTGATGGTAAATGACCAAGTTAGCTTCATCAGTGATGTCTATTAACGTCAAATACATTCGGACAAAATATTCTTGATTAGCCCTCTTCATGGGAAAGATGACCAGGTAATGGTCAGTTCTTGCTTTCACTGTTTGCTGCACACAGGTCATCTGACTTAGTATTGTTGCTATGGCTCGTGGCATTAAAATAAATTTTACTTAGTGTATTTATTTTATACTAGGATTTTTATTCAAATTTTTAAAGGAAACAACATACTTCAAAATGATAAAATACCACCAGCTCTTATTTATTTTTCCAGTATGTAAGAGGGAGAGATCCAGAAACTTAAGACAACACTGTGGTGATTTCAGGGAAGAAGGGGCATAAAAGGAATAAACGGTAACATAAAAATACAATAAAAAATAAAATTGTGCACGGAAATAGCTACTTTATTATTTTAAAACGAGCGAAATACCAAAAAACCTGTTATAATTTAAGTTTTGGCCACTAGGTGGCGCCAACTAACTATCTCTTGTTTCGCTTCTCTGCTAATATGTTCTATTGTCAGCTGCGCAATTGAAGAGAGGAAAAATATAAAAGCTATTTACTGGTGATGTTGAACAAGACAGAGGTTTTATTAATAGAGAATTGAACACATTTTGTAATTCAATTGCTAGCCAAATTATTTTCTTTATTGTCATGTACCTGTACAGTTAAAAGCAGAAAATGGGATCAGCATTGAAACATGCAGAAAACATGGCCAGGCGAAATGCAATCAGCATTGACTGGGAATGTTTACCTCGGTCAAATAATAAGTGGAGGGGAATAACTATAACGTGCTACATCTGCTGAGCTACTTTGAAAAAATTGTTTCTGACCACATACAACAGGCCCTTTGCATTTTCGTGATTATTGCACCCAAGGACACTCGTAGGGCTTGCAAAGGTCAAGAGAAATTCTCTCTGCTAGAGAGCTTTACCTCACAGTAAAGGGAAAAAAATGGTCCCTATAAGAAAATTTGCTCGGGGCCCAAGATTTAAATTTTATCACGGGCTGTCCTTTTGGGTCGTGGTGAACACAGACCTGTCTAACCTGCATACAACATTCAGTGCGGTCTCTAATGGTCTTTCTCTGACAGCCTCTTGCAAGGTAGATCTATGATTAGGAACCATGGGAGATGTGAATAATACCATGCTATAATTTTTTAAAACAGCTTCATAGACAAAATTCGGAATTTCAAATGCATCAGAATCTTTGAAAAGAGGAGAAGATCTTGGGAATATCAATAATGAAGCAACCCAAAGAGCCCTGTAGGCACTCCTCTCTAAAAATCAAGGGGAGGAAATGTAAAACACCATAAATGTCGAGCAAGGTATTCATGGGCCTTAAAAACATATTTAAGAAACAGGGGAAGAATGTATTAATGTTCAGTAGAGTGCTTCTCCGGAGGAAAAGAGACAAGGTCATGGGTTAAATTCAACAGCGTCGGAAGTAATTTTGAAGACAGTAAGTAAGGTCACCTTTAACAATCAAAACTGGCTCATTAGCCCGCGCCCGGGCGGTATCTAACCACTCAGCCTGCTCCTTGCTTCGCTTCCTTTCATTGGTGCGGTCCACGCTCACGTCATCTGAGGACCCGAACTCTCACAACCTACCAGCGGCCCATCACCCCCAGCCACGAGCCCCGGCCTATCCTGATCTGTGAGCACGCTTCCGTGAGGCTGCTCTGCCCCCCAGAGTGACGAGCGCGTGCCCCCTTGGCGGCAACAATGGAGGAAATGAATGTATGCACATCGGATGCTATTTTACAGATGCCAAGTCTCTCTCCAGGTAGTAATTAGAGAGAGTTTTACAGAACATTTAGCAACGGTGCCCTGGGAGTTCAAAAGAGTTCACTTCTCTCTGTAGACAATGACTACCAAAGGGTTACTTTGGAGAAGAAAACTCATTTTTGAAGATCTGAAGTAAGAGACTGAATCGAGGTGGGGGCTGATGTGCATTGTTAATATCTGTGAAAACCGAAAAGAGTAGGATTCAAGAGACCTCCATAAATCAAAGAAAAGACCTTTTAAAAATGGTGATATGAGCCAGATGGCTCACACAGAAATCAATATTCTGAGTCCTTTGGGGATGGGGTTTAATTCTTTCAGGACCCATGTAGCATCTGATGCAGAGATTTGCACTTAGTGGGTGTCTAGTTAATATATTTGAGTCAGATTGAACAATGTGCAAGTACACATACACACACACACACACACAGGGCTGGTAATCAGTAGAACACAGCTGAGAAAGTTACCAATGCTGAAATTGTATCAGGTGTAGACAAGTAATATCTCACTATGGCTGCTTAATTTCCAGGGCATTTGTGTTCAATTTTAAATTTAACACCATAAAACTTGACTTTGAGGTTAAATGAAGTATTGCAGAAAAGAACAATAGCGTTGTGTTAAAGGCATCATTTCATGCCATGTCATTCATTCATTCACTGATGTAATAAACACTTTGTGATAAGATAGGTTAATAGTCATCCTGTGCATTGAAGGGGTTTGTGGTGTGGTGCATGATTCTTCCAAAACACAGCCACACACAGAGAAAAATGACCAAGACTTTCTCTGAAGCGGGGAGGAGTAGGCTCCAAGGACCTCCTGGTTCTGAGACTGTCTCTCAGCTTCAACGTCCCTTCCACACTGTCCTTTGCCATGCCGGCTGGGTCTCTGCAGACCACATTTCCCCTATGCCAGGTGGCTCCTTATTAAGCTTCCGCAACAGGGGGCGCTAAAGGAAGACTGGAAGGCAGTGGAAGTGGGGAGGAGACTTGCCCATTTTTGGGGCTTGCTGTTCCTGACAGTGTCAGGCCGGCTCAGCATCCTGTTTCAATGAACGTACCTGTGCGTGCTTCCAGAAGCAGTGTTAACCTGTCCCTAGGAGATACCATCCCTCGTTGACCAGTTATCCCCAACTCCCCCCAGACTCAATCCCAGCCCCCTGGAGCCCAACTGCGGCCGGCCGGGCCACCTCCGCAGTGGTCTGGATCCTATCCCACGGACATCTTGTCTAAGTTTCCAGGTTCCAGTCACTCCGTCCTGCTCCCTGCGTTCCCCAGCCCTCGGGCCAGCCAGTTTCCTTTCCTGTAGTTACTTTCTCCGTGTGTGACCTCAGTGACCCCTCTCACTTTTGCAGGCTTTCCCACCCTCCAATGCCTTGTCAACCCACTCTTTCCTTGAGGTTTTCTGTTTTCCTAACCAGACCCGGACTAGCACGTTCCCCGTCACTCCTTCTCCTACGCTGCCTCTCATCACTGCATTTGTTAGCACCTGATACATGAGCCATCTTCTTGTTCACTGTCCCCCATGCTTCCTGTGAAGATAAGCTCCTTCAGGGCAGGGAACTGGTGTTTGCTTCCCTCCTGGATTCCCAGCTCGGGGAATACCTTCTTCTACTTAGTATGGCGCCAATGCACACTCGTATTTGTTGGATGAACAAATGAATGAATGAAGAAGAATGCCGAATGAATGAATGAAGAGATAGCTAGGGCTATTACCAGTCTCCTGCTCTTGCCCTTCTATTCCCCACTACCCAGTCCCATCCCCATCCGTGTCACACTGTTACCTTCCTTAGACTAAGCCTAGCTTTTACTGTCACCGCCTATGTTAGTTGGGACGGGGATAAAACTATCAATATTGGATAGTTTAGGTCAGTGCTTCTCAACTGTCCCTCCAGGAGACATTTGACAATGTTTCGAGAACTTTTAGGTAATCAGGACTGGGACGTAAAGGGCCTTCTAAGTGGCATTTAATAGGTAGAGGCCAGGGATGCTGCTAAACATTAAACAAAGTGCAGGACAGCCCCACAAAGCAAAAACATTATTTGGTCCACAATGTCACTACTGCTGCTATTTAGAAACCCCTGGTTTAGACAGTAACCTGTTTAGATGGAAGGGCTTCCTCAAATTGTCTTTTCAGGTACCTTTGGTCCTGTAAATTCATTTATTTGTTTACACAAGGCCAAGCATTCTCATTGAAAAAAAGATACAACTCACTTGATCATAGCCAAAGACGCAGATGTTTTTTTAAAAAATGACATTTGGAATCCTGTAGACAGAATATCCAGATGACGGGCTAAATACTTGGCTGTTTGGCAGGACTCTTTCTAGAGTTATGTAGACAGATACTATGATTAAAACTAGGGTAGTGATAGACTGGCTGGAGGGCCCGGGTGGGGGTGGGGGCGGGGGCAGCAGGTTGTTTATGAAGGCACATAAGAAATGTTGAAAAGAACAGAGTGTCTTCTTTTTATCAATTCAAATCCCATAATAATAATTATAAGAGCCAGCTGTTTCCTCTCCCCCCCCAATAATCCAGAGAATAGCCATTAACTAAAGATACAGAGTTTAAAAATGACATAAATCACTTGGGTATTTGCATTTTGAAGGTCATTTTTGGATGAACCAGGTGGTTTCCTCCTAGACTTCAATTATCACAATCTATTTTCTTAAATAAAAAAAAATGGACCCACTTGGGTAATTGCTATTCTGATGAACTCCAACTCCACGCTTCTTCCTCTCCTCCCATGCTCCCTTGAACAAGTTCACTCTATCATGTCAGGCACCAAAATATCCAAGAGGCACATCTCTCTTCTCTGTGGATGGCAGGAATCCCACTCAATAGATCAAATGGGATACAAAGTGCTGTGCGACTGTCATAAATTGTCCCAGCAGAATCCCCAGGGTCGTGACTTAGTGTCATCCACTTCCCAAACCACACTTACCAACTTTTTAGTAAATGCATTGGAAGCGTCATCCTTATTTATCATCCTGGCAATTGTAATTCCGTGACTCAGATAATTACAGATGGTCATTAAAAGGACATTTAGTTGGGTTCACATACCTGCTGCTAAAATGCAGTTGTTCAAAGGCATTAAGATAACGTATTCCAGGGAGGACCTGCGAGGCTTGCCAGATTAAACAGAAATGTCCAGTTAACTTTCAATATCAAATAAACAACCCTTTTTCTTTTTTTAGTGTTATAAAACAAATGCATTTTTATTTATTTAAATTTTGTTTTTCAATTAAGGTGTACACTCAGTATTATTTTATATTAGTTTCAGGTCTACTAGCATAGTGGTTAGACAGTTTATGATTTACGAAGTGATCCCCAATAATTCCAGCATCCACCTGGCACCAGACATAGTGATTACAATATCATTGACCATATTCTCTGTGCTGTGTTTACATTGCCATAACACTTTTTTTCTAACCTATGTCCCATGTAATATGTGGGACATAATTGTACTAAATTTTTTTTGTGGTTTACCTGAAATTCAAGTTTAACTGGGTGTCTTGTATTTTTATTTGTCAAGTCCCATGATCCTGGGGCCTATCTGCCAAAGGCCTACTACGTTTTTGTGAACTCTTGTAACACAGCATTGATTTTAAGTGACATTAATAAGAATACTTTCTTTTTATGTGGTTCGTTGAGTCTTCTCTCTTAAAGGAAGAGTTGGTCACACAGTGATGAAAATCCCAGGAATGTCTGCATTGCTGAAAACAGGCTCAGCGACAGGGACCATCTGCAAAGTGCGGAGCTGCTGCTTCCTTCACGCTCCAGTGAAACTGCCCCTCAGCCCCCCTCTCCCTCCTCATCACAGCTCCCTGGGGAAAATCCAACGACCCCCCTTTCGGGTGATGATCAGTGGACGTGGCATGTGAAGAAAATAACTCCTGAGCCATGTCACATGTGGTCATCGAACCAGACTTGGGCTCAGCTGATCTGATTACCTGAGTTTTCTCTTGATTAATTCTGAATGACACAGAGAAATCAATCATGAGGACAGACAAAATAATCATCAAGTCAGTTGATTCAGTTCTATAAACTTGACCTTAACCTCCTCCTCTCAACCGAGGCTCGTTTCAAAGAGATTTCAACAGATACGAGAAAAAAAATTAAAGTTGGGGAGATAATGATGTTTTTCTCAAAATCTGCTCTCTAAAAAGCCAATAATTTTAACTAATTCCATTAAATGCAATTTACTAACTTTAGGAATCCTTTTGTTTTCCCTTTTATTGTCCTCTGCCCTAAATGAGAAAACATTATAAAATTTTAATACTATAAAACATCTACTCTGGTGAATAACATATATTAAATAATTTAGCCCCAACTTCACAACTCAAAATAGTTAAACAAAATTTCTTCTACCAATAATTGGCATTTTGATATGTCATCAAAAAATAAAGTTAAATATTTTGCCTGCCTATATTTCCAGACATGATGACGGAAGCTTCTTCTCTCCTAGGTGAAAACTATGTCTGCTTTTCCTAAAAGTGTTGTAATATCTTCTCACTTCAAAATTCCAAGGATCAGATTCCTAAACACCACTTATTCATTAAGTCAATGGATGGTGGTTGAAAACCTGCTATGTAAAAAATACTGTTACGGCTGTGGGGTTTAAATACTAAAATGAGGGGCAAGAAAAGGAGGAAGCAAAGTTTTAGAGTGAGCACCAAATGCATCGAAGACTACAGTGGGAATGTTTTAAAAGTCGAGCCAATAGGGAGATTTGAATAATTCTGTATATCTAAGGATCTAAGAAGTGAAAGAAATCTCCTGGGAGTACTGTATAATTTGAAGAACAAATATGACTTTTTCATGTAAACCAAGAGAACAAGGATATACCCATCACAAAAAAAAAAAAAAAAAAAAAAGAATCAAAAATAGAATAGCCTTCCAGAATAGCATACGTGTCATGGATACATGACTTGAAATGGTGCACTTGGAAGCTCCAGGCATTTGGGGAAATTTGAACAGCAAGCATGAAGTGAAATGTAGAAATGAGGCTGCAGAAGGGAGAGGGGGACTGATACTTTCTTTGACGTCATGATGGGTCACCTCAGAAAATCTAGGAGCAGCAGCTGAGCAGTCACAGGGGGCAGACTGGCTCATGGGATTTCAAGGGGTGGCAGTCAGGTGTTGTTCAAATAAAAAGAGAACTAGAGGCATCTACAGAGAGGCATCAGCAACTTTGAAAGACTGGGGAAGCTTGCTTGGTGATGTACAGAAACAATTCATTCATTTACCAAACCCTTAATATGGAGCTGCTAGGTGAGCACCCCACAGGGCATTCAAAGTGGGAGACAATTAAAACGTGTCTCCTTTTATTACTTTCCTACGGCAGCTTTAACAAATTACCATGGATAGTGAGTTAACATTAATTTATTACCTCACCGCCCTGGAGGTCCATAGTCCAAATGCATCTCAGTGGGTGACAATCGAGATGTTGGCAGAGAAAAGTCCATTCTCTCACCGTTTTCAGCTTTGAGAAGCTCTCTGCTCTCCTTGGCTCATAGCCTCCCTGTCCTCAAAGCCAGAAAAATGTCCAGTCGGATCTTTCTCACATCACATCATATTACTCTACAGCGACAATCCACCTGCCTCTTTCACTTCTAAGGACCCTGAATTACATTGGTCCACCTTAACATTCCAGGATACTCTTCCCATCTCAAGGCCAGCTGATGAGCACACTCAATTCCATCTGCAACCTGAGGTCACCTTGGCATGTGGTACGACACAGTCACAGGTCCCGGTGATTAGGACCTGGACATCTTTGGGGCGGGGGGATACTCTTTTGCCTACCACACTCATGTTGGGAGTTTATGGTCTAGTACCAAGAAACTCTGGTAGGATGCACCACCCACAGAAGCCACACGAATCTTACAAGACAGATGTTATCTGAGGAAAATACCTGTTCCATCAAGGACAAGCCAGAATGGGAGGCCCAATCCGCTCATCAGATGAGGTCAAAGCTGAACCTTGTCATTTGGCTTATTTGCTAGACTAGAGGAGCAGAATTTTTGTGTTATTCAGGTTATCCCCTGTCAGAGATGGAGTATCCTGGTAAAACTAGAGGGGAAAATTCCCTATTAAATAGAGTAAGAATAAAAGACCAAGCAAGTGTGATGGTCTCTTCCAGGTGGGATACACAGTGAACTCTCAGTGGACAAAGTTTTCCGGTTGCTTGGCTGTCTAGCTGTGGTGGCTGAGTTGTTTATCTTTAAGAAAACATACCTATATCATTTTCCTTGACAACTACAATATAATCTGTCTGCGAGTTGTTCATCATTTAAGAAAGGGTGAAAAAAAGTCCTCTCCTGGAAAGTGTTCGAATCCGTGAGCCGAAATGATGATAACATCATGAGAGGCATCATAATTTATCTGGAGCATGTAAATCACCCAGGGCCTCCCTCTGAGGATGCTCACCAGAATGATGGATAGCCCTGTGAGCTGGGGGAGCAACCCAAGGAATTCGCCAGCCAGCCTTTGACGGGAGTGCTGCCTCCCAGTCTCTCCTGCTTGGGAACAGGCAATGATTTAACAGATTTGAAAATTCAGTCTTTTAACCACTTGTTAAAACTTTCAGTGTAAGACTTTAGCCGTGAATGGTACAGTCTGGAAAGAGTTGGACAATTATCCCAGGACACTGATCAAAATAGAAACTGGGATGGGTAGCGCTGGCCTGCCAAATGTGCCTTTTTTTTTCCCACCTGATTTGCTATGTGTCAGCTTGCTGTCACTTTGCCAGTGTAACTAGTCTTACAGGCAAATGATCCTGCATTTTCCAAGACAATAGGTCTGTCCTGTGTCTACATACCCTCGCTGATCGATAGATAATAGTATATGACATTTTCGCTGTATTACTTTATGTAGGTTTGGATGATATAATTCTTTTTCGTTTTAACAACTATTATGGCCTGAATGTTTGTGTCCCCTGCAAATTCCTATGCTGAAGCCTAGATCTCAACATGCCGGTGTTTGGAGATGAGGCCTTTGGGAGGTGACTAGGATCAAATGAGGTCATGTGGATGGGTCCCTCGTGCTAGGATTCACGCCCTTACAAGAAGAGGAGGACAGAGCTTTCCGTCTCTCTCTCCCTCTCCCTCTCCTTCCGCTTTCCACAGGCACACACAGGGTCATGACCACATGAGTGCACATTGAGAAGGCAGCTGTCTACTAGCTATGGACTGGCCCTCACCAGGATCCAGATCTGCTGGCACCTTAGCTTTGGTTTCCAGCTCCAGAACTGTGAGCAATACATATCTATCGTTTAAGCTACTAAATCTGTAGTACTTTCGTTATAACAGTTCAGGCTAAGACAGTAATTTTAAGAGTAGGAAATATCTTTTCATTTTTATGTTGTCTGTATTATAAGTCATAGTGATTGAAATATTGAGCACTCAGCATATTATCATTATTAAAAGGAATGAATGAGAACAGTGATCATAGGAGACACACACTGAGTGTTTTACTGTGAGTCAGGTGCTGTCCTAAATGCATTACATGCTTTATCTTAATGCGTACAGGAGCCACACATGGTAGTATTATTACCTGACCATTGTAGCTAAGGAACTGAAGTTTGGAGAGACAAAACTGACCTGCTCGAAGTCTCTCAGCCAGGAAGCCGCAGGGCTGCGATAGGAGCCTTGGTGTTCTGGACTCCAGAGTGAGAATCTTAACCTGTGCTAACCTCACTGGATTATTTTCTTGCGGTTCCCTTAACAAACTATCATAAACTGGTGGCTTAACACAAAAGAAATTTATTGTCACAGTTCCGGTGGGTAGGATTAAAGTGTCCGCAGACCATGCTTCCTCCGGAGGCTCTGAGGAAGAATTTCCTTGCCCCGTCCTAGATTCGAGTGGGTCCCTGCAGTTCTTGGCCTTCCCTGCCTTGTTGCCCCGGCACCCAGTTGCTGCCTTAATCTCTACATGGCCTGCTTCCCTGTGTCTCTCTGTGTGTCTTCTCCTCTTTGTATAAGGACACCGCTTGTTAGATTAAGGTTTCACCCTAGCCCAGTATGACCTCATCATCATTAATTCAGTCTGCAAAGACTCTGTTTCCAAATAAGGTCACGTTCTGAGGTCCAGGTACACAGGAATTTGGGGAAGGGGATGCTACTCAATCCACAGCACTAATCTTTCCTTCTCTTCTTCCTCCAATCCCTGATCTAAGCATCCTTCTTTCTTGACAGGACTCTCTCTTATTGATCTTCCCCATTCACCATATACATTTCTCCTTCTACCCCTGAATCACAGGGTTACCCCTGCCTTCTCAAGGCCTTTGCTCTGTAACAGCCTGTGTTCAAACTTCTCCTTTATATAAGGACACCATTTATCTTAGGTTCAGGCCTACCTTAATGAGCTCATGTCAACTGAATTACCTCTTTAAAGACTCTATCCCCAAATGCAGTCACATTCTGAGGCACTGGGGGTTAGGACTGAGACGCATGAATTCTGGGGGAGCTCAGCTCAGCCCATCACAGGGTGACTGCAGGGGTAGGGACAGCAGAGCCAGACAAACATGAGTTCAAATCTCAGCTCCAGCCACGTGATTAGAGGAAGCCTTCTCCACGCTCTGGCCTCAATCATGTCCGTGATGAAGGAGGATGAGTGGGGTTTGCAAGGGGTGTACTGTACTTAGAGCTAGTGGCTGCCAGAGAGCAGCTGATTGGTAAATGACAGCTGTCGTGCCATTGCTAATGCTCAGTGTCTCCACGATGTGACGATGTTCCTCTGGATGACAGCAGATACTCTCCCACTGCGTCCTCTTTCTCTGCTGACTTTCCTGTAACCAGAGAACCTTTACCAAACTGTTTGCCCAGCAGATTCCTGCCCCTGTTATCGGGGCGACGGGGGCAATGAGGTTTTCTGGTCTCCCTTTTGTCTCAGTTCCAGAGACTGATCCTGCCCTTTGTGAACTTCTCCTGACTTTTACTGGAAATAAGAAAAAAAAAAAAAAAAGAGAGAGAGAGAGAGAGAGAGAAAGAAAGAACTGTGGTCTTTGCCTTCCAGTAATATAATGGAGTCCGTTTCCTCAGGGTCTGGCAGAAAGAGGTACTGGTGGCAGCATGACAGGGTCATGCCCTTCTCCCACGGTTGCTGTTCTCATGGAGGCCCGCTCCCCCAAACACACACTGGGGCCACGGGGAGCCCACAATGCAGCCTGTCACCAGGCAGCCCCGGGAAACACAAATCTCATTTTGGAATAAAACAAACAAACATCAGCCTTTGAATACTCTCACGCCCAAGGTCATTAGTGTCACCCGCATGGCCTACGGGACCCTAGAGAAATAGAAACCCAGCTCGCGGTCCTTTGATCTTGTACCTTCTTTGGAACGATTTAATCAATTAACCATGAAGTCGCTCCACTCTGCGTATGCAGGCCTATATATAAAACAACTTTGGTCTGGCTGACACTTCACTGCATCTAAGATCAAAGATGGAAGCAAATGCCGTATTCGGCCAGAATAATTCTGAGGCTTTTCCCCAGCACACTCCTCCCCCAGCGCTTAGAAGCACTTTTCTTTCAAGGGAAGAAAGGGGAGAGTTTGGATGTTGATGGACACAAAAAAAGCTCCATGGGGATTTAAGGAGCTCGTCAGGATAAGAGACACGGTGGTGGCCCGCAGAGGATGGCGAGGTAAACTCAGCCAGTACAAAGTCCGCTCTAGAAGTTACAAGTGCGGGTGGGAGGGGAAAAAATGAAATGCACTTTCTGAAGGCATTTGGAGAGCAGTCTCCCTCTAGGAAGCCGGAATGTCACAGTGAGATTAATTAGATGTCTGGGAGTGGGCACTCCATCTCCTGGACCCGGATAGCAGTCTAACCTAATCACCTGCTATTAGTGGTACACGATGCTGTCATTCTCGGGAATAACCCCCTTCCCAGGCCTGCGCGCACTAGCGAATGGACATGGGGATAAAATGACGGTTCTCACCATGCTGCCACAAAAGGAAGAGTTGGAAACGATCGTTTGTGAGGAGCCTGCCCTGTCTTGGGCGCGGGCTAGGGACTTCACACATCATCTCAGCGTCCGTCGTCCCAGTGAGCTCGTTAACGCTCAGCGCACCAGCGACATTCTCAGATGATAACCCAGATCTCGGAGCAATGCCCAGGCTCGCTCACGGTCAGACCGAGACTCCGAACCCTGGCTCTTTAATAACACGCACTTATCATCACTCGCGTGTGTAATTTTTCACCTCTGGGCTCCATCGTGCGAAAGATTTGTTCCACCATACACCCCAGAGTAATTTATTTTCTTCATTTCACGTTCAGACATCTATAACTGCTGATCATAGCGTTTAGTCAGCATGAGCTAAGCGGTGTCGGGGCCCTGAGCTCATAAATTCCCAATCAAAACAGAAGAAAGTGCAGACTCATCGCAGGAAAATAAATCGCGCTGTTCTAGGAGATTGAAAATAATCATAACTCTTTATTAAGCACCTCTCATATGCCAGTCGTGGTCCCGGGCACCTGACTCATCTGTCATTAATCCTTCCCAGGTCCTGTGACATAGACGTTTCTATCCCCACACCACACTGAACCAAGGGTCAGTAGGGGAAACTTCCTCAGTCTCTCTCCGCTAGTAACTAGGATTGGAATCTCAAGTCTCTTCCACATGCACTTGGGTCTGTACTAATTGCCTTGTTAGAACACTGGGTTTCAGAATCCAGATTGGGGGGTGGGTGTTGATGTGGGAACTACTATTGCAGCATTACAGAAAGAGTGATGTTCTTAAAAGTTTCTTTGAAAATTTGTCAGGTTCTGCAAGATACAATGACATCACTGAGTCACTCTGGTCTAGCCCCTGACCTGGAGGTGAACACCAGTGGATTTCCGACATAAAAGCCCCATGAAGCAGCACCAGTGCAATTAATGGGCTGTTGGGTTTAATTCTTATTTCATATTAAAAGCATTTCCTAAATGCTGTTCCCAAATTAAAAAGACAAAGAGTTATTTAAAAGTTTTTTCAAATAACTGGCTGTAACCACTGTCAAACTAAGCAAAAGAAAAGTTACAAAAGAGCCAAAAAAAATAGGTCTTCCGTCCAATTCCAAGAGTCGTCAAGAGGCTGAGGAGACAGGCAGAGTGCTAATGAGCGGGGAGGAGCCGGGGTCACCCTGGGAAGCCATGTGGAGAAAATTGCGGGTGAGGCTTGGAAAGGGAGGGAGCATGGCTGTGGGGCTTGGGGGTTGAGGATCAGAGAGCTGGGCAGGCAAAGGGCCCCTGAAGAACTAATGTGGTTAGGGACCTGGGCTGGGACCTCCGAGGGGACTAGAAGAGCCAGATACCCATGTGGTCATCAGGGCAACCGAACGGACCAGAAACTTTAAAAAACCGGAGTGTAGCTTGGATCTGTGGTTCAGGAGGAAAGCAGTAGGGGGCGGAAGCGGGGTTCCAGTCTAGTAGCCGAGGCTTGGGAGGAGGATGCTCTCACAGGTTCGGGCTGGGTGTGAAGCCTCCCTCTAAGAATCCAGCAGCTATTGCAAAATAATAATAGTAGTAATAATAATAATAATAGAAAAAAGAAAAAAACTCTGCTTTTTCAGTATAAACACGCCACATAGGGAATGAGACAGCAGCGCTGATACTAGTAGCTGATATTTACTGAACATTCAGTTGAGCACCAAGGTTAAGTACACCATGTAGTATGTAAGTTGCTCTCACCACAGCCCTGTAAGGCGGGTGCTATTTAGGGATGAGCTGCCCCAGGGATGAACACACTGGAGGCCCAATGCTTAGGGATAGAGCAGCTGAGCTCTCGGGAGAACCCAGAAGGCAAGGTTAGTAAGCTATCCTGGGCACCTACTGTGCGCCAAGCCCCTGGGTCAGGGCCTTCCCACCTTCATACAAATGCCATCCACCCCTGAGTTAAAGAACTGGATGGTGTCGTCATTCCCTCTAGCTGGAAACTCAGCTGTATTTGACCTTGTTGGTGTCTGAACATGAACATTGTAATTTACACAATTATTGGTGCCTTTCCCACTTCCTGTGGTGCCTCTAAAGGCAGGGGGGTCTCGATACGCGACAGCATCACAGGCTCTGCTCGGGGCACACAGACGGGAGCTTGCTCTGCCATGACTACTAGACACGCACTGTGGGAGGTGTGAATTCAGGACGCAGGGGCGGGCAGTCAGCTAAAGCAGAAGTCTGCAGAGTTTTTGATCGTCTAAGGTAAACATTTTTGAGCCTATTTGACCGATATGGGTATATTCATTTATTGAGAGATCGTACTCATGCAGTACTGGGATAATATATACATGGTGAAACAAACAGAAACAGAACGGAATGGGATAAAAATAAAGGCCGCTGAAAGTTGCCCTATTTTCTCCCTTTGCCCCTTGGATTGTTTTTGCTCCCATCCTGGAGTGTCTGTACCCACTTTGGGGCAGCAAAGGAATCAAAGGTATATTTGTTCATTTCTGTGGCTCTTTGAATGTTGTCCCTGGGTCAGGTTAAATAATCACAATGCTGCTAACTTGGGTTTCGTTTTGTTGATTCTTATAGAATGGGGTGGTTTCCTCCCCTTAAATTTGGTTTTGGTAAAATGCCCCTGAGGGAAATTACAACAAGAAATGGCTCTAGAATATTTGTTATTCCTTTGAGGGCTTTGGTGGAGAATGTGATTCTACCTCCTAAACCACTGTCCCTTTCCTAGAATTTCTCTCAAGTTTCAGTGTCAGGAAATCCCAGGTTTCTTCAGACTACTGATCCGTTCTCATGTTCCGGACACGGGCTGGGGTCGTTTCCCGCTGTCTGGGCGCTAGTTTCTCAGAATTCAATGTTCCAGACTCTTCTCCATTTCTCAAAGCTGTAAGACAGTTATGTATTAAATACTTCGACTCTCTCTGGTTAGTAGTCAAACTGCATTTTGCCTTACTTTCATTTATTTATCTTATTAGGAAAATCACATCAGAAGAGCTACTATTTATTGAGCTTGTCCTACGTACTGGACATATTTGGGGGATTTTATGTGCATTTTGTATTTGTAACAATTACACAATAAAGCAAATACTATTCTGCAACTGTATAGATGAGGAAAACGAGTTGTTTGACTTCAAAGCTCTTGTGTGCTCTTTCCTTTTTTGTTGTAGATGTAACTTGTTAACCGACCTCAAGACCGTTTAAGAAACTGAGACAGATGAGTCATCCCATCAAGGAGAAATCTGACGACCCCTAAACTCTAAACTTATGTGAACAAACAGTGCCTTGTGAACACAAGATAAACCGAAACTCTCATTTCAAATCCCCCCCTGACTTTCCTAGATCATCCACAAGGACAGTTGCTGGATGTGGGAGAGACTAGTTCTGTGTTTGCCAGAAAACAATAGAAAGAAAATCTTGACTCTTAGAGTCCCAAGCAAATACAATGCACTTTAGAGTCATCCTTTTGTCCTTCTGTCCAGACTCCCTTCCGTCCCTCTAGGTCTCCTGCTCTTCCGGACTCAGAGCTCTGACACAACCCACCAGCCTAAACAGTCTGTCTGCCCTTCTTCATCCGCTGTCGCGGGGTTCTCTGCCATCCAGCCCCACGCAGCTCCCTCAGTCTGCTCAGGTCCTGGGTGTCCGCCAGGCTTCTGCCAGCTCCTGATTTGCAGCACTCACCATCATCTGAGCTGCGCTCTCCAACAGAGCTCTCTGCGATGATGGAAACGGTCTTTCTCCGCACTGTCCAGCATACAGCCGTGGGACACTAGACGGGCTGGTCTCACTATCTCAGAGGTTCACTCGTGAACGAACATGCTCAATAAAACCTTTCTTGTGTTTTTTTTTAAATATTTTATTTATTTATTTTCAAAGAGCGGGGAAGGAAAGGAGAAAGAGAGGGAGAGAAACATCAATGTGTGGTTGCCTCCCACACGGCCCCCACCTGGGACTCAGCCCGCAACCCAGGCATGCGCCCTGACTGGGAATTGAACTGGGGACCCTTTGGTTCACAGCCCACGCTCAATCCACTGAGCCACACCAGCTAGGCTCTTATGGGTTCATTTTGTACTTATGGGAGACACTTGCATGCACCTTTTTGAAAACTGGACTGCAGAGGTAGTGCAAAGTCTATAATGCATTTATCAGAAATGCTTCTCCTCGGAAAAACACGTCACCCTTACATCTAGACCATGACAGCAAATGCTTGCAATAAGTCCACACAGGCAGCAAAGAGGCCTTCAGCGCGTCCCAAATGTCACCTTGAGCCAACACTTGAACAGGCAGGAAGTGATCATTATCATTCTGCCCCCCCAACCCCTCACATTTTTTTTTTTTTTTTTTTTTTTGGAGCAAAGACTCCTACACACATGTGAAGCTTCTATAAAGGGAGACAGAAGAAAACTGAATCTGCACTCACTGAAGGTGGGGAGGGCGGGGTGGTGGCTGGAGCCGGAGTTCTCCGCCTCTTCCTCACCACACCTCCACCGCTTGGCCACATTCCTGCCACAGCTGGACAACCACTGACCTGTATCAACCTGTGGGTGGCCAATACATCCTCCCTACCCAGGCTCCCGAACTGTTCCTACTTTTCCTTGTATTATCAGATCAAATCCCTTATTGCCCCTTCCTCCATTTACCTCACAGCCTCAACGTCACCTGAGCAAAACGCTTTCATCAGCACAAACAGAAGTCAGATGTCAACCCACGTCCGATACATGGTTCCTCTAATCAGAGAGATGGGGTCGCTCATTATTAATAGCAACGCAAAGTAGGAAGTGGTTGAAGCTGCTGCGAAGTTACTTGTTACTCTTATATTTTACTTTCATGATTTTGATTTCTGAGGATGCTTTGTAGGCTAAGGAAGGGAGAGCGATAGTAAGGCATGTCTGAGCCTGTCTGAATCTGTGTCTCTGATGTGGGAAAGAACTGGAATTTTAAATATAATCATAAAGTAGAGGTTTCCACTTAACAAAGACTTACTCGTGTGCTCGAAACTGTTCTAAGCACTGCAGGTGTTTTCATCAATAACCTCACAAGGACCTGGATGGTAGCTCATATCCTTATCTCCAGTTTGCAAATGAGAGAACTGAAGGGCAGAGAGCTTAAAGACCATGCCCAAGGTCACGATTTCAGGATGGATAAGGCTGAGTTTGAACCCTGGCTGGGTAGCTTCTGACCTGCTCCACAGTCCCACTTCTTACCAAGGAAATAATCCTCTGATTAAATTTCTATTTTTCATCCAATATATTGACTCCTACGTTCCCCAAATATTTTGAACAGCTCCTCCAGGCTGGGCATTGAGTATGTCACAGGGAAGCTGCCCTTGGCCTGCACAGAACTTGTCGTCTGGAAAAGAAGAAAGACAACTACGCTTTCAGTTCTAATTCAGCTAATGCAGTATACAACGTACTAAAATTAGAGCGAATAAGAATGATAAGAAATGGCTAATTTTCACATGCATAGTGATTTGCAGTTTACAAAAAGTTTTCACAGGCGATATTCCTTTTAATATTCACATGCAAAAAAATAATGGTGAGGTCGAGAGGATGTGTCTCAATATCCTTCTACAATGAGATGGAGAAAAATGGATTCAACACAATTTATCTTTTAAAGGGTTTTTGTTTGCAAAGGAAAGAGGCAGATTTAGAACATGAGCCAGACGAAGGGTCTGGGTGTTGGGGGAGCAAGAGAGAGAGGGAGGCAAGGAGGGGGAAGAGGGGAACGGTGGGATCGATGGGCAGATAACTGGAGGCCCCTGCGAAGCCTCAGTTTCTTGTCCTTCTGTCTCTCAAATAGGTTTTCCAACCACAGATGCCAATTTGCAAAATAATAATCATACGGAAAATATGTACTGGTATAAAATAGGTCCATTAACCAAAAAAAAAAAAAAACAGTTTACATTTTACTGTTTTTCCTGCTTATCTTTATCTTCTGTTGAAGAAAAAATTCAAACAAGCGAATTTGAAGACCTAATTGATTTATTAAGCGATTCATGAATGTGGCACCACCCCATCCAACAACAAAATGGACACTCTGAGGGGCTACACAAAATCGCAGGGTTTTACAGGCAAAAGGCTGGGGCAGGAGCACTAGTAACAAAAGAAAAGAGAGGGTTATTTTTAGGCTGGGGCATCGTTTTGGGAGGAAGGAAAGGACGAGAATTTTTATCATGCAGATTGTCTCTGCTATCCATGGGGAAAGGGAGAGGGCCCACATGAGACACTATCTCATTGGTGTTGACCAGGAGACTCCAGACTGGTTGATTAAGATTATATTTCCGGGAGAGGCTGAGGTCAGGAATTAATCTAGGCGTGGTATCATGGACTTCAACACAAGTGCCGCCATTTTGGGGCCTATAGACCCCAAACAATTCATATGATATAGTTCACAATCAGGATAATATTGTTTATGCTCTTCTGTTGCCTACTTTTTTCAGTTAGTATTTTGCGAGCATTTCCTGGAATGCCTCAGTGTCATCTGAATATTTGTTGCCCCTATAGTAAGCACCACAGCTTCCCTTGATATGCCTTGGCCTTTCACAGAGCATCCTTGGTACAGTAGGCGGTGAGGCAGAGACGAACACAGTAGGAACGGTAAGCTGGGTACTGGACATTGTGGGGTGGTGGCTTGTCCCCAGGTGACCTTTCCTCCCCAGCGCATTGCTGTTCATTGGGTTTAGATCTCCTGATCTTTCATATCATTGGTCATGTGCTTCAGGCCCTTCCCTGACCCTCCCTCCACTGGCATGTCACTAGTCAAGTGGTAGACCCCCTTAGAAGAGCAACAAGCGGGGCGAGAATACCCGCTTCGCCCAGCCTCACACAACTCCCGTACAAGTGCTTGCATGACCGTTCCCTTAAGCACTAAGCCTTCTGGACACTGAGGTTCTGACCAGCATCAGATAATCTTAGGAACAAAGCCTTGGGTCTGTTGACCATGCAGGGAGAGTTTTGGTCAAACTAAAAAATACTATCTAGGCATACGTTGTGTTTCAGCTACAGGCCCAGAAAGCAGCAAAACCAGGCAAAGGGACACCATGGCTGACATCAGGACCAGCTGCACTGACTAATGACCCCTGCCCTTGTGCTGACCGACCAGTGGAGACCGAGACCCTGGAAGGACACACCTGGAAATCCGACGAATATTCTATTGAGATCTTCCCCTGAGAACTGCCCTAAAATCCCTGCCTTTAAAACCCTTAGGACAGAGGCCCCGGCAAGTTCTCTCTCTCCAGAGCATGTCTGCACCTTCCCCCTCTCCTTCACCCAGGCATGCTCCCTCTGCCGTCCTTTATCCTAAGCCCTCCTTTTGCTTCCTAACTCATTTCCTGAGACCACATAGCCGAGCTGGCTCACTTTTTCTACCTCTGTGGCTTTTCTAAATAAACCATCTCCTATAATTGGAGTTCCTTGGCTCTGAATTCTTTCCCTGCCAAATTCAAGAACTGGGGTGGCCGAGCCGAGGTCTGGAAACATCCCAGTGCCGTTTCAGGGCTAACATCCTTACTTGGCTTCCTCACTGAACTTGCAGACAACCTCTTTCACTTGGGAGGGGCAGCTCTTCTTATCTAGCCTAACGAATGAAGCAATCTCGGTTAGTCTGTCTAGGCATGGCATTGCCGCCCCGGCATCTATTGGGTTTGGCCAAGCAGCTTGCGAGGGCCTTACACTGACATCGGCCTCCCCATGTAAGTGCGCGCCCGAGGTCACAGCCTGCAGAGTTAGAGCAAACCTCCTGATGTGACTCCCCAACAGTCCTCGTGATAACAGTCTCCCCCTGGGGCTGTTCTGGTGTGAATTGCACAGAAACCTCCACGCATTTTACCCACAGACCCCACTGAAGGCACATGCCCCAGTCTTCCTGTCTCTTAGCCGGAACCCCGCCTGACCTCATGTTACCCCATGAGGCACACCGTGCGCTTCTTCTAGGACCGATGAGTAGCACACTCCTTCATTTCAATTTTCTTTTCATCTATTGCTAAATTCTACTCACCATTCACCCTGTGTTCCACTTAACAAATGTTAATTTAATGAGCTTTAACGCTTGCCCAGGTTAAACAACTTGCTGAAGGGTCGAAGGTCAAAAAGACTTGTTTAAAAACCTGGCTATGAGAGTGTCCATCTGGATACACGTCGGGAGTCTGCACAAAATCTGCAGCTCACTACAGTTGCACAAAATATAAGGATATTCCTAGCCCTAGCTGCAAGGTGGTGAGAGAAAAATTTTGCCTGGCCACTTGTTAAAAATAGCAAGGAAGACTTTATTCAAGACTATTGCCATAGGGAAGAGAGATTGAACTCAACTCTGAATGCAACAGGAACGCGTAGTGATTTATAAGCAGTGGTCAGGGTGAGGGACTGGATGGAAAATTACCAAGAGAAGCTTTGTTAAGTATTAAGATAGGAGGAAGTTGGTTAGAGACCATGAGTGAGGGAAAAGAACTATACAGTCATCAAGGATGGAGGGATTCTTGATAAACTGACCCAGCAGGACCGAGCTCAGCAGGCAAAGGACCGGACCTAGTCAGGAAGAGGACTCTAACTGAAGTTTGGCCAAGAAAGGAGTCCCTGTCATGGCCAAGGCCAAGAGGTTCCAGTAGCCCCTGGACTCCCCTGGTTTCTCTCCTACTGAGATTGTGACTTTTCTGCTTTTCCATAGCCCTGTGTCTGTCTTTGGAAACTAAGACATTTGCATCCTGGAGTGATCACTTCCTTTGGCAGCTGCTCTATTTGTCCTGGGCTGGTCCAAGGCCAGGGAGAAGGGGTGCGGGGGTGGGGGTGGTTGATGGTGGCTAGGGAAAAGGGAGGATTAGCTGGGAATGTATCCATGTGGTGTAAATTTTCTTTTTTTTTTCTATGAAAATACTTCCTGAGTTCTGAAAGTCAGGGAATTTACTCCACAGAGTGGAGAGCTGCTTTCCTGCTCCCAGGGTATCTTCTAAACGAAAATACAGGGTCTGGGCAGTGATTTGGTAGAAACTTTCCCCGTACAAAGTCTGTTATGTTTGCGTGCCTATGCATGCACAATCCTAACCCGGGAGAGAAAACTGCTACTGGCCTGTTGGTCTAGATACCCAGACTGTGTGTGTGATGGTAAAACTCAGTCCTCTGGCCTCATTTGGGGACCATTACTGTGACTTTAAAATTCAAGATAGATCACTTTCCCAGAAAAGGCAGCCTGAATGTAGACAAGCCTTTGGGTGATTAATGATTAGAATCCCTTAAGAGTGAGCTCTGGAGGAGCCAGACAAATGGAATTGAAATGTTGCATGTTACTTAACGGTCCCTCCGACGGCCCGGGGACTCCCTGCATGGGGCCATTTGTCAGATCCTCTGAAATGTCAGTTGCATCTCCAACTATCAGAATGTTTAGTGCGAATCTTGACTGAGAAAGCGTTTCTTTTCTCTTTTACCCAAAATGGTAATTGTCTTTAAGATTAATGGTCCATTGTTTCCATGGTCTGAACAGAAAAATAAAGTTACGAATACATATCCATAAGAATGTTTAAGAATGAATCTCCTAGCGCAGGGCCTAACACATAGGAGGCCGTAAATAATAGTAGGCATTGTTATCATTATTACATGCCACAAGCATTTGGTGTTTTGATATGTCCAGAATCTAGTTCTTTTGATTGAATTCAGTTTCTGGAACTCTTGTATCAACACCTTTAATTGTAGGGGGCGGAGGGTGGTGGTTCAGATCATGTGGAGAAGGTTGTACCTTCACAAAGACTGATGATAATAACACCTAATTGCTTACCAGAACTGAACCCGCTGCCTGGCACTCCGCATGGATGTTGTCATTTACTCTCCACAATGACCCCATGGAGGAGCACACTGGGACGGGAAAGAAAGGCGCTGTCCTGGAGGACCCCGTGAGACAGTGGCTCAGAAGGCACAGAAATGTGTTTCTCTCTCCTGTGAGTGCTGAAGCAAGTGGTCCCAGCCGGCGGGGTCAGCTCCGCTCTGTGCAGCTGCTCAGAGACCCAGTGCCTTCCATCTGTGTTTCTCGGTCTTTCTTTCTCTAATCTCCACAGCTCTTCGTCCTTCTTGTGGCTATGGCACATACTTCCCATTTTATGGGGCAATTACTGGGTCACGTGGCTGGTCTTGAAAGTGACTGTTAGTTTTTCCAGAGGAGAGAACAACAGCTTCCTCACATTGTACCCCAATTATCTAGTGCAGGGGTCAGCAAACCATGGCCCGGGGGCCTAATTTGGCTTCATGCCTGTTCTTATAAGGCCCTTGAGCTAAGAATGGCTTTGACATTTTTAAATGTTTGAAAAAAAAATCAAAAGAAGAATAACATTTCATGACACATAAAAATGAAAATTATATGAAATATAAAATTCAGGGTCTATAAATGAAGTTTATTGGAATACAGTCTCTCGTTCATTTACATATTACCTGTGGCTATCATTTACATATCAACAATGGCAGAGTTGAGTGGCTGCAATAGAGACCATATGGCCACAAGGCTAAAAATATTTACTGCCTTGCTATTTACAGAAAGAATTTGCAGACCCCTGGTCTAGCCCATTAACCATTTTTGAACAAATTGTGCTGGAGTTGACTTCAGGGGCAGGAAAAGTCTTGGCTTAAAGAAGAAAGGAGGAAGAAATCCCTCCCTGTACTGTGATAAATAAACTTCACCCTTTGGATGCCCTGTACGGGGTGGTATTAATGGGGTCTCTCCTGAGGAACAGGAAACCCTGCACTAAGCCCTGGATCTGGCTCCTTTTTTCCCCAGAGAGATGAGTTTTACTCTGTCACCATCTCCATGTTATTCCAGAAGAGCAGAGAGAACACATGATGTCAGCACAGAATGCTAGTTGCAAAGGGGAGAAACCAGTTCTACAGGGTGGGGGGAAGGGGAGGGGGAGGAGGGGCAAGGCTGTGGAAGGCGGGGGAGGGGAAGAGCTGGGGAGGGGAAGGAAGTTCAATGGCCTCTCTTAAATGTGAATATTTGGGAGATTACACTTTAAGTTAATATCAAAACTCTATTTTTAAGAATATTCCATGACTTCATATCTGACTTTGAACAAAGTTTTTAATTCCATCCCTTACAAAGCACTTTATGATCAGGTGGGCAGTCTCAGCCTCCCTCTGCAAGGCCAGTTCACGGGGCTTCTTCCTTATCAGTGCTCTAGCCTCACAGACACGTTCTGCCCCCCGCCCCCCGCCCCTACCCTCCGACATGCTTCTCAGCACAGACATAAGCAGGCGGATCCTTTTTCTTCCTGGGATGCTTCTCATCAGCAGTGGGGCTCATCGTCCCCTGTGAGGTCTCCGCTCACACACCACCTCCAGATGGGAATCCTTTCTGACCACCCTCCCTAAAACAGGTCCTCCCTGTCCTTTTCCATTCTAATCACCCCGCAGAACTTATTACAATGTTCAACTCTACAGTCATTTATTGGTTTACTTGATTTTTTGTCTTCCCAACTAGAAAGCAAGTTCTAGAATGTAAGGTGGCAGAGACCACCTCTCTTTCGTTCAGTGTTTTGTACTCAGCACCTAGCACGTTCTGTCATTCGAAGTTTTCAGAATAACTAGGTTTGGAAGTTTCCCTAATCTTTGGGGATGCAAATGTCCATAGGTATTGAGTAGCATACAGTCTGCTAGGAAGACTAGTATCTGAGTAGTTTAGAACAAGAAAAGTACTTGGATTAAGTAGTAGTGGTCTGCAGCTCTATGTTTTATGGAGGATGCCAGACGTAGGTTTCTTTACTTCAGAGTTTGGCCCAGAGTTAGTTGTGGCCGGTACTTCCTCGAACATTTTCCATGCAAATGGCTGCTCTTGCCTTAGACACTGTCGATGAGAGTCGGGCTTCAAGATGGCCCCAGTGCCCATCACTTCTGGTACTTACGCCCTTGTGGAGTCTCCATGTGTAGGCTGAATCGGAGCCGACCCTGCCTGAATACTATAGAGGTGATGGTGTCTGACGTTCAAGGCCGGCATTAAAGGCAGCTTCCACTGTAATTTTTGTGTTTCTTACCCTGGAGATATCCAGCCACTGTGCCTAGAGGACATTCAAGCAACTCCGTGAGAGGCCCCCATGGAGGAAAACAGGCCTCTGGCCATCCGGCAGCCCCAGTCTATTGGACTAAAAGTCTAGCTCCTCCCCCAAATCCTGTCCTAAAGAAACTGAGAGACATAAAAATGATTATTAATTCCTTAAGCTACTAAGTTCAGGGGCTGTTTGCCATAACAACAATGGATAACTAAAACACCACTCTTTTGGGGACTATCTGGTTGGTCAGAGAGAGAAACATTTCGCATCTATTATCCTTCTTCCCTTCCCACTCTGCTTGTGCCAGCACAAACCACTGTGGCTGCACCGCCAGAGGGAACTTGGTCCTGTCTCTGTGTGGACGACAGATGCCTGATGTTTGGACAGGAGGTTTGTGTCCCTCAAAATTCACATGGCGAAGCGCTAACGCTGGGTGTGATGGCATTTGGCAGTGGGGCCTTTGGAAGGCAGTGGGTGTTAGATGAGATCATGAGAGTGGGGCTGTCATGGTGGGGGTAGAGGCTTTAGGAGGAGGAGGAGGAGAGGGGAACTAGAAGAAGGAGAGAGAGGAGAAGGGGTAGTAGGAGGAGGAGGCAAAGGAGGAGGAGGAGGAA
>PVJI01001260.1:0-191300 GCA_004026765.1 Micronycteris hirsuta
AAATGTCTCTGAGGTTCCTGAGACCCTCCTCATTTTTTTGAATTCTTGTTTCTTCCTTCTGGTCCACCCCATTGGTTTGAGATCCAACCTCCTTTTTTTTCCTGTTGGTTCCCTGTAAATCTTCCTCCATTATCCTTATCGTATTCTTCATCTGTTCAACTATTTGCGTCCACCTATCTTCCAGTTTTGTTAGCATTTTAATTACAAGCATTTTAAACTGCGCATCTGATAGGTTGACTATGTCGTCATCCGTTAGTTGTAATTTGTTCTGATCTTTCATTTTGGCCATTTTCATTCTTTTTATCTCGGTGCACTCGTCGGCTGGCAGGTGCTTGCAACCTGGGTTGCTTTTTGGATGACGTTGCCTCTGGGGCCTGGGAGGAAGCAATGGCGGCCTCCGATCACTGCGGGCTCCCGTCACTCCTCCGCTCCCCAGTTCCCCACCGCCTTTTCTGCCAGACTCGGTTCTGCTGGCTCAGCCCTGGCCTCTCTCCGGCAGCGTCGCCGGCTTGCGGGATTCACCTGTTGTTCGGGGCCACGCCCTGTTCAGGCACTGGCAGCGTGTGTCCCTCCGTGAGAGCTGCCTCTCACTCTGTTTCTCCGCCCGGTACTACCCCGCTTACCGGCCTGGATGTTCGTCTTCTCCTACCTCCTGGGTGTCGGACTTCCCTTCAGTTCGATTCTGTCCGTTCTGGTTGTTTAATTTTTTGCTACTGCGTTCGTTGTTTAGACACTCTGGAAGTGCGGGCGGCGAGCGCGTCCACCTACGCCGCCATCTTGGCGGAAGTCCCCCAGACCCAATATATTTTTAAACAAATGGTTAGGAATCAGGTTAATTCATAGTGGTTTATCAGATAGCAATCGTTTAATATGTCAAATAAATTCTTATGTACTACTTAAACCTGATGGCATATTTTAGCACTCACTTATTTTCAAATTACCTATCTATATGGATATACTATTCAGGCTTTGAGGGAAAAAAGAGATCTCAATTTATTTACTTTTTTGAACCTTCAACATAACATGCCCACAAACAATTTTAAAGTCATATATTATAAAGTTACTCATAATGATAAATGCCATTTATGTACAGGGCCATTTCCTTTATGTTCAGGGTCTGAGTTCAGAGATTGATTTTATAAAGCCTTTTGGAAACACACAAATATACAACCAACACAAAAAAACTTTGATGTATTTCTAACACATTGTTTATCAGAAGCTGAAACGTTCTTCTACTTAAATTCCAGTCAAAACGCCTTTCACAGAGTAGCTGGGCCTGTCTGAACCATGGGATACGTTGCTGAGGAGTTTACAAATACAACATAAGACACAGGGTACTTCTAGAGTTCTGATGTTTTTTTCTTGCATGAATCTACAGTTTGTTCCCTTACTTTATATTTGGTTTTGACCAGCTCTCCGCCTTTTTGTACTTGTACTTACTGGAATGCCTGTGAAGGTAACTGGAGGAGACTGCCAAGAGATACTGAAGCTGCTGCCATTGGGGGCGAACTTGGCCGATCCTGGAATGGTCACAGGGGGTGTGGCCTGTTACATAGAAACAGAGAAAATTGTTATGGAAGAACATTTTTTCCCCAGTGCCTTGGCTGTCATTAACAAGGTAGGGCCCCAGAAATGACCTCAGCTGTATTAGTGACTTTGGGTAATTATCTTATAGGAAGAGATTAAACATGGTCAAAGAGAACAGCTAGAAATAAACTTTTTATACATCTAAGCAAACTAAGGTATAAAATTAGATGATTTTTGATTATTCATCCCTATATTTTAAGACATATGTGAGATATAATTCCTCACTATAAAATTTGGAAATAAACTTTTATACAGTGATGTTGGGTGTGTAAATTGGTATGACATTTGGAAGGGTAATCTAAGAATATATAAAAATTCTTAGTATTCTGTATATTAGTTATTTCACTTCTAGAATTAATTCTAAAGAAATTATATATATATATATATATATATATATATATATATATATATATATATATATAGAAACACAAATGTCCAACAATAGGGAATGTGTAAATAAATCATGATATACCCACAGAGCCACTGCAAATGATGTTGTTGAAGAATACTCATTGGCATGCAAAAACATTCATGATATACTGAGTGGGAAAACAAAGCACAGTAAAAATAGTACTACAATAGATTCTTTAATTTTTTTAAAATTGATTTTTAGAGAGGGAGAGAAATATCGATTTGTTGGTTCCACTTATTTATGCATTCATTGGTTGATTCTTATAAGTGCCCTGACTGGGCATCGAACCCACAACCTTGGTGTATTGGGACAATGCTATAACCAAGTGAGCTACTTGGCCAGGGTGATTCCTTAATTTTTTACATATACATATGGAAGAAAGCCTTGAAAGACACAAAAGTATTAATCAAGGGGCTTTCTTGTTGTTGGGATAAGGAATAAGTTTTTTTTCTCTGTTTCTGTTTTTGGTATTTTTTAAATTTTTGTTTATTCTATTACAGTTGTCCCAAGTTTTTCCTTTTTGCCTTCCTCTGTCCTGCCCATGCCCCCGCTCCCACAGTCCATCCCCACACCATTGCCCATGTCCATGGGTCATTCGTACATGTTCTTTGACTAATCCCCCTTCTTTCCACCATTCCCCCTCCTCCTCCCCTCTGGCCACTGTCAATCTGTTCCATGTTTTCTTGTCTCTGTTTTTAGTGTTTTCTTTTTGTTTTTAGTGTTTTCTATGCTGAACATATATAATACCTATGAACAGAGAAATCCCAATATTATGAACACACAGGGTTTAGGAAGCACCTTCTAGATCACTGAGTGTATGTCCCAACTCATTTTATAGATGAAGAAAATAATTTTATTAAGTGTGTTCAAACTCATGATTTTGGACCTAAGCGCAACATTGACGAACAAGAACAAAGGAATAAATAATTCCTTTGACCAACATAACAAGAGTCAGCAATCATATTTATTGCACTATCTAACTGAATAATTATCTCCATTCCATTGCTCTTGAGTTTAAGTCTACTAAATAAGTGGCCAAATTCTTCCTCTACAGATTTAGTTTTTCTAATAATAACTATAGTTGCTGATGACAGTGGTTATGTCTCTTGGATCATTGGAAAATACTTTGGCAATACTTAGAAGGAGCCATAACTGTTCAGGTTGTATCCTCTGACTCAGTAATTACCCTTCTGTGAATTCAAAGAAAAGAAAAAGCTACTGGCACAGACATATTCATAGTGAAGTTATTAATGATAGCGAAAAAACTGGTCAGACTAAAAAGTAAGATACCTGACAATAAGAGAATAATGGAAAAATTTGATTTAACTTTTTGATGAAAATAATTCGATTTAAATTTTCCTACTTGGCTTTCAAAGGCAAAAAAGAAAGAAGTGAATTCAGCTACAGGGTTATATAAAGTGTGTAATGTTGTTTTTCTACTCATAGGTCAGACGTGACAGTGTCACTCAGGGTCTCTTGCATGTCGCCTTGTAAGCGTGGTCAGTGTGCATGAAGTACAGGTATGGGAGAACACAACTACAAATACAGCGTAGGGCAAAAATACGTTTACAGTTGTGAGTACAAAAACACAGTTTTTTCATTATTTATTAATTATTGCATTATTTTCTATATGAACAACTGCAAATCCTTTGCCCCACCCTGAACGTAAAGGGGATTTCTTTTTAAATTTTTATTTTCTAAAAGCTTTTATGTACTTATTGCTGGGGGGGGCAAAGGAGGGGGAGAAACATGGGTGTGTGAGAGAAACATCGACTGGTTGCCTCTTGCACGCCCCTAACTGGGGACCTGGCCCGCAACACAGGCATGTGCCCTGACCAGGAATCGAACCAATAACCTTTAGTTTGCAGGCCGATGCTCAATCCACTGAACTGCACCAGCCAGGACAGATTTCTCTTTTCAAAGTTGTATAAGGTAGTTGAGAATTATAGATAAAATGTTTTCTTAAAATTTGAGTGCCTTGACATTTTATTAAAACAAATCAATGTTTAAAAGAGTTAATAATTGCTGGGGTCAAGGAACTTCAGCCATGTCCTCTCTTTGATGATTTGTCTGTAAGGCCTTATCAGACTTCAGAGTGAAGCAGTCACCTGGAGGGCCTGTCACAGCACAGCACTGGGTCCACCTGCGCTTCTGGTCCAGTGGGTCTGGGCGCCCCAAGAATTGACATGTCTCCCACGATCCCAGGGGATGAAGACACTACTGACTTGGGAATACCGACACCCACTGCTCTAGTCTGAGAGGCTTGCTTGCCAACTCAGAAGCAGGGCACACAATCCCAGATTTGGGGTACAGGGCTGTTCTTTCACTATACCAAAGCTTTTCAGTGCTCACCTTTCTTTTTATTTCACTTATAGCATGTGTCAGGAATCTTTCTGAGGCTTTTATACTACTAAGGATTGTAATCCTCATAATTGCCTCTAAGGGATATCCAATCAATCCCGGGGATTCCAAGAACCCAGAGGGTCCCCTCTGTGAGATCTTGGCTTTAAAAGGAGAAAAAGAAAAAAAATGAACTCAGCTATTGGGTTACTGTGTGTGATGTTGCTTTTCTATTCCTAGGGGAGAATGTGACTGCTTTCTGTCAGGGGCCAGCTGCTACTCAGGGTCCCTGGCACATCACCTGGTAAGCATGGTCGGTGTGCACGAGGTAGAGGGTGGTGGGGGCTGAGCGGCTCAAGGGCGTCATCAGTTTAGTCTCAGTTTTGGCACAAGGGGTTTCTGTTCGGCTTGAGTCCGGGATGGGGAAGGTGGGTGGTGAAGCCAGGGACTGGGAGGGTGAAGCCGGGGCCAGGCTACCCAGTCCGTCTGCCACTGAGTCTGTGTTGAGCTTGATCTCCGTGTAGTAGAAGTCCTCTTCGCCATCACTATAATCGGAGTCTCCAACTCGCCTAATGCAAAGGACAGCAAAACAGTCAGACTAAACCATCTTGCACATGCTGTTCCCTCTGTCTGGAAGGTTTTTCCTTTCTCTTGTCTACCTGGAAAACTCTTACTCACTCTGCAACACTCAACTGTCCACCTCCAGGGAAGACCTCCTTGACCTCTTAGAGCAATCTGTGGAACCAACCAACCAATCACCTATTCAACAATTTATTGAGAATCTACTATGCTAGGGTCCCTTAATGGCATAGCGACCAAATTACAGATGGGCTCTGTGCTGATGGAAATTCTCTACTGGGAGAGGCAAATAAGGAACCCATAAATAAATAGGTATTTAATGTATCAGGCAGTAATAAATCCTAGAAAGAAAAATTAAGAAGCATAAGAGTGTCCTTAAGCAGGGTATGTGATGGGGGTGGGGCGTATTTTAAACTGAGTTCAGAGGGAGCCTCTCTGAGGAGGTGATCTGAGCTGAGACCTGGGTGAGGTGAGGGGTGCGCGTGCCGGACTGCAGGGAGAGTGCGCAGTGAGGAGCGGCGGAGGCCGGGGTGGCGGCAGCTCAGTGTCTTCCGAGAAGGGCCGAGGCCAGTGGCTGGGGCGAGGGGCAGCAGAGAGTGGTGGGAGAAAAGAGGGCAGAGGCAAGGTCACAGAGGGATTCGCAGCCCACAGGAAGTGCTTCGAGTTGTGTTCTGAATATGATGAAAGCCACTGGGGCTTTGAGGAATCTCAGTGGCTTCCTAAATGGGTCCCTCAGCATCGATGACCCAGATGAGTGCTGACAGTGTCCGGGGGGCGGGGTATTGGAAGTGGCGAGAAGTTTTGGATGTACGTTGAAGGTTAGGATTAGCACTTCACTCCTGAGTGTTAGATCCTCTGTGCTCCCTCTGAAGGGTGTTCATTTTATTTAATTCACTTCATTAAATTACTTCATACATTTCTGTAATGTTTTAACTTCTATTGCCTCCTTATGACATTCTCTAGGGCCACGTGTTGCTGCTCATCCTCTTGAGGCTCCACATATATCAGCGTATCTGGCATACAGTAGGTGCCTATTCACTGTTGAATGGGTGAATGAGGCTAATGCTGTTTGGCACAGTGATGACGAGCATGAATTCTGGAGTCAGATGTCCCAGTTTCGAATCTGCGCTATGGAGCTGTGTGTGAGGGTCTCACTGAGGAAACGGGGTGACAGTGCCTGCGGTGGTGAGCGCCGAGTGAGTCAGCACGGAGACAGCATGGGAAAGTGCTCCTGACCCACGAGAAGAACACAGTGCTCACAAAATCATAATGAGGTCCATGTCAGAAGGCAGAAAAGTGTCTTCGGCTTTCAAAACTGTCTCTGAGTCATGGAAGTTTTTCACAGCACGTTTTGAGTAAATTAAAATAACTGCTCAAACCATAAAAAACGTTTATTCCAAGCGCCAATTTCTAAAGAAGTGGTCTGTATCTAGCAACCTGGCTTTATGGGGTGGCTGAGCAAGGGCTGTGTATCCCCCTCCCATGGGGTCTCCCACATTTCATGGACAGATCACTGACTTGCAATAAACTGTCTCCCACTTATGATCCCTTCAGAAAACCTAGATAACCACCCCCTTTTCTCAACCTTTCTCTTTGGCCAAATTGTGGCTTCTCCCAGCCCTGATTCATGTCCGCTGAATACTCAGGCTGTGCATCTGGGGGGGCGTCTTTGCTGTCCCAGGTCTGGGTGGCCGTGGTTTTCTGACAGCATCCCATGGAAGACCCCAGAGAATAGGATGAAGAATGTGCATCTGTCTGTTCCATTCCTGACCCCATTTCCTTTCTAGTCAAGGGCAGGTCGAGCTGCTACCGGTTGCTGCCGAGTCCTACACACAGGCTGGGGGAGAGGGTGTGTCCACCTGGGGATAAGTCAGGATGAGCCCCGGAACACAAGAACATATGGATGGTTCGGAGAAAAACGGTACTTTCTAAATTGACCAATGTGCACTGCATGACTCAGCTGAAAATGTAGTTTCTTTGGGCTTTGGTGTCCACAGCAAACACGCATTAAATATGTCCCATTGTCCTACAGTCACAAAATTGAGCTCATGGGCTAGGGCAAAGGCGGTTCCTGTCTCTTGTCTGAGAACTCCTGTGAACCCAGGCCTATTCCTGGGAGTACTGGGCAGGCTGTGAACGCTAATCACCAAAGCCATTTTCAAGCACTGAGTAAAAAGGGAATCACAAGGAAGCAAATACAGTGACTGCAGTGTGAACTTCACCCAGGGGGAGAGCACCTAGGAGCTCAAAGGAAACCATGTGGTGCCACTTAGTCTACAAACATGAATATAGCACCAGCTTCCGCATGATGCTGAACAGGGTTCAGTTTTCTGGACAGATGGATTTGAAAACAAACACCCTACCTCCTGATTGTAGCTTTGGGAAATTCTCTCTATATCTTTAAATAATGCTGAGCTATTTTCACTGTGGGTCATCCTGATGATGAGGTAAGAGGGGAGATACTGCAGGATTTCTTTCCCAAAGTCTTCAGCTACAGAAATGAGGTGTCTGCCCACAGTGCTTCAGGGCAGACCCTCTGGCAGGGGGAGCAGAAGCCCAGCCTTGCTAGGCCACAGCCACTGGATGATCTGCTTGGTGACCTCTATGCTGTGCTCTGGGAGGGACTGACTGTGTTCCCAGACACCAGCCTCACTGACTGGGGAGGAGGTTCCTACTTCTCTCCAGTCATCAAAGGACCCCGCCCACGCAGGTGAGCAGAATAACCTAGAACCCATTTTTATTTTCTTCTTATAACACTATTATGGATGATGCATTTCCTAAAATTATTCCTTGTTGAGCAAAGTGACTGTAGTGTCTGTTTCTCAATACTCATCTTGTTGAAAGGACTCCTCAGTGTGCCCAAGCATTTGGTTTGCTGTCTGTGCACTGGTCATGACTTACAGCTCCACAAAGTCCCTTTTCAGTCCATATCCCTGGACGAGAGAGACCCAGAGCCCAAGGGACAAGACTGGGAGATCATCACTGCCCCTGGTATGGCCCCTTATTGCCGTGGCACCCAAAGATGTGTCTTGTCTTTCCTTAGAAAGGCTCTTATAAAACACAAGGAAAAGTGCAGAAAACGACAGAGCCGGGTCACCAGGCATCGTAACAACAGCAAGAGCAGCTCTGATGGACACATGGTGCTTAAACCCTCCTTAGGCTCTATATGCCTCTGAGGGGGAACTCACATTTAATTTTACACACAATTTCAGAGGGGTCCTATCCTACCCTAGTGTTGTATTTGTATAGAACAAATCACTATGTTTTATATTTGACCTTCACACGTGACCCCCCTGTAGGGTAAATTGTATCATTAACTTCATCTTCAGAGGGAACTGAGGCTCAGAGCGGTGACTCACCTAACATCTCTCAGTAAAGTACACTTCGCACCCACGACCTTCCCACTGCGTGGTATGGGCCTCTTGTCTGCAGTGATTAGGAAGACCCAGCAAGCCCAGGCCCTTCCTGTGTTCAGAACTTTTCAGGCACAGCTGGGTGGGCCCTGCCTGAGAGCGGACACCCGAGAAGCATACACTGAGCTCTGAAGGGAGGGTGGCCTCACCCGAGGTGAATGGTCCGGATGTGTTTCTGGATCCCTGCTGCGGTACTCAGCACCTTCCCACAGTTTTTCCAGAGGCATTTGAACATCACCTTCATGGAGTTCTAGGAAGAGGAGAAGGAGTTATATTTAAATGGAAATGAACACATCAATATTGTCTTTGTGTCGTCCCAACACATTTTTCCCATATTTTTATTATTCAAAGCATTTAATGACTTCACAACATTAACGGACAAATCCTCACATTATGAGGGCTTTCTGCCCATTTTTCAAACGATGAAGCTGTGCTACTCAAAACTATCTCTACCTGCTCTGTGCCGTGGAGGTTGACCTTATGTATCAGTGGGCCCTTTGCCTGTGGGTTTCAGGTTGGGGCTGGCCCCTGAGAGTCGGGAGGGTATGGACTCCCCCAGCTTCCCTTCTGTCTGGCCACAGGTGGGCAGTGACCATATTTCTCCTCTGAAAACTAGCACTTCTGTTGGTATTTCTAGAGTTTTGGTAATTCTCTGAGTTCTGGAAACCCCTCTCTTTACGTGTCTCCTGAGTCTTGGGATGTTAATGGCCTTGCCTGGTAGTTAGTCTCTGGGATACCACCCCCCCTCCCTGGGTTTTCCTCAACCCTGTCTACACTTTTGTAAAGAGTCTCTTCATCAAACTCTTTTTAATTACCCCTCTGAGTATATCACCTGCTTCCTGCCAGGACCTAATGGGTACAGGGAAAAGTAGGTTATAAAAGAATATGAACAACATGTTCTTTTTTGTGTGGGGGGAGAGGTATATAATGCAAATAAATATGCATTCTTGTATGATGGAAACATTGGGTAGGGGGATCTAATCTTTACATTAATTTCCAAATATAAAAATTACCCTATTTTTAATTTTTTAAAAAGTTATTTCTCTAAAAATGGAAGTCACCCTGTAGTGCATGCATGATTAGCTCAACTTTAATGAAATCAAGGGTCTGTACATAGGTGAAGACGTTCTGCATCAAACCAGAAGGCCACTTAAATGGTAGTCAAGTACTTGTCAAAGTCCCCTAACTACATCCAATGAAAACAAGTCCTTGTCTACGAACAGCCAACTTGCTCTTGCTATGGGAGGAGACAGGAGAAAACAGCTAAGTAAACAATGCTGGGCTTGCCACACAGACCTAAGCCCATCCCAGGAAGCCAAACCAAGTGCAGGTGCTGGCAGAGTCACAGCCACCAGGTCTGAGTGTGACCATCTGTGATTGAACTCTGGCTTCTCCTGGCAGCTCGACCCAAGTTCATGAGGCTGAAGGTCTGGAGGAGGAGGCCACTGTCACTGGGATCACGTATGCCTGATCTGACACTCACAGCCATGGCAGGGGCAGCCGAAGCTCCCTGCAGCAATGAGCAGAGACACATGCCCAGTGTGTGGTTCCAGGTAAGTTCTGCAGAAACACTGGCTTCAGTGCTGTGGCTCAGGAAAGCAAGGGACAGCTGCCTAGAGGCTCTCTACCATTGCAGAAGCTTCTGGACTGTCTCTTACACCAACTGCCTTGGGGTTAGAGGTTGAGGTCCTGGCCCAGGATGCCCTCACTGTCTTTCTCACAGTAAGCCTTGGCCCTGGTATGAATTGTTGCCTCCTTAGGATTTATGAAGTAGCTTCTACTTTCCTGACAGAACCCAGACTAATACACAGGACTGACAAGATGACTGCTGAAGGTCACCTTCAATTCCAAGGGGGGAGACAGGCCTGCATTTTGAAGAATACTCATACCTATACTCGTGCCTTAGGATAAGTCCAATTAAAGTTATATTTCAGAATTCACTTGACTGTTCAGTTTGCCAATAGCAGCCTGGGGTTGATACCAAGTTGATTTTTCTGAGGCAACTGAGAGGATCCTAAGGTATGTCTTACACAGTGACTAGGGTGTGGGTGTGTGTGTATGCATATGTGTATAGGTGTGTGTTGGGGGTGGAGGCTCATATACTCAAGTCTACCAAGAGGCCCAGGGTCCTTGAAAGAAGGGGGCATTCGGTTATGTTGCACAGGTGGGTCTGCTGCATTACACATGGCCCTTAGCCGGCCTCATGGGGGAGGAACCCACTCTACTTTGCGGAGGCTTCAATAACACTCTCAGGATCAAGAGGTCCATGCAGACCCTCAGCAGGTTCCAAAAGACTGAGAAATGAACAGAGATATTTCAAAAACCATAAACCCTAGAAGCTGACAGGGTTTCCATATAGGGAACCATTCCGCGTGTCGTGGGACCTGAAGCTCCTCCTTCACTGTTTATAAAAACCTCAGTGAGAAGGGAGTTGGCAAGCAGGCCCCACATGCGTGGACAGGTTTCCCCCCTCCATGGGTAAACCAGACCTACATTTTTCCTAGAGATAAGACTTGCTATGCTGAAACTCCCTCACCCTGGATTTAAAAGAACAAATGCTGATGTATATCTCCAAAGTGGCTTCCGAAGGCTGGTGACAAACCCTTCAAGTACAGCCCAATCCCTTTTGCCTTTACATTTGCAAATATCCTCCTTTCATGTGTCCTCCTTTTGTTGTCTATCACCTGATGAGGACCTGTGCATAGTAAATGAAAACCACCCTCAATGTAATATGCACAGAAAGACAATAAAAGCCTGTCAAGGCAGGGGTTGGTACGCTCTCTCCTCTGGAGAGAGTAGCCGAGGCATTCCAAGCCACTCTTGGGCCCCCACACTCCTGGGCTCCCTCAGTCCTGGGCCCCCTCACTCTCTCCAGCCTGCTCCTGGGCCCCCTCACTCTCCAGCCTGCTCTCGGGCACTTTCTCTCTGGCTCTCTCTCTGACTCAGAGGGGGGTCATGTAGTCCCCGTGTTTTCTCCCCACAGGACTCATGTGTGGCATTATTTACCAATTGGCCACAGCCTATGGATTCTGCAAGATGGGATCTGCCACAGTTCTAGGCTGGGAAGGTATGGTTTCACTTTTCTCCCTTCCTGAGACGCACTCTTCACTGTTGTCCAGCCTCCAGCCCAGTTCCTAGTTTTATTGGGAAAGCAACCTTATACATGTCATCGCACCACTTTGGGGTTTTATTTGTTTATTTGTAAAACAGGAGGACTGAAAAAGATGAATATTTTGGGTCAGTGAAGTGTGTGAGGTTAATGCAAAGTGATGGGTGAATTCAAATGCATACCAACAATTGATGAAACATCTCCTACCTACAGTCACTGTTTACAGATGTTGTGGTGATAAGTAAAATTGAAAACATAGGTAGGAGAAAGGCGGAAGTGCCCCACAGAGGGGAGTTGCAGTCTTCGTAAAGACTTGACTCAGCAGGGGACTAAACTACCCGGAAGGGGCGCTGAGAGTCCCTAGCATCTAGGTCACCAAAAACCAAGAAGGCAATGTATGAGCTGCTCCTAATTGGTGCACCTCAAGGACAGCGCAACTGGTGAACTAAAGGCCTAGGCTGGGATCAGAAGGGCACCTAGGAACTGGGCTGGAGGCTGGACAACAGCGAAGAGTGCATCTCAGGAAGGGAGAAAAGTGAAACCAATACCTTCCCAGGCTGATGCTGCCAGGAAGACCAGAAGAACAGGCCTGACTTGTTTAAAGCCAGCAGAAGGCTTTTTAATAAAAATTCCTTCTTCCTTTCTTCCTTTCCTTCTTTTTTATTCCTCCCTCCTTCCTTCCTTTCCTATTGTTTTATTCTTTCTCCCCTCCTTCCTTCCTTCCCTTTTTTTCTCTTCTTTTCCCACGGTGAGACATTAAAACCTGGAGCTGTGAAAAGACCAGAGTTAGACACAAACAGGGGTCATCCTAAAAAACAGAGACAGTGAGACAAATTTCACTTTGCTACTCCAGAGAACTTGCAAAGTGGGAGCGGTGAACACCAGTATACCTGCTGTAAGAGGAAGTCCACCAACAAAGGAACCAACAACAGAAAACAATGGAAGAAGGTGAAGGAGGAAGTAGAATCCACACTAACCTCAATCCAGGACCAAGTGGGAAATACAACCAATTGGTGGAAAAATTACCCACAACAAAAAACTGAACAAGAGTGAGAGAGAAGCCTCAAAACCTTGTTCACACAGAAGAATCAGCTTCAACATGACCTGTCCACACCTGCACAACAGAATATAAAGTGTGGTGGATGGAGTGACCCTTAGTTAACCAGCTGGAGGAAAGGACCCACCAAAGAAAGACCTCAAAACAATCAAAACCCAAAGACATACAGAGAGCCAACATAAACAACGGTCTAAGACCAGCGAGCTCAGGAGATTAAGGAGATTGCACCACTGATTCTCACAGGTCTTCTACCATAGAAGTTCATATCATAAACCCAGGGAGTCAGAACAGATCAATTTAAGAAACAGAGGCTAACAAGAAGAATCTCACAAACAATGGGAATACAAAGAAATAATCCCCAAATGAAAGAAAAGTAGGAAGTCCCAGAAAGAATGCTAAATGAAATAGAGGCAAGTCAACTATCAGATATTGAGTTCAAAGTGTTGGTTATCAGGAAGTTCACAGAGAATTACCAGAAACTACAGGGAAACTACAATGAACTTACTCCAAACTATATCAACATGAAAAAGGAAATAGAAACTATCAATAAGGGCCAAGAGGAAATGAAGAATACAATTTCTGAACTGAAGAACACAGTAGAAGGAATCAAAAGCAGGTCTGATGAAGCAGAGGACCGGATCAGCGAGCTGAAAGACAAGGTAGAAAAAAACACCCAGAAAGAGCAAGAAAAGGAAAAGAGGCTCAGAAAGAATGAAGAGGGATTAAGGTAAATGCAGGACAACATGAAACGTAATAATATTCATATAATTGGGATACCAGAGGAGAAGAAGAGCAAGGAATAGAAAACCTGTTTGAAAAAGTAATGATGGAAAACTTCCCTAATCTGATGAGAGAAAAAGTCACACAAATCCAGGAAACACAGAGAATCCCAATCAAAAGGAACCGAAACAGGCCCACTTCAAGACACATCATAATTAAAATGAAAAAATTCCAAGACAAAGAGAGAATCTTAAAGGCAGCAAGAGAGAAACAGGAAGTACCATACAAGGGAGCCCTGATAAGGCTAGCAGCTGACTTCTCAATGGAAATGCTCCAAGCCAGAAGAGAATGGCAAGAAATATTCCAAGTAATGAGAACCAGAGGCCTGCAACCAAGACTACTTTACACAACAAAGTTCTCAGTCAAGACGGAAGGCCAAATAAGGAGCTTCCGAGACAAAAGAAGTCTAAAAGAATACACCTCCACCAAACCAGCTCTGCAAAAGATGCTAAAGGGACTGCTTTAAGGAAAGGAAGGAAAAGAGAGAGAGAGGAACACAGGTACAAAAGAAAAAATGGCAATGAATAAGTATCTATCAATAATAACCTTAAACATAAATGGATTAAATGCTCCAATAAAAAGACATAGAATTGCTGAATGGATAAGAAAGCATGACCCACACATATGCTGCCTACAAGAGACCCACCTCAGGACAAAAGACCTACACAGACTGAAAGTGAAGGGCTAGAAACACATTTTCCAAGCAAACAGACAAGAAAAAGAGCCGGGGTAGCAATACTCATATCAGACAAAATAGACTTCAAAAAAAGGGCCATAAAGAGACACCTAGAAGAACACTTCATAATATTCAAGGGAAGAATCCACCAAGAAGACATAAACATTGTAATATATATGCACCCAACATAGGAGCACCCAAATACATAAAGAAAATCTTAGAGGACTTCAAGAAAGATATTGACAGCAACACAATCATAGTAGGAGATTTCTACACCCCACTGTCAAAAATGGATAGATCTTCCAAACAAAATATCAACAAAGATATTGTGACATTGAACAATGCCCTACATGAAATGGACTTAACTGATATATATAGAGCATTTCACCTCAAAGAAGCTAAATACACATTCTTTTCCAATGCACATGGAACATTTTTAAAGACAGACCATATGATAGGGTACAAAACAAGCCTCAACAAATTCAAGAAAATTGAAATCATATCAAGTATATTCTCCGACCACAGGGGACTGAAATCAGAACCAACCCCAAGGGAAAAAAAAACCCCAAACACTGAAAATCATGGAGATTGAATAGCATGCTATTAAATAACAAATGGGTCAAGAATGAGATTAAGGAAGAAATCAAAAAGTTTCTGAAAACAAATGAAAATGAACTCACAACAACCCAAAACTTATGGGACACGGTGAAAGCAGTCCTGAGAGGGAAGTTCATAGCGACACAGGCCTACCTAAAAAAAATATAAACATTTCAAACAAACAACCTAACCCTATGCCTACAAGAACTCAAAGAACAACAACAAAGACTCCCCAGAGCAAGTAGAAGGAAGGAAATAACCAAGATCAGAGCAAAATTAAATGACATAGAGACTAAAAGCACAATTCTAAGGATCAGTGAATCCAGGAGCTGGTTGTTTGAAAAGATAAACAAAATCGACAAGCCTTTAAGCAGGCTCATCAAGAAAAAGAGAGAGAGGACCCAAATAAACACAATCAGAAATGAAAGAGGAGAGATTACAACTGATGCCACAGAAATACAAATGATTGTAAGAAACTACTACGAAGAACCGTATGCCAAGAAATATGAAAACCTAGGCGAAATGGACAAATTTCTAGAAAAAAACAATCTTCCAAAACTCGATGAAGCAGTAAGCCTGAAACGACCAATAACAGCAGACGAAATTGAAGCAGTAATCAAAAAGCTCCCTACACACAAAAGCCCGGGACTAGATGGTTTCACAGGAGAATTCTACAAAGCATTTAAGGAAGAGCTAACACTTATCCTTCACAGACTATTCCAAAAAATCCAAAATGATGGAAGACTTCCAAACTCTTTTATGAAGCCAGCATCATCCCAATCCCCAAAACAGATAAAGACACAACAAAGAAAGAAAACTTCAGGCCAATATCACTGATGAACATAGATGCTAAAATCCTGAACAAAATATTAGCAAACCGCATCCAGCAATACATTAAAAAGATCATACACCATGACCAAGTGGGATTCATTCCAGGGATGCAAGGATGGTACAACATTCACAAATCAATAAACGTAATACATCACATAAACGAAAGCAAAGACAAAAATCACATGATCATATCAATAGATGCAGAAAAAGTATTCAATAAGGTACAGCATCCATTTATGATAAAAACACTTAGCAAAGTGGGAATGGAGGGAACATTCCTCAACATAATAAAGGCCACATACGAGAAACCTACAGCCAACATTATACTCAATGGACAAAAACTAAAATCTTTCCCACTAAGATCAGGAACAAGACAAAGCTGTCCACTATCACCACTTCTATTCAACATAGTACTGGAAGTTTTAGCCACAGCAATCAGACAAGGAAAGGAAATAAAAGGCATCCAAATTGGAAAGGAGGAAACAAAACCGTCATTGTTTGCAGATGACATGATAGTGTATATAGAAAATTGTATAGACTCCACCAAAAAACTACTCGACCTAATAAATGAATTTGGCAAAACAGCAGGATACAAAGTGAATATCCAGAAATCAAAGGCATTTTTGTATACCAACAATGAAACAGCAGAAGCAGAAATTAGGAAAAAAATCCCATTTGATATAGCAACAAGAAATATAAAGTACCTAGGAATAAACCTAACCAAGGAGGTGAAAGACTTGTACTCAGAAAACTACACAACACTGAAGAAAGAAATCATGGAAGACAGAAACAAATGGAAACATATACCATGCTCATGGATCAGAAGAATCAACATCATCAAAATGCCCATACTACTCAAAGCAATTTATAGATTCAATGCAATCCCTATCAAAGTACCAATGACATATTTCACGGATATAGAACAAACACTTCAAAAATTTATATGGAACCGTAAATGACCCTGAATATCTGCTGCAATTTTGAGAAAGAAGAGCAAAGTAGGAGGGATCACAATACCTGATATCAAACTGTATTACAAGGCCATTGTAATCAAAACAGCCTGGTACTGGCATAAAAACAGTCAGATAGACCAATGGAATAGAATAGAGAGCCCAGAAATAAACCCAAGTCTCTATGGTCAATTAATTTTCGACAAAGGGAGCAGCAGCATAAAATGGAGTAAAAATAGCCTCTTCAACAAATGGTGTTGGGAAATCTGGACAGCTACATGCAAAAAAATGAAACTTGAGCACCAACTTACACCATATACAGAAAAAATTCAAGGTGGATAAAAGACTTAAATGTAAGTCATGACATCATAAAAGTCCTAGAGGAAAACATCGGTAGGAAAATCTCAGACATTCCCCCAGCAACATCTTCACTGATATGTCCCCTAGAGCAAGGGACATAAAGGAAAGAATAAACAAATGGGACCTCATCAAAATAAAAAGCTTCTGTGGGGCTAAAGAAAACAGTATTAAAATAAAAAGAGAACCAACAGTATGGGAAAACATATTTGCCAATGATACCTAGACAAGGGTTTGATCATGAAAATATATAAAGAACTCATATGACTCCACTCCAGGAAGACAAAAAACCCAATTAAAAAATTGTCAAAAGACTTCAACAGACACTTCTCCAAGGAGCACATACAGAGAGCCCAGAGACATATGAAAAGGCGCCTGGCATCACTAGCCATCAGAGAGATGCAAATTAAAACCACAATGAAATACCACCTCACACTAGTCAGAATGGCCGTCATAAACAAATCAACAAATAAGCGCTGGAGAGGATGCAGAGAAAAGGGAACCCTAGTGCACTGTTGGTGGGAATGCAGACAGGTGCAGCTATTGTGGAAAACAGTATGGAATTTCCTCAGAAAACTAAAAATGGAACTGCCTTTTGACCCAGCAATTCCACTGCTGGGATTATACCCTAAGAGCCCTGAAACACCAATCCAAAAGAACCTATGCACCCCAATGTTCATAGCAGCACAATTTACAATAGCCAAGTGCTGGAAGCAACCTAAGTGCCCATGAGTAAACGATTGGATCAAGAACTATGGTACATTTACCCCGGCTGCTGTAGCTCAGTGGATTGAGTGCGGGCTGGGAACCAGAGGGTCCCGGTTCGATTCCCAGTTGGGGCACATGCCTGGGTTGCGGCCAGGTCCACAGTGAGGGCCATGTGAGAGGCAACCATACATTGCTCTTTCTCCCTCCCTTCTCCTCTCTCTAAAAATAAATAAATAAAATCTTAAAAAAAGAAAAAAGAACTACGGTACATTTAAACAATGGAATTCTATGCAGCAGAGAGAAAGAAGGAGTATATCCTTTGTGACAGCATGGATGGAACTGGAGAGCATTATGCTAAGCGAAATAAGCCAGGCAGTGAGGGACAAATACCATATGATCTCACCTTTAACTGGAACCTAATCAACAAAAGAAAAAAGCAAGCAAAATATAACCAGAGACATTGAAATTAAGAACAATCTAACAATAGCCAGCGGGGAGCGGGGAGGGAACTGTAGGGAGAAGGGTTTTCAGGAACCACTATAAAGGACACATGGACAAAACCAAGGGGAGGGTGGAGGCAGGGCAGGGAGGTGGGTTTAGAAGGGGTGGGGGGAGGGGAGGGGAGAAAATGCAGAGAATTGTAATTGAACAACAATGAAGTAATTTAAAAATTAAAAAAAAAACATAAAAATATTTTCATAAATGGTATCTGGCTTCTTTACCTCAGCATAATGACTTTGAGCTTCACCCGTTGTTTCGTGAATTGGTGGTTTGCTCCTGTCCATTGTGTGGTGATATTCCACTGAAGGAATGTGCCACAATTTGTTTATCCATTTCCTTGTTTATGGACATTTGGGTTGTTTCCAGTTTGGGGTGATAATGAATAGAACTGCTATGAACATTTGTCTACAAGTTCTTTTGTGGACATAGGCCTTCTTATCTCTTAGGTAAATATTCTAGGAGTGATTTACTTTACAAGAAACTGGAAAACTGTTTTACAAAGTGGTGCATCACTTTACGTTCCCACCAGCAACACATGGCAGAGTTCCTGTTACCAACACTTGGAATTTTGTACACCCAAAAGCACATGCTGTGTTATTCCATTTAGTTTAAATTCCACAACATGCACAATCCATCTATTGTCAGCTCAGTGGTGGCCTGTTTGCAGGGTGCAAGGAGTGTTTGACTGGAGAGGGTCACTAGTAGTGCTGGCCCAGATTAGAGTGGTCATTACCCAGATGTAGAAACTTGCCAATACTCACTGAACTGTATACTTAAAACAGGTTCATTTTATTGCATGGAGATTATGCCTAAAGTTGATTTTAAATTACTTCTGTAACAACAACAAAAGCATCCCTGAATTAGTACAAATCTGTAGTGATTAGGTGTTTTCTCAATCAGTGGATTCTAAGAGTGCCTCTCATCTTTGGGGACTTCTGCCCGTTTGTAGACATGATCAAACAAGCCTGTGAGGTGGAGAGGCTGGCCCCGGGCTGCGTGACTTCTGAAGTCCTCCAGATGTTCTGATCCCATATACTGCTGGGGTGGCAGATTATTCCACAATGCTGCCACTCAGTTGCCTAGACTTCAGTTTCTACTCTGATCCTCCCCTGCTCTGGCTGGCTGTGCGGTGTCATCCGTGAAATCCACTCAGTGTGACCCAAGCTGCTTTCTTAGCATTGCCCTGCCCACATCTTGTTCCGTGGGCCTATTTCTGGAGCAGCAGGTTTTCTGGCTCAGGGGCGTGTTAGGAATGAAGTCAGCACCGAGAGAAGGGCATGAGGGCCTCACGGGTCTGCTGGCTTTTCAGAACCATCATTCGCAGTTTAGAGTGAGTGACTTCTTTCTGGGACTGAAAGACTGAGATACTGATTAGTTCATTGTTTACTCCTGAACAATTATTATGCTAACTTGATGCTTTTTCCTGTGACTTGAGCATCTCCTAAGTCCACAGGTAAAGTGGTCCATGGTCCAGACACCTGTGAAAGAGGTGAAAATAATGAAGCGTGGAACTTGGTGACTGCCTCTGAGTTGTTCTGGAAGTCAGAGTCTGAGCTGGGTTTCTTTGTCTGGCCTCAATTTCTGCCACTGTCATTGCTGCCCTCATCCCTCACGGGATTGTGGGCTGGGCTCTCTGTTAACCTGAAATAAAGCCAAGGTAGCTGAGGGGCCCAGGGTGTCCTGAAATGGTCATGATGGAGTCAGGTTGGAGGATGGAGGCAAGCACCCCGTTCTCTCCACACCCACACTTCTCACATTTCCATTCAGTCTGTTGTCGATGCAAAATATGAGCAGCCAGCATTTACTGCTCACAGAACCCTCACAGCAACCCCATCTTTTAGTGCTGTCACGACCTATATTTTACAGATAAGGAAACAGAGGCTTAGAGAGGTCAAGTGACTTGCTTAAGGTCACATTACTTGGAGATGGGGTGCTAATTCCCACACACGAACTGTTTGATTCTTTTAAAGAATGGGCAAATCTGGAATCTAAGATGGAGAAAAAGCATATTAATAGTTAGTTATCAGCACGGCTTGATTTTTCTAGAGATCTCCTGGGATTGGTCCATAGGATTTTTCTTCCTGACTGCTGGAGTGGCTGTATGTAGGGCCACTGAATCCTCTGTGGTCATGACAGGGACTGAACCTTCCTATAGTCCCAGTGTCCTGCCCATACTACCAGGGAAGTCCTTTCAGTCTGTCTGAAACTCCAGAGGAAAAATTCTGCTAGAGCTGGGCTGGACAAAGTTGGCTGGCTGATCTCCAGAGCTGGGAGAAATCCTCTCATTCCCTCTTCTCACATTCCCACCTACCTTGGCTGAAGGCCATCTTGAGTGATGGGTGCCTTGTGCAGGAAGTCAAGCCCCTGCAGACAGCCTGCAGTGCCCCTTGCTGCCATCCTCTCTTCCCCAACCCTCTGCACCCTTCTCCCACCCTGCCAGGTAACGTAGACTGATGCTGCCTCCAGTTATTTTGTCACCACATGAGTCTCCTCTGCAGGCAGAAGCAAATGTGGATGCTTTGAATTAATTTGCCTTGAGTTTCCTCTTTGTAATTTCAGCTGAGCCGATCTTACCTCTGCCACATTAAGAACTACAAGACCTTGAGCAACCTGCCCATCCTCAATGAGCCTCTTTTGCAAAATGAGGATGTGGACATGCCAAGGATTTTTGTGATGATTAAATGAAATGCTGCATTTAAATACATTTCATAAACTGTAACTAAGTATGCAAATACAGTTATTATCAGCAGTGTTTCTTCTTCACTATCATAGTAAGTGATGATGGCTTGTCTAGGGGCATCTCACACTCTCTTTCCTTTTACGTAAGTGGAACATGGGTGCGGTATCCATGGCAGGGGCGCACAGGAGAGATGAGAGCTTCTGTATCCAGGAGGAGAATCAGGATTACAGCTTTGTTAAGGAGCCCTAAAACGTCTATTGCAATGTTGCTATGTTCCGGTTGGTTAAGGAAGGGCTTATAAACTCTTTTTATTTAAGGTCACTTGAATCTTCATGGTTTCCTAAGAGAGGGTTGATAATACCTGTATGTTTGTGTTGTAGATGAAGAAACTGATGACCAGAGAAGGGAAATGATTTTCTAAAGTGTTGCAAAATTGAGTTGAGAATGGGGCTGTTTGGATTTTTTTTTTTTAAAGATTTTATTTATTTGTTTTTAGAGAGGGGAAGGCAGGGAGAAAGAGAGGGAGAGAAACATCAATGTGTGGTTGCCTCTCACACGCCCCCAACTGGGGACCTGGCCTACAACCCAGGCATGTACCCCGACTGGGAATCGAAGCAGCAACCCTTTGGTTTGCAGACTGGCACTCAGTACACTGAGCCACACCAGCCAGTGTCTTTTGATTTTTGATCAGGGCTCCTTCCTTTCCTACAGACTATGTTATCTCTTTATGACACAGAACGGAATTTTTGCCCATGAGCCACAGTAAGAGACCCCGTATGTACAGTACACACATGAGTGTACAAATGAAACAAAAGCACTGAGAAACAAAAGCTCCGATCATGCACAACGCACCATATTCTGTCCAGTTCATTAATGAAGCCATATCTGATGACAGCCAGGGCCACACACACAGACGACCCCAGAGGGAAAGTCTGTGCAGCCTGAAGCAACAGGACGACCCTTCAGGTCCCCAAGGCTGTTTTGCTGGAGGGTTCCCACTGATCCAAGTGTCAGCCTCTCTCCCAGACTAGTCCAGTGAAGACCCAGTGTTCTTGGGGACCAACATGACACTGAACGGGTTGAGCCGCCTGCCTAATGGACTGGTGTGCGGAGAAGTAATCTTCACGCACTGCCTTTGGGAAGAGCAGGAGCCTCCTTTACCCACCGTTCTCTGGACAGAGAGAGAGGGTCCATGTAACCTCCACAGTCACAATACTGAATAATGCTAGCAGAGATGCAGGGAGGAATGGTGTTGAATCAATGCCATCTCTTTGTTTTCCTCTTTGAAATAAATTTGGGGGAAAAAAAGGTTGCATTGCAGTTTTCAGGGTTTTGCTTTGGATTTTTGTTTGTGAATAATCACTCATAATGAAGCCACCAACAGTAACTTAAAAGACCAATATGCAAAGTAACAGCTTCGCATTGACATGGCCATTTAAGAAATAATGTTAAAATGTGTTCTAGATGTAGCAGTAGATTGTTTTAGTCTATGAAGTAGAAATGTTTTTTAAAAATTGTGAGTGGTCATGAATTTAAATGTACATGAAGAGAATGAAGAGAATATGAGCTTTAGGTTTGGCAGACCTGGGTCTGAGTGGCAGGTCTGGCCCTTCTAACCCGCAGGCCAGGGCGAGCTCCACGCCCTCTCTCCCTGGTCTGCAGTCACCTCATGCCAAGTTGGGGAAAGGATACTTACCAGACAGGACAGATACGAGGAGTAAATAAATGTGTGATCAGTGTATTAAATCAACTCATTAGAGCTCTTTTTTTTTGCTTTTGGTTTAGTAAATACAATTTTTGGTCTGTGAGTACTACATACATGAATGTGTCAGGTTTTTTGTATGTTTCACATCTGGTTTTCTAAAAATAAGATGTGAAACATTCTTTCAATATGCTCTTTGAAGCAGAAAAGAGAAAAGGATATTAGTTTTATTTCACAGGTGAAAAAAATGAAGTCCCAGGAATAGAGTGAGTTAAGTACCAAACCAAGCCTGACGGCCACATTTGTAGCTTTCAAACCCTGCTAAAGCTGGGGCACCTTTGTCAACTCTGACACCAGGAGGCAACTGAACCCAGAGGGGCCGGTGAGGGTGGGAACAAATGTGCTTGCAAGACACGTGTCCACACTTAGTGGCTCTGTCTCTGATCAGAACCCTGGATTTATTTTGGACCGTCAAAGACCAGGAGCAGGGAGCAGAGGCTGACCTTTCTTTTCCTGGGGATGGGCTCGTCGAAGAGCAGGTTGCTGGCCTCAGCCTCGTCAATGCCGTCGTCGGGCGCGGGGCTGCGGAAGGGCTTGGCACTGTCGGCGGACAGCGGCGGCGACGGGGTGGACGGGTTGGACTGGTCGCTGGGGGCACTCCAGCTCCAGTAGCCGCTGCCGCAGCTGCTGGACGGGGCGCCACCCTCCTTCCAGGATCCGCTGAGGCCCTCTGCAAGCGAGACAACCAGCGTCAGTGTGCACGAGCGCCTGGAGTGCCGGGCCGGGAACGCTGGTGGACAGACCCGGACCCTGCGAAGCACCTGCAGCCCACCCGAAAATGTGCAACAGCTGGGGGTGCAGTATGCATACCTCGAAAAAAAAGTTGCATTATCCTTTGTAAACACTAAGCTATTTTAATCACATAACAGGTTTTTCTAACAGGTTCCCGATGTGGGAGGTTTTGTGTTCCTTAGGATGACAGTGGAGATGATATGAAAACAAGAAAGAAAAAGATGTCCTCGTTCACTAAGTTTGGGGAGCTCTGAGTTTATTGATGGTATTTTTAAGAGGGAATCATTTGCAATATTATCCTCCTTCCCCCACCTCTTATTTTAACTTTTTTAAAAAGGAATTTATCATAGGCCTGTGCTTTTTGGAATAGGTTTATTAAAAAAAGTTAGTCCAAGATGAAAGACTCTAAAAGAAATAATTTTCAGATAGTTACCTAAAGCCATTGGCCTTAATAAAGAAATAACAGTGCTTTCTATTTGGTGTTTTCTGTCTCCCAAAGCTCATTCACACAATCTCATTTGTTCTCACAACATCTGTCTCTCAGAGCTCGGATGGTAGCGCAGGTTTTATAGACGAGGGCCTGAGGCACCGGGAACGTCCGTGACTTGCCACGTGACCAGTACGTGAACCTGGGCCTCACTGTGGTCTGCCAGTTGGCCTTCCCGTCTCTTACCGCCCATGGGCCCTGTGTGCAGGGCTCCTCCTCTCTTTCCAGCAAAGCGGAGAGTGGAGATAGTTACTCGTGAGACGGCTGTTGAATTTTACCTCTCCACTTGTGGGGGAAACATGAAATGTTTGCTAATGTGGAGAGATCTTTGCCCAGTTAGAATGCCTTTGGGGTGGTTCTTTTAATCACTGAAGATTCGTTTTCCCGTGTAAGAAGCCTGATTTTAATTAGCTTCTGTACAAACTCGACCTTCTTTTTGGATAATTTCTCCTCCATATTTATGTGCAGTTTGAATATATTAAAACTATATTCTAAGTACAATGGGGCAAAATCCCAAAATGCCTCATTAAAAAAATGCTGTTAACATCTGTGTAATGAGTAATGAAGTGAAGACACACGGTGGACTAGCATTCATGGAAAAATGTCTTGACTACCTTCACCCAATTATAGATTTCCAGCATATTCCTCAACTATGTCAAGCAAAAGTTCAGTCAGAGGAATGAAGTTTTAAGTTGAAGTAGCAGACGAAAGTTACCCATCTCATTAAAGTGAAGCTCTAACTGAATCAAATGGTCATTTCTGCAGGATCACACCTTCCTGGCACTAAGAAAACCAAATTAGCATCTCATACAGATGCACTAACCAGACCCAAGTGGCCTTTTATAAATAAGAAAGCTCCATTCAATACAACACCACATCAAGAGGAGCCTAATGTAAGGCCTTAGGTAATATTACCTGGTGTGACAGACTCTGTGGCAGGAGGCTTATAAATACACCACAGCATACACTTGTAAAATAAAATAACTTTGTGGCACTTGCTGTGTAATCATGTTAGGTATGAAGAATTGAATTTATTTTGAAAAGTGACAATTTATTTTGAAAAGCAGTGTGGTTGCATTAGTTCATGTAAATGCCCAAAGTTAATTTGCTTACTTGGGAATGACATTTCCTTTAAGTAACACTATTTAATGAGAAGGATAATGTGAGATATAAATGAATTTTTCAGAAAAAAGTCAGAACCAATTTGTAATTTTTCTTTTTTAGAGAGCAGTGTCTCCTTATCTTAAAAAAGTATTGGGCAAAATGCAGACAAGCCCTGCCGGGACTCTCGCCCTCTTTGCAGACCCACTTCCTGACAAAACGATCCTTTTCTGGCACAAAAAGGATCACAACAGTTTTCAAAAATTTACTGATATACAATAATTCTGGGCATAATATTTATTTCTTAAAAATTCAGTGCCTTCATTATCATTATTATTGTTAACAGCTTTTCCTTGTTAAGAATTTGCTGCCTGTTGCAGACTTAATGAAAGATCAGACAATTTGGGATTATTAGTTGGGTAGTTATTTTTCAAAACCATAATGAACACTGATTTACTTTCTTTATAACTATGCTAGCAAAAGTTTGCATTGAAGAAGCAAAAGGTCTACTTTCATTCTAATTTTTCAAGGTAAAAAAGAACATTAAAAAGGTTCTCAGTTCAAAAAGAATGCCATGTTAAAAATAATGGTTGCATTAAAATATACTTTCTCCTCTGAGGGTTCTATGAAATCCTGCAATTCTTCTTCTTTTTTTTAAAGCAACGAAAATCTACAATTTATTTGCATTTGTAGCCCAGCTTGGGACAAAGTAAAGACTTGTTTGTAACCCCTAAGAATTTTTCTCACTTTAACTTTTCGATCTTGTATGTAATTCCTTTTGCCGGGATAAGTTTTGGGGATTCTTCAGTTTTGCTTTAACTGCACTCTTTCTTTGGGGGCATAGCCACACTGAGCAGACTAAATTAGGGCACTTATTAGAGGGGCCCCGAGAAGAAAGGCCCTGTCATTCCACAGCATCGGTCAGGCTCACCTCACAGTCACCTCATCCACTCTGTGCAATGAGGTGGCCTCACCCCCACTTGTGGCGGTCATGACAGGGGTGGGTACTACTGATTTATGCTATTGATTTGACTTCCCAGCACCCTGATCATCCTTCGTACCCACAGTTGGAGTGGAATATGTTTTGGTGAGGATTCAGTGGCTGTTCAACAAATTTATTTTCACACCTCGTGCTTACTACCAAATTATGTGTGAACCATACCTCGGTCTCGTAACTGACTAGGCTGGCTTTTGAGAGATGGCGTTCCCATGTTGGTAACGTTTACCTCAGCATTACATTTCAGCCAGCTGCAATCTGATTTCTGCCCATCGTTGGTCCACCATGAATGCTCTGGCCAGATCTCCAGGGACCTTCATCTCCATACAGAATTCAGTCTGTTTCACGGTTGAACTGCTGAAGCATCAGATGTCTGTTCTTGAAACACACATCTGATGCTTGGCTTCCATGAAACCACACTTTCCTAGCTCTCCTCTACCTCCAGTCATCCCCAGGCTCTTCCTGGGTTCTTTCCTATCTGCTGATCCCTTAAGTGATGGCGGGCTTTACCCCTTCCCCCTCAGTTCCCTCCTTGTGTTTGCTCACTGCCTCTCTACGACTCTCTCAGGGACATTCCATCTACCCTCATGCCTTCACAATGCTGCCTTTCAATTCCGCCTGGGAAGCTCAGATCTCCCCAGACACCATCCCTTGAATTAGCTCAGTCCTGCCCACTAAACATGTTTCCAAATGAACCTATTGTCTTCTTCAGTGACCCCCATCTCTTGTCCCAAACACTCACCAATAGATGTACTCATCTGCCTTTGTTCCCATCTGGGGAACGGGTCTCCTTGCTGCAGCATATTGACTGCATGGAAGTCACCCTGTCATTCCCTCTCCTTGATCCTCTTTGTCCATCATGGAGTCCTGCTGATTCTACCTTCCTTATATTTCTCAGTTATGTCCTATCTGTCCCCTCTGTGACCATCAAGGATCAGGACACCACCTATTTTTTGGTTCTTTTTTGTTTTTGCCTGTAAACTCAATTGTAACTTTCCAGTGGCAATCACTTAATAGCTCTGCTGCAGCCTCAGATAAATGTCCACAATCCAATGTCATCTCCTACTGCCCTCCTGATTTCTCATAGTGAATTATATGAGTAGACAATATGTCAATAACCAAGATAACAGATCTGGGATCGGGAAGATACAGAAGAGAATTTCAGCTTTGCTGTTTACAAGTCAATTAATCCATGTGCCTCAGTTTACTCATCTGTAAAACAGAGATCATGATATCTCACAGAGTTGTGAGAATTACATGAGATAAAGCAAACCTAGTACTTGTCACATAGTAAGTGTTCAGTAAATGTTAGCTATTGGTATGGCTATGATTGAGAGTCTTTTTTTCCCCCGCAAAGAGATTGGGACACTGTGTGGGAGTATGGACATTGTTTTCAATGATGTGCTCATACCATCTGCACAGCACCTAATAAATATATATTGAGTGAATGAATGGACTAAATAATTGTATTTGATTGAGGAGTCTGGGATAATGCTTTTTCAAAATATTTAATCTTCAAAGATTTTTGATCCAACTACCTCTCTGACTGAACAGAAAAAATGCTGGGAAAATAACTTCATTAAACCAATCTCCATTTACTTGGGGAAAGGGACAAAGTATTGCAGGTAAGTGTCCTGGCAAAGTGATGTATGTGGAATGGATGGAGGGATGAAGGTGGTGCCCTGGAGTCTCCATTTCTCCCACATTTCCCCTGGCATCCTGGTTATGGCAAGGAATAGTTGTTCATTTCATTTGATAGGTTTGAGACCCCTATGGGACCTCTCAAAGGGAGGTGGTGCTCTTGGTGCCCAGGGGCCCTTCCCTACACCCGTCCGCCTGCTCACCATTCGGCCGCACAGGAGGACTTCGAACCAAAGGGCTGGTGGACAGGCTGGTTAGTACCATTGCTGCTGTCACTTTGTCCATGTCCAGTTCCTCTGAGGATTTCCTGGAAAACAGGGAGGGACACTGTTAGCAGTGCTCGCTCTGCATGGACTGTGGGCCACGCCATGTACCACACACTACCCACACATGTCCTCCCTGATCTTATCCCTCTGAAAATCCAATGTTTTGTTAGCTTTGTTGTAGTGATAAGGAAGCTGAAGTCCAGTAGTTAAGTGATCCATCAAACCTATACGAGGGGTGTGAAACTCATTTTCACTGGGGGCCATATCAGCCTGACGGTTGCCTTCAAAGGGCTGAATGTAATTTTAGGACCGTGTAAATGTAACTACTCCTTAAAAGTTAAGTGAGAGCTTGGCGCTGCCGCTGGGTAGAAACAAGGTGGAGGGCCGGATTCGGCCTGCGGGCCTTGTGTTTGCCACCTGTGGCCTATAGTAGTAGGAAGAGAAGGATTCGTCCATTTGAAGAAGGACCCGATCAGTGTGAGGAGACACGGGGGTCCTACAGGACACGGGCAAGGTTCCAGTTTTATTCTAAGTAGAACAGGAAGTCACTAGAGGGACTTAAACAGGCCTAGTGACACAACAAAATTAATTTTTTAAAAAAGATTTTATTTATTTATTTTTAGACAGAGGGGAAGGGAGGGTGAAAGAGAGGGAGAGAAACAGCAATGTGTGGTTGCCTCTCACATGGCCCTCACTGGGGACCTGGCCTGCAACCCAGGCATGTGCCCCAACTGGGAATCGAACTGGGACTGCTTGGTTCCCAGTCCGCACTCAATCCACTGAGCTACACCAGCCAGGCCCAAAATTAATAATTTTAAAAATAATTACCAAGCTGCTCTCTGGAGAATAGTTTGTGGAAAGGGGAGCAGAAGCAGGGAGGCTAGGGAGGACAGAATTTCTATGACCCAAGACAAGAGGAAACAGTGGCTGGGGTGACGGCTGGGGCGGTGGAAGGTGACCTGGCAGGTGAGCTGAGACCCTGGGTGTGAGGTGAGTGAAAGGGGTGACTCAGGGTGGCTCCCAGGTATTTGGTTTGAATGTTAACTGGGTCATTCAGTGAGATGGGAGAGAGACGAGGAGAAACACTGAACCTCAGCCAGCTGTTTTGCTGCACTTTGCTGGAGGGGACAAATCTGAGCAGCGGAGACCGTGGTAAAAGTGAGGACCACTCCCATCATTCACTGAGACGAAGATCTTATTCTAGCTCATGTATTTTGGCCAGTAAACCCCAATAAAGGCCCATAAGATAATGATCACTGTGGACTGGAGTCAGCTTTCTAAAGCTGATTTCAATAAAGAAGTTAAAATCAAGAGGCAAAAACACGTGTAGTACACTGACGTCAGATAAATTGTACCTTCTGAGACATGAGCATTTCAAATTGGGGGCCAGCTGAAGCAGCACAGCAGAGGATTAATAAACCACACGGTCAAATGAACTGTCATGTTTACAAATGTGGCTTTCCTTCATAGGTGTGCTGTATAATTTGTAAAAGCAATGAAGTCGTAGACATAGAAACTTCCTAAATTACAGAAAAATCGAATTGTTCCCAATTCGGGGGATGGGCTACTCAATTAATTTCATGATGAAGTTATAAAAAAGTATTATAATTTGGCTCTCCAATATCCACCATGATCCTAAATTACCAGGCAAATCTTACTTTTCCAATCCAAGATGAGAATCTGAAATTTCCTTCTATATATAGTTCTTCTCAAAGTACTGTTCACTCTTTCTTGGAAAATTGTTTTATTGAAAGACAAATTCCTTTTTTCAGAGACTGGCAATTAAAGATGCTTTTAGAACACTGAGTACACAGCAGAATTAACTCTGAAGAAGTTTTCAAGTCAACCTCATATACAAGGGAAAAAACTGCTCAGTCATTTGGCACACTGTGACAAGACTGAAGTCAATATCCACAAGTCATAAGATCCTTAGACTTGGGAGTAAAGGTAAGGCCATTTTCTCATAGGAACGAAGCCTCCTGAAGCAGCATGGAAAAGAACTTAAAGCACCTTACGGTCATTGAGTGCTCAACGCCCTGTGTAGGCATGACACGGGGGTGGCCTGACTAGGGGCCTCACAGGAGAGAGGCCTGCTGGACAGACCGCTGTCCGGCTAGCTGCCTCCCCAGAGCCTAGCTGTTACCATTGCTTCACACTGGTGTCCGGACAGGAGCAGGCCACACTGTCATCCGTCCCAGGACTGAATTGCAGGAGGTACTGACTGCTCTTTCCAACTCTGTCTTCTCCTTTTCTGTTTTTAACAGAGGATTTGAGCCCCGGCTGGTTCAGTGGATTGAGTGCTGGCATGAGAACCAAAGCGACACTGGTTCGATTCCCAGTCAGGGCACATACCTGGGTTATGGGCCAGGTCCCTGATGGGGGACACGTGAGAGGCAACCACACATTGATGTTTCTCTCCCTCTCTTTCTCCCTCCCTTCTCTCTCAAAAAATAAATAAATAAAATCCAAAAACACCCCACCCCAAAACAATAGGTTTGAGAACCAGAATGAGAGGCCCAGGAGCTGGATGCTGGGAAATGGCAGGAACTCCACAGAGAGAGAGAGTCCCCAGAATTCTGCCCTAATTTCTGCAGGGATGCACTACATGGCTATTCCTTTTTCTGCTCCTTGGTTTCAGGACCTTTATTTTCCCTTCCGCAATCAGCTTTGTTTTTTAAAATATATTTTATTGATTATGCTATTAGAATTGTCCCATTTTTCCCGCCTTCATTTCCCTCTACCCTGCACCCCCTCTCCCACCAGTATTCTCTCTCCCCTCCACCCCCTTAATGTCCATGGGTCTTACATATAAATTGTTTGGCTTCTACATTTCCTATACTATTCTTACCTTCCCCCCATTTTCTACCTACCATTTATACTTCTTATTCCCTGTACCTTTTCCCTCGTTCTCCTCCCCTCACATCCCTGCTGATAACCCTCCATGTGATCTCCATTTCTGTGATTCTGTTCCTGTTCTAGTTGTTTGCTTAGTTTGTTTTTGTTTTTTTAGGGTTGGTTGTTGATAGCTGTGAGTTTGTTGTCATTTTACTGTTCATATTTTTGATCTTCTTTTTCTTAGATAAGTCCCTTTAACACTTCATATCATAAGGGCTTGGTGATGATGAACTCCTTTAACTTGACCTTATCTGAGAAGCACTTTATCTGCCCTTCCATTCTAAATGATAGCTTTGCTGGATAGAGTAATCTTGGATGTAGGTCCTTGCCTTTCATGACTTCAAATACTTCTCTCCAGCCCCTTTTTGCCTGTAAGGTTTCTTTTGAGAAATCAGCTGATAGACTTACAGGAACTCCTTCGTAGGTAACTCTCTCCTTTTCTCTTGCTGCTTTGAAGATTCTCTCCTTATCTTTCATCTTGGGTAGCTTAATGATGATGTGCCTTGGTGTGTGCTTGCTTGGGTCCAACTTCTTTAGAACTCTCTGAGCTTCCTGGACTTCCTGGAAGTCTATTTTCTTCATCAGATTGGGGAAGTTCTTCTTCATTATTTTTCAAGTAAGCTTTCAATTTCTTTCTCTTCCCCTTCTCCTTCTGGTACTCCTATGATTAAGATGTTTCTGGAACATTTAAAGTTGTCCTGAAGGCTCCTAAGCCTCTCCTTAATTTTTTGAATTCTTGTTTCTTCATTCTATTCTGGTTGAATGTTTTTCTTCCTTCTGGTCCAAATTGTTGATTTGAGTCCCTTCCTGTGACTGTTGGTTCCCTGTACATTTTCCTTTATTTTACTTTTCATAGCTTTCACTTTTTCCTCTATTTCAACCAATTCTGTGAGCATCCTGATTACCAGTGTTTTGAACTCTGCATCTGATAGGTGGGCTATCTCTTCATCGCTTAGTTTTATTTTTTCTGGAGCTTTGATCTGTTGTTTCACTTGGGCCATTTTTTTTTTTTTTTGGTCTGGGTCGGCCTGTTATCTAGTAAGTGGCGGAGCCTTAGGTATTCCACTGGGCAGGGCGACCCACATTGTTGCATTGTGACACTGTATGTGGGGGAGTGGTCCAAGAGGGAAAAATGCCGCTTACTCAACTCTATCCCAGCTTTCAGTCACCTCCCCTGCTGCCCAAAATCCAACTGGGGCCTTTTGGTGCTGATTCCCAGGTGGGTGGGTTTGTGTATGTTCCAGGACCCTGTGGGTCTCTGCAAGGAACTCTCCTGTGGGGCTGGGAGTTTCTCCCATCATCTCAACCCCCACAGGTTTTTTAGTCAGAGGTTTTGAGGCTTTATCTCCCTGCACTGGAATCCTGAGTTGTGTGGTCTGTCTCGCTCCCCAGTTGTTCCTCCTGGTTTATCTGCACACAAATGTGGGACCGCCCGGTCTGCCAGCCGCTGCCTCGCCCACCCCAGTCCTCCAAGCTGCCGCCTTGCCCATGAGTCCTTTCCACCCTGGCTGCCTTTCTCCACCCCTCCTACCTGTCTGGATGAATGTTTCTTCCTTAACTCCTTGGTTGTCAGACTTCCGTACAGTTCAGTTTTTTGGCAGTTCTGGTTGTTTTTGTTTTTAAATTTGTTGTTGTCCTTCTTTTGTTTGTGTGAGGAGGCACAATGTATCTACCTACACATCCATCTTGGCCGGAAGTCCAGCTTTGTATTTTTTACTATTTTTCACTTCTGAGGTTTGTTTTAGAGGTCTAGTTGATAATTAAATCAATAGTTGATCTAAGTGACTTTTTAAAATATGAAGATTCAGTAGAGAAACTATCATTATAAAATATGAATTTTTTTTGCATTGCTAAAGTCTGCCACTACCTTTCAACATAATATCAGACAGTAGATTCCTGATGAAGAGTGACAAGAAGAACTACCATTAGCATCATTAGAGTGTTTTTGTATTTGCGTTGCCTTTAGGCCTCCTGTTGGCATCTTTGGTGACGACAATAGCAATACAAGCATCAGGGCCCATGTTACTCACCACTCAGTCACCCTGTATTTCTCAGGGAGTGTTTTCAGCATGCTGCATGAAACATCACCAGATGACACAGCCTTGTGCTGAGTTGTGTGGTTTTTTTTTTAATCTTTGTTTAATTTCTTTTCTTACAGTGCTATATAATTACTGATTAATTAGTTCTGCAAATTCAAATCCTTGTAATTAAACACAAAGAGATGATACACAAAGTAGAATGTGTTATACTTTGAGAAAGCTGTTGCAGAGGCCTTCTGGTAGATTTAGGGTTGGTGAGAAAAAACCCCAAACTCATTCCAGAAGACAGTAGTGTTTTCTTGTAATTGGAAATTGAATTTGAATCTACTGTTGAAGACCTCACCAATCACATATTTGCAATAGGCTGAGACTTCTTCCAAATAATCTTTCCTCCAAGACCTGGTTGAGTATTATAGAATTTATTCAGGTTGACTTGGCTTTGATGGATGAATAGGATTCCAGGACGGGAGAATCACGTTTCAGGCAAGGAAGCATGCAAGTCCTTGGCTTGCAAACAGCGTAGGCGTCCTGGTTGGGGAAGCAGTGGGAAAGGAGAGGATGGAACGTGGTATGGTTCCCGTGGCTCGTGTGCCTGGCTAAATGATTTCTTGTGTTTTTTGAAGGCAGAGAGAGCCATGAACATTCATGAACCCAGGACAGAGATAGATGATCAATCTGGATTTTAGAAACAGGTCAAAATGCAAATAGTACTAGAAAGCAAAAACACTGAAGGTGTGCTATGTAGCTATTTTTAGTTAAACCTTAATTCAAACCCAAAGTACTAGACTAAGAGTCAGCTCTAACTCTATGAACAGACAGTATTTAGTCTGTGAGTACAGAACTCCCTTGATAACAGCTAAAGATGCGTCTCTGGGGGAAGAGAGTGCAGGCTTTGGAATGAGTAGCATCACGTGGCTTCAAATCCACTCTCTGCCATGACTAGCTGTGTGACCTTGGGGAAATTACTTAACCTCTCTGAGTCTGTTTATTCACATGTAAAAAGAGGCTAATTGTTGAGACAATTCAATGAGAAAACACATATGAGCACCAGCAGAGCCTCACTCACAGCCACTATTCCATGAATGTGAGGTCTTAACCTTCACATTCACAAATCTGCCCAGAGCATCTGTCTCGCAAGCAAGAGGGATGCAGTCAATGACTCTCCTCGCTTTTTTTTACTGGGTAGCGGCACTAGCAAGATATTACTTTTCTTTTGCGTGGTGGTGGTGGGGGAGCTAAGGGTGCTGTTAGAGGTATTGTTTTTCATATAGAACCAAACTGTTCTAATTCACAGGAGTTACTCTGGGAGAGGTGACCACTGGTGCCGGAGAAGCAGCTGCCACACTCCTCACTGGGGCTTCACGGCGGTGCCTTGGCCAGGATCCAGTTCATGACATCATAGCTCTTGAGGACTGTCCACAATAGCCAAAGCATGAATGTGTCTGGGTTTTATGTTCACAAGTTCCTGCTTTCAGCCCTCACTGCAGAGGGCTGGCTCTGTGCGAGCAGCTCTTCTGGATACTGGAAATAGAGGCTCAAAACCTGGTGGGGTCTCGCCCCCTAAAATCAATCTAGTCTGTTGGAGAAGCAGCCCTTACTCAAACACATGTAAAAAATCATAAACCTATGGATGTGACAAATGCCAGGAAGGGTGCTATGGACTTGATGAGGTCCTTCACACATCCCCAGCTAAGGAAGTCTGGAAGTGAGCACTGGCCTTGCCCAGTTGAGGGCAGGAAGGAACTCTGGGTGGGCAGTGCCACAGCTTGGGTCAGGCTGCCCTAAAATGAGCAAAAAGGCTCAGCATGGTGTGCTATGCACTTGGACAGGGGACAGGCCCAGGAGGGCCTTCGCAGGTCGCTGGGGTTTTCACCCTTATCTTGTAGGCCCTGAGGAGCACTGAACTATTTCAAGCAGATTGGGTTTCAGAGAGGTCAGGTCAAGTTGGGGTGATGCTATCAGATTCGCTTTTCAAAAAGCTCACTCTGGCTGCCAGGTGGAAAATGAGTTTCTTGAGTTTGACAAGTGACGTTTTATCTGTGGAATTGATTGCCTGGTGACCATGGCAGCAGGTTGTAGAATGACATCATCTGTGACATGGAGGCACTTAGGAGTGTGTTTGGCATCAGGGAACATGGCCACAGTTCACGGGCTGTGCATGGGTGGGCTCTGCTTGTCAGGCCCCAAGTGCTAGGCTGTGGCCAGTGCTTACAAGGCAAGCTATTGTTTATGTCACAAGAAGCTTTTTCTTCTTTTGAGTCACTTCATGCTTGAATGCCATTTGTTTGGGGCGAGTGGTACACACACACCATCTCCCCGGCTAACCCACCAGGTAAGAGAAATAGTTTTATAGGCTGGAGTGCTGTGAGTGGCATTAATCTGCAATTAAAGTGCTGTAGTAACAAATGGAAATAAAGGTGAAGAATACATTCCTTAGGTGAGCAGTAATCCAGTTCCTTTGCCACAACCGAAATCTGCTGTTTAGATCCAATTCAATTACTTTAAAAATTTGTGGTGATCCTAAAACAAGGAATTAAGTCTGAAAGTAAAAGCTCTTCTACTGGAAAGGTCAGAGTAACCATCCCCAATCTTGGAATTTTGGGAAAGCTTTAACTAAGAGTTTGGCAAACCAGATCCAGTTAACTACTAAATGTGTTTCAGTATAAAGAAACATTGTTTCCTTTCTGAAGGAATTTTGTAGCTAAAGTGGTAACTGTTAACATCTCCAAATTCATTTTAGTTATTGTTTCTTTTAACACTATAGGGAAGATCAGGAAAGCTGCCTATTGCAATAATATGTCCAGTGACCTCGATCAAACAAGATGTGAAAAACAGCAAATACACTGTAACACATCAGGCAATATAGATGTCTACACTGTTGCATCCCCTCCGTGTCTCTGCTCACTGTGGACTGCTGACAGTTTGCATACCTACACTGACCTGTGGATCACACATTGAGTAGTATGGAAATAGGCAAGTACTTTGGTGTCTATTCCACTTCACCTGAAAAGATGCTATCCAGTCTGTCTCTTTTTATCTCACTCACTTCTCTTTCCTTTTGGGCCCCACCACCATGGATTTCTCTTCTGGCCCTTGTTACTCTGGCCACAGGGCCCCAACTTCCATTGAAAATTGCCCCTTCTGCATCCTCATCTTCCCCCAATTTCTGGACCTGAGCTCTCCCCTAAGCCCACCCTGTTTCCATTGGGTCACTCATCCTGCCTTCCCCAGAAGACCATCCTCTTCACCTTCATGCAGAAGCCCTTGGTCTCTCCAGGTTCAGCAGAGCAGTTACCTTGTTCCCTGCCTCTTCCTAGTTCAGGCATCAACCAGCCTTTCAATTAGCACCTCTCTCCCCTAATAGCACCCAATATTTTGGCACATAAATTATAGCCATTATTTTTACCCGGCGTTATGGCCCTAGGAGATGTATTGAAGACCTCCAACAACTTTGCCATTTGCGTCCCCTTAGCCCAACTACATCTGGGGGACAGACTGAGGTTCATCCCCAGTGACTGTATTTATTAACTGAGTGATTTTTAGGGAAATCTTGTAGCTTTGCAAAGCTTTGTATTCTTTATTTATAAAATAGAAGTGACAATAATATGAACCTTATAGGGTTTTTGAAGAATTAAATAAAATTATTAACATATAATATATGGCATATACTAAATACTTAATTAATAGTAATTATTATTATCATCATCTTTTATGCAAACTCTTATTTCAGTGAACTAATCTCAGGGTAAAAGCCTAAATTGTACCTACTAAAGTATTTATAGGTGAAATAACATAAAAATCCCCAAAAGCCTGAACTTGAGATAATCAGGTGAAACAAGATGAGCAATGTGTGCAAAAACTTTTTAGTTTGATGTAGTCACATTTGTTTAATTTATGACTTATTCAATAAATCATTTACAGGAATATTTTTTTACTTGCCCTAAAAAATGTTGGTCTCTCTATGCAAAATTGATTTTGTTCCAGAGTCTGTGATAATTCTTTAGTATTCACAAAGGCTCACAGACCCATCGGGGAACTCTGGAATGACAGCAGTAACATTATTAAATAATAAGTTCCAAGTCCCCTGGAAGCAATGCTGGGTGATCAGCTGGACTCGTGGATGTGAGCAGGCTGTGCAGTGTTGCTCTGGGAAGCATTGTGCGTGTCCCCAGATGGCCTTTGTGCTTTGTAGGTCTGGTGCTTCCAATTGCAGCCAGCACATTCTCCCAGGGGTGAAAGGCCAGTCTTAGTCCATGCAGCTCTTCCCAAACACAGAGCCCTCCGTGTGTGGGGGTGCCCTTCAGGGACCATTCAGGTACCAGGTGATAGAAAGCCAGAGGGAACATAACCAGGTTCTTTTGATGGTGTGTGTGTGGGAGTTCATGTCCTGTGTGGGTCTGTGTGTGTCTCTGTGCACATGTCTGTGTGTGTGTCCAGTGTGTGCACGTGTCTGGGTCTGTATGTGTGTCTCTATGGGGACCTGTGTGTGCTCTGTGCATAGAGGAAGACATGAAGGGAGTTGGAGGAGACCGTGCCCCTAGACCCTGTGTCTTGCCCATGGTGGCCACCTCTGTCTGGGTCGGCCATGTCCTTGCTGACATCTGCATCCCACAAAGCAGCTCACTGTACCTCAACAGTGGCCAAAGCAATGGTCAGAATATCTGGAAGAGCTTGGGATGTTTCAGCCAGAATCCTGGGGTCACTGGCCAGGCAGGGCCTGCCATGTGCGCAGGGTGGGGATGTGGGACGGGGGTGGGGGGACAGAAGGGCCTGAGGCAGCGGGCAGTCTGCAGTTAACAGTCCACCTGATTAAGTGTCACAGTTGTCCTGGGAAAGAAAACTGTAATCAAAACTGCATCTCTTGCATTTACATTTGTGTCCAAGTCCAGTCATGGCAGACTTACTGTTAGGGTTAATACCTTATTTCTTGGGGGCCTCAAATCCATCTAGGTCTTCATAATGGGAGAACTTCCCACTACGTTTTGTGGTAATAACAGTGATTTCATGAGGGCAGTTGGAAAAACACAAGTCCATGTTTTCTGGTTTGCTAATTAAAGAAATACATGATTTTTGTCTAAAAAGACAAAGATTTAAAAAAAAAATAAGGTTTAGAAAGACTATTATTTATTTCTATTGCTTCCTTGTCCGAAATAGTAACATTATTATGTTGGCAATAGACCTAAATGTGGGTGTGGAGTTTTAGCCATTTTATCTCATTGTTTTTGCAAAAAGAGAGGACGCATATTGTTCCCAGCCAATGCACCCTGACTGACTGCCCAGGAGTGAGAGCGGGCACAAGGAATAGAGGGAAATAAAGTAGTTCACAAAGGCACTGTGGTACCTGTTCCGAGAGCGAGGCCCTGCACCGCCCCCGCCCCACTCCGCCCTGCCCAGAGCGGCCACTCAAGCTGTGCAGAGAAGTGTTAGATATGCTGTGAGCTAATTCACTGTCAAGCTTTAGCTGGAGGTTGGTGGGGGCGGGAAGCGGGGCGGGAGTGGCGGGAATTGAGGACTTTTATTCTGTTTGTAAATTTTGGTTTATTTCATGTTTGAACTCTCTGGGACCTGCTTGCGGATTTCAGACATGTCTGGGTGCCCCTGAGCAGGACGGATGTGCCCCCAGCACCCCTCCCACCTTGTGCTCTGAAGAGGGGACAAACTGGCACGTGATGTAGACTGAATCCCTTTTAAAGGTGCTAAGTTCCAGATTTGGCTTTAAAAGATGTAATCTTTTTTTCCCCTCAAATACTGCATCTTCTTTCTGAAATAGCTAATATTTCCTGAGCATGCCCAATGCCAGATGCTTTGTGTACACTGTTTAAATTGCCACCATGGGTTGATATTATCACCCCATTTTACAAATGACTTCTAAGGGCACTTGGCCGGCCAGCCAAGCCTGCTTAATTCTAGTGGTCCAAGCTGTTTGCATGATCATCTCTATAACTTTGTTTTAAATTTGAGGCATACTTGTCATCTTCTATAACTGAACTATATTTGAGAAATAAATGTGATCTGTTTGAGACTGCATGTTTTTCTGTATTACATTTAAAATCATCTTATAATAAAAAGGATTTCTTTTATATACATAGGTGATTCCACATTAATAGGGACATAGCATATACATGTTCAAGTTGACAAAATAGATTAAATTATAGGCTTATTACTCATATTAAAAAGTGTTTCTCTTTTGAAAGAATTCTTTAAATGAATTTTCTTTAAGTAGAATTATTATAATATGCTTAAAATGTTGTGAATGACTAAATTCCAATTCAGCTCATTTACCCAAATTCTAACCTCTTATGTCAATATCTGTTTTATACTGTTAGGTTGAACCACATGAAATTGCTGATACCCACTATTTTTAATCTACAAAAGCAGCAGTTTCATATGGTTCATATAACTTTCTCTTATGAAACTTTTATCTTTAGTTTCATGGGCTAGAAGTGAACCAATTTCTCCCCATTTAAAATGGATTGTTTCAGGTCACTGAGACTGACCATGGTTCCCTTTCCTGAGGTATGTACTGTGGATAATTTTATTTCTGGAGCTGGCTTTTACTGAAGATCATCTCCTACAATATAATTCAAGCAAGCTTCAGTTCAACATCTATTTGTGCAAAGATTGCTCTGGGCAGAATTCCTTGCCCCACAACTTGTCCGAGGCTGACGTAAGGCCTCAGAATGTTCAGCTCCAGGGACAGGAGGAGAGTGTCGCTGTGCCCTTTGGAGGGTCCTCACACACAGCGTTGCTGTTCTCTGCCTGGGCTCTTCCAGCATGTTTTCACCATGTTACTGACACATGTTTCCATCATTCACACAGCTGTGATTTGATGACAGGTCAATTCAAACTGTCAATTAGGTATCTTGTCCATAGAAAGTAGTAATTCTATCATTCTTAGACTTGTACACAGCAGTCTGATCTAAGGGCTATGAAATCAAACCTATGTACTGAACACACAAAGGCTGAACAATTGCACACTGAGCTGTGTCTACTCTGTGCACAAGAAACATGACTTCCCCTGAGGAATAAGCAGGAGAACCTGATAGAGTGAGGAACACAATGCAAAGGTTACTGCTGGGCGTATCAGCAGATCAGTGACACGGCTGGGTGGCTCCTGGCCAGGGCATATCCAGTTTCCTTTAATACGAAGTAGAGGAATACATGTCAGTGATACCAAATAGAGCTTAGGCTGCAGCCAAGAGAAGTCTACAGTCCAGGGGAAGTAAAGCATTGGAGCTACTATTTCACATGTCTTCTGAAAACAATACAAATGACTTAGAAGCCCAGGATGCCAGAATTAATGTTTAATGTAAAAAGTATCATTAGAAATGATTGGAGTGGTCTCAGGTATAAATAATTTCCACCTTGGCTGGCAATTTTTCACTCATTTAGGTTGTCATTCTAGTGTAGTTGCAGTTTATAGGTACATTTACTATGATAACACGTTGATTAAACTACAGTGGAATTACCAACTCAATATATCTTTTAATTCTGTGCTGTTAAGAAGTTCTAAATATTTCCAATGCAAATAGACCTCTATTAGTCAATAGCTCAGGGGTTACCTGTCTTCTTTACTTAAAAAAATCATTATAAATTTGTATTTCTACATACTTGAAATGAACCCATGAGCTTATGATAAGGAATCAACAAGCATACAGACTACAGAATCTAGACTTACTTAAAATTTGATGAAAAAATGAGCCACTTAAACATGATTATAAAAATATGGAGAAAAAAGCCTTTCAGTATGACATGTCACTATCTCCATTAACATTACTTTCCTCACTTAGTACGGTATTTCTACAAAGGTTTACCCAGCACAGACAGAAAGAAGCACCTGCTTTCACTTGTAGGCAGGTGAAAGTTTTAGGAGTTCAGAGAGTGCTGTGTCAGTGTGAGTCCTCCAAGAAGCAATCACCAGGACAAGATCGGTTCTGTAGGTGACTTATTGGGGAAGGTGTTAGGGAAGGGTAGAGGAAAGCCTGCGTGCCCCCAGGTGGATCTGCCACCTGCGGGGAAGCAGTGAGGAAAGCAAGCCTTGGGCGGGAAGTACTTCTAAGCAGTTTTAAGAGTTTTGGAGCAAGTCAAGTGGATGGGGGCATCCTGAACAGTCTGCCTGTTAGAGGAGTCCCAGGTTGGGCAGAGTGACCTGGCTCCAGTAGCCCTGCTGGGTCTTTGGACGGGAGGACTTCCTGTCTCAAGAACTATCTAAAGACCACTCCAGTAAATGACCAAGATTTACCTTCATTATAACTCCTTTGCGTTATGGTCCTATTGGGTCAAACCCAGGGTATCACCCATCTCTTTAAACTATAATAGTGAACATTTATGCAGCATTTACTATATGCCAGCCACTGCTCTAGCCGTTACTTTCATGAACTCAATTGATCCTCATAGTAAGTCTATGAGGTCAACAATATTATAGGTCCCACTTTCAGTGCTGAGGAAACTGAGGCACAGAGTGGTAAAGGAAAGTACCATATTTTTCGGACTATAAGACGCATTGGACCATAAGATGCACCTAGGTTTTAGAGGAGGAAAAGAGGAAAAAATTTTTGAAGCAAAAAAATATGGTAAAATACTTAATAACATAAATAACATAATATTTCACCAATGCGAGCCAGGTAAGCTACATTCAGACTATAAGACACACCCCCATTTTCCTCCCAAATTTGGGGGGAGTGCATCTTATAGTCCAAAAAATATGGTAAGTGGTGGAGGCTGGATTCTCATCCAGGCAGTTGGACACCACAGTACGTGTTTAGATGGGATATTTGTGTCCTACCAAAATTCATATGTGAAGGCTTACCCCTCAAGGTGATGGTATGAGGAGGGAATTAGGGTTGGATGAGGCCATGGCAGTGGAGCCCCTGGGATGAAACTGATGCCCTTATAAGAAAAAGACACACCAGACAAGAAGGCAGCCACCTGTCAGCCAAGCAGAGGGCCCTCACCAAGCACCCAATCAGCTGGCACCTTGATCTTTGACTTCTAGCTTCCAGAACTGTGAAATAAATGTCTGTTTTTTAAGCCACACTATCTCTGGTATTTTGTGAAAGCAGCTGGAGCTAAGAGTGCTTTTAGCCCATATGCTAGGGAAAGCGGTTGGCAAGTGGATAGGACCAGACATGTGAGTGTGGTTTCCTGCAAGCTGGAGGCCAGGGACACGCCCAGTGGATGAGCTGGGCCAGCTTGTGGCAGGGAAGGCAGTACTCATCTCACTGCAAGGCTGGCTCCCAGGACCCCAGGCCTCAGCAAGACAACTCTCTGACAACACTCATGGGAGGTTCCCGATGCATTCCGCCACAAGGCAAACTGCATCCACAGCTGAGCTTGTCCTAGTCTGTCAGGGACAGGTGTCAGAGACGACCTCTAAGCAGCAACTGGGAAGATGACAGTGACAATTCTGATAGTAGCAGTGTCAGCGGAAGTGCAGAGCAGCAGAGCAGTGAGCAGCAAACAGCAGAAGTCGCAGAGATGCTGGGGCCAGTGGTGCTTTGGTCACAGACAGTAAGACTAGAGAAACACACAGTGAATAGGATTCAGGGGCAAACTCCGAATCAGGAAAGAAAAGTCTATATATCCCCGCCCACAGATTTTGTAAATTACTTCAGTTGGTGGATTGCTGAAATTGACTGATAGCTTCTGGTAGGTTAAACATTCACTATTTCAAAGAAACTGAAGGGAGAACCTATTAGCTCCAACTACATAACCTGTCTTTAAGTACCCCAAGCTAAAGGGCGGGCACCAGTACACCTGTTTCAGAAGCAGGGTTCCCACCAATGGCTGAGGCTCAGAGTTTTTATCTTTTATGCTGGTGAAAGTGAAATGACATGACTTCTGCAAAAGCAAATTACTCCTGACCCATCTAGCACAACACTTCGAGAAGAGACACGTGCACTGGCTTAAGCCCTCCATCTTTCCAACGGACACCAAGCTGTGGGATCTGTGAGGTTAGTTAGACCCTGCATGGCTCCATACCAAATCAGGTTGTGGAAAGTAAGGTACTGAAGATGACCCCTTTCGCCCTGACCGGTGCGGCTCAGTTGGTTGGGTGTTGTCCCTGAAAGTGAGGGGTCACCGGTTAGATTCCCAGTCAGGGCACATGCTTGGGTTGCAGGTTTGGTCCTCAGTTGGGGCACATATGAGAGGCAACCAGTTGATATTTCTCTCTCACATTGATGTTTCTCTCCCTCTCTTCCCCGCTGAAAATAATAAAATCTTAAATAAAGATGACCCCTTTGGTATTTAAAAATGTCTTTAGTAACCAGTTTATAGACAGAAAAAAAGGATGGAAAGAAATGAGCTCTTCTCTAGATGGAGATATGTCAACCACCGAGTTCCTGTGAAACTGCAGCTTTGGATCATTTTATGAATGGTCTAGACGAGGGTATGGAAACACTTTAGGATTTGCTGATAATCTGACTTCTGGTTGATAAAGATGGATTTCAGGAGCTACTTTAAGGGTCTATTAATGAGCAAAAATCTTGGTACTTGTTAACATGAGAACGTGCAAGGTAACAAATGCAGTAAGAAGAAAAACTATCACACACTTCCAGGCATATGAGATCTGAGTGATAGGTTACAACCCGGAAGAGTTTTCTGGGATTAAATGACAGAATCCACTAATAGGAAAGCTAGCTTAGGTCAGCCAGGGCAACCTGTTATCTGAAGCCTCTGCCCCTTCCACTGCCCCCTCCCCACAGGCACACTGGCCCTGTGCTGGTACAGCGAGACAGTCGTCATCCCTAGAGGCAGCCTCTTCTCTTTCTTTGGACAATCGGTGTTAGAAAGTTCTCCTTTGTGTTGAGGCCACAACACTGTTTTCCTGATGGAGGTCAGCATTTCAGGATGACAGAGGGCAACTATGATCCCTCCTCACATAAATATCACTTGTATTTCAAGGACTCAAATGTACCCTATAAGTCTTTTCTTTTTAAAATAGATTAAGCATCATGTATGTCTTCAATGTTTTACTCCAAACAATCTAACTGTCCTAGTTTCCATGGTGCGATAAGGTTCATTTGCATCTGTCCCAGGCCCAGGACTGAACTCAGCATTTCAAGCATGATGTGACCAGTGCTCTATGAAGGGGTCCTTCTTTTGGGGGACTCATTTTTTAAAAAAATAACAGATTTATTAAGTTATAGTTTACATACCAAAAAACTCATGCTTTTAAAGTATATAATCCACTGGGTTTTAGTATGTTTTCAGAGCTGGGCGGCTATCACCACTGCCGAACATTTGCATCCTCCCCCAAAAACCCTGTGCCCATTAGCAGCCACTACCTAGTCCCCAGCCCCTGAGTTTATCATCAAGCCCCTATAATGGCTTGGTGATGATGAACTCCTTTAACGTGACCTTATCTGGGAAGCACTTTATCTGCCCTTCCATTTGTCTACTTCTACCTTTACAGACTTGTCTGTTCTGGACATTTTACGTAAATGGGCTCAGGCAACGTGTGTTCTTTTGTGACTGCCTTCTTTAACTTGAGTGTTCTCAAGGTTCGTCCATGCTGTACATATATCGGGACTTTATTTCTCTTTATTGCTGAATAATATTCCGTTATAAGGATAGATCACATTTTATTTATCCATTCATCAACTGAGGAACTTTTATGTTGTTTCTACTTTTTTGGCTATTATGAGTGGTGTTTTTATGCAAATTCACATACAAGTTTTTGTGTAGCCATGTATTTGCAATTTTCTTTAGGGTCCCTTTGGGAGTGGAGGTGCTCTGGGTCACACGGTCACTATGTTTAACATTTTAAGGAACCGACAAGCTCTTTTCCGCAGTGACTGTACCATTTTATAATTCCCCCAGCAATGAATAAAGGCTCCACTTCCTCTCCAGCCTCTCCAGCGTTAGAGAGTGTTCATCTTCTTGACAACAGCCATCATACTGGGTGTGAAACCACTGTGATTGGCATTGCCCTAAGGACCAATGATGTTGAATATCTTCACGCGAGTTTGTTTTTCAGTTGTGTGTCTTCCTTGCAAAAATGTTCAAGTCCTTTGCCCCTTTTCAATTGGGTTAGTTGTCTTTTTATTAGACCAATATCAGATATATGACTTGCAGATACTTTCTCCCATTCTGTGAGCTCTCTGGATGAAGCCTGGTTTAGCTATTTTCCCTTTCACCACTTGTGCTGTTGGTGTTAAATCTAAGAAACTATTGCCTAACCCAAGGTCATGACTTTGTACCTATGTTTTCTTCTAAGAGTTGTATAGTTTTACCTTTCAAACTTCAGTCTTTGATTAATTTTGAGCTGATTTTTTAATATGGTTAAGGTAGGGGTCTAACTTCATTCTTTTTTTGTTTTATAAATGACAGCCTTTATTTGGTGACAGGCAGTGAAAGATCATTTTTTTAAGTATTCTTTATTGATTATGCTATTACAGTTTTCCCAATTTCTCCCCCTTTATTCCCCCTCTGCTCTCCCTGCCCCTTAGTTCATGTCCATGGGTTGTACATATAAGTTCTTTGACTCCTGTTTCCTATACCATTTTTTCTCTCTCCCCATCTATTTTATGCTTCTTACCAATTATGCTTCTTCTTCCCTGTACCTCTTCCCTTCTATTCCTCCCTTCCCCCTCCCCACTAAAATCCCTCCACGTGATGTCCATTTCTCTGATTCTGTTCCTGTTCTAGTTGTTTGCTTAGTTTTTGTTTTCATTGTTTTTCTTTTCTTTTAGGTTCATTTGTTGATAATTGTAAGTTTGTTGGCATTTTATTGTTCATATTTTTGATCTTCTCTTTCTTAGATAAGTCCCTTTAACATTTCATATAATAAGGGCTTGATGATGATAAACTGCTTTAACTTCACCTTATCTGGGAAGCACTTTATCTGCCCTTCCATTCTAAATGATAGCTTTGCTGGATAGAGCAATCTTGGATGTAGGTCCTTGCCTTTCATGACTTCAAATACTTCTCTCCAGTCCCTTCTTGCCCGCAAGGTTTCTTTTGAGAAATCAGCTGAAGGTCTTATGGGAACTCCTTTGTAGGTAACTCTCTCCTTTTCTCTTGCTGCTTTGAAGATTCTCTCCTTATCTTTAATCTTGAGTAGCTTAATGATGATGTGCCTTGGTGTGTGCTTGCTTGGGTTCAACTTGTTTGGGACTCTCTGGGCTTCCTGGACTTCCTGGAAGTCTATTTCCTTCGCCAGATTGGGGAAGCTTTCCCTCATTAGTTGTTCAAATAAGTTTTCAGTTTCTTGCTGTGGTTCTTCTCCTTCTGACACCCCTATGATTCAGATATTGGAACATTTCAGGTTGTCCCAGAAGTTTGTAACTATCTCTTCACTTTTTTGAATTCTTGTTTCTTCGTTCTGTTCTGGTAGGATGTTTATTTTTTCCTTTTGTTCCAAATCATTGCATTGAGTCCCAGTTTCCTTCCTGTCACTGTTGGTTCCCTGAATATTTTGCTTTATTTCATTTTGGGTATCTTTCATTTGTTTTTCATTTTTTGACTAACTCAATCAGTTCTGTGAGCATTTTGATTACCAGGGCTTTAAATTCTCCATTAGATAGCTTGGCTGTCTCATTGCTTGGCTCTCTTTTTGAAGTTTTGCTCTGTTCTTTCATTTGGGCCATATTTCTTTGTCTGGGCGCACCTATTAACACGTTAAGCATGGAGCCGATTTTGCTGGGCTTTCCGTTCAGGCGGCGGGCCGGCGACCACTTGACGGGTGTTGAGTTAGAGTATAAACGGTGCACAACAGTGCAGCCAATGCAAAACTTCATTAAAATTACAACATCTATTTTTTAACCTTGATACTGCACTGATGTCGCCCAAACGTAAAGTTCACTGTCAGTCCCCACAGACCCAAGCTGCCCAAATGAAAAGTCCACTGCCAGTCCCCAGGGACTGACTCCACATTAATAAGTTAAGGTGTAGGGGGTGGGGCCTTAGGTATTCACCCGGGCAGGGCAAGCCTCCTTGCTGCCAGGGAGGGGCCAGAGAGGGAACAATGCGGCTTGCCTGCTTGGCTCTAGCCCACTTTCCAACAGACTCTCGTGTGAGACTTGGAGTTTCTCCCACCATGGGAACTGCAGTAGTCCACAGTCGGCTCTGAGTCTCAGTTTCACCCTCAGCCAGCCCCACCAGGCCGCCGCCTTGCCTCGGTTTTTCTGAGCAGGCCCGACCTGCGCGGTCTGCCACCTTACTGGTCTGTTCCTGTTGATTTTTTCTTTAATTCCTTGGTTGTCAGAGTTCCATGCAGTTGATTCTCTGGTGCTTCTGGTTATTTATGGATTTTAGATTGGTTGTTATCCTCCTTTTGGTTGTACAAGGAAGCGAAGGGTTTCTACCTACGCCTCCATCTTGGTCAGAACTCGTACCTTCATTTTTTTGAATGTCGATACTCCAACAGACTTAGCGCCATTTGTTAAAAAACAATTCTTGAGTTGTCTTGGCCCCCTCATTGAAAATCAACTGACTGTGATAGGGGGCTCATTTCTAATAATGATACTAGACATTTGCTTTTGATACTGCTGAGTCATCCTGAGTTTATCATCAACTAAATCCTTGAGCTCTTTCATAGGTGTTGCTGTTGAGTCACGTCTCCCCCATCCTGCCCTTGTGCAGATGGAAACTGGGGCCCCAGATAACAGACTTCATCTTCATTGCCCTTTTCAGTGAAGCTGCTCCTTTCACTACATCGAGAGCTTTGGGATGTGGAATTCAGTGTCTCTTTAGGTTTGTATCATCTGTATCATTGGTTTTTCAGGTCAGTCGCGGAACATTTAATAAACTTCATATCGGGCAACGGATCTAGGTGTCCATAAGTAAGATGAGGTATCTGCCCTTATGGAGGAGGCATAGAGGAGACAGATATTACAGAGGTAAGGTAATAAACAGATAATTTCAAATAGTGAGATTCTTTAGTAATAGGTCACTTAGGGAAATCTCTTCTATCCATACATATTTTTAGTGGCATTTATATCAACACTATCATCTTAGAAGCCAGTCACATCTCAGTGGCATTGCCTAAGATTCAGTTGAGTGAGTGGTGAACTTTGAGAAGTGCCTCCTTGTGTCTGATGCTGACATTAAGGAGAATACCCACTTTGGTACCACTCAGAGGGGTTCTCCATGGGGACTGCTGGGCCATGAGCCTTACCCAACAGAGTCTTGCTTTGGGTTCTAGAACATATATTGCAATCCTAAAATGACTCCTTCAACTTATTATATTAGAGAGGGCCTGATAACACCGCTGCCACTGTTCCTGGATAAATAATACAGTCATCTGGCGTGTCATCCAAACTCTTTCACTAGTAGCCACAACACTACGTGGTACGTGTTCTTCCTCTCTGTGAAAACTGCCATCTTGCAGAAAGTTTGTAGGGTCAAAGGAGCATAATAAAAGGGGAAAGTCCTACTGAATCTAATGAAAATGAAATGTACCAGAGAGAACTTTTCCCCAAACTTCTGTTGCCTTTGAGATGAAAGTCCATCAATATATGCATAAGAAACAGCCTTATCCTCAGAGCTGAAACAGTGCCTGACACATCCAAAAATATTCGTTCAACAAATGAGTGACACAGGAAAAATTCTGCACTAGTCAAAACTGCAGCCTCCTCTGTAGGTTCTCTTGTCCCTGAGACTTTTCAAGTTCATCTGAGTATCAAACGTCCTGTTTGTTTGTTTGTTCATTCAATTTGTTTTTTTTTAATTCCTTCTTGGTCAATTACTCCCAAGGCTCTGAGGAGGTATTCCTGATGGCCTGGAAACTTCTGGCTCCTCTAAGCAATCTTATTGCATGGGATTATTGGATGCTACCAATGATCCCCACTAGCCAGCTCCTCTGTGGGCCTTTGATCTTTTCCTTCCTGGCTTTATATATTTATATTAGCAATTTTCATCAATAAGAGGCTCTAAAACTGAGTTTCTCTTAGCAACAACTGATTCCCGTTTGATTTATAAGTCATCCCCTAAGAGCAATTGTGAGTAGCATATAGATCCTGTTATGGGTCATAAGAACGGGTTGGTGGCAGGAGGCCCATAGGGCCAGGACTGTGATGTTTCAGCAAAAATATGTTGCTTAGCCCAAAATCTCTCTATTGCTACTGATCTTTCTTTTCTGCCATTTTGCCTCCATGCACACAAGAAGTCAGATTTAATATTCATCAATTCAACTGATTCCATGAAACAATAGTAATTCCTAAGTTGAAAAATAATTATGGATGCATGCTGATCATATTTCCTGGCTGAAAAAATCAAAATTCTGACTCATCACATTAAATTAGTCATTAAAATATAGGCCATTAAAGTATACTCCTCATTCAGGTCATGATGTCTATCAGATGGGACAAGGAATAAGATAATATTGCAAGACAGTAATTCGCTTCCCTTTTCTCATGGGCAGAAATACACGATGTATTTCTAGGATCACTACGAGTTTATTAAGCCCACACAAAATGTGAATTAAATTGCCCTTGTCCTTTGTTTTCTATTAAGACTATCTCAGATGCATGCTTTTGTTTCTCCCCAAAGGGAGCATTTTATTCTTTCTCTCATGAGAGGTTGAGAACAGGTTTCAGAGGGCTCAGCACTTTGGGACAATATCCCTGGCAACTATCCATTTATGGCAGTGATTTTTCTATTTGGATCAGGCCCTCTGTGTTCTGGCTTCCAACTTCTGATTTGGAGATGTGGGGATACAGGGCACATGAGGCCCAAGAGGCGGTGAGGCCAGGGGTGCCTCCACATCCACCTTTCAGAGATTTGCTTGAAAGATTGGTCTGATCCTACATTTCTCAAACCTTCCTGCACCTTAGACTCCCGTGAAGACCTTTTAAAAATAATATAGATGCCCAACCCCACCCAGACTGATCAAATCAGAATCTCTGGGGGTGGGCCTGGGGCATTGATAGTTTTAAAACTTCTCAGGAGACTGGAATGAATGGCCTGAGTTCAGAACTACTGAGTCTGGTTCAGAGGCTAACAGGTGAGGAAGCCCTCATCACAAAAGACTGGAGACTTCTACCAATTCCTTCAGAGGGGCTCTCTTGATGTCATTTAATTCCTTTTATCTTTCTTACAAACACTAGGGGCTGGAGCATTAAAACCAAGGTACCTGCCATGCTAGGATTATGGGAGCTTACTTCACAGTCTTCGAAGCTTATGGGTCAAAAGACTTTAAGATTCCCTCCAGCACTTAATAGGATCCATATCTCTGAGCCCTGCCTGCCTCCTAGAACATTTTTTTCCCCCTGGATAGAGTTAAAGAAGAGCAGGCCACTTAAAAAGAAATCAACCGGGCCCGGCTGGTGTAGCTCAGTGGATTGAGCGCGGGCTGGGAACCCGAGGGTCCCGGTTCGATTCCCAGTCGGGGCACATGCCTAGGTTGTGGGCCAGGTCCCCAGTGAGGGCCATGTGAGAGGCAACCATACATTGCTCTTTCTCCTTCCCTTCTCCTCTCTCTGAAAATAAATAAATAAAATCTTAAAAAAAAAAAAAAAAGAAATCAACGGCTCACAGCAGGAATCTTAGTTCATCTGAGATCTTCTATCTTCGGATCACCCAGGCCTTTGCCCTTCACCTTCTAGCACTTGGAGCCAAAGTATTCAAGACAACACTCACATTCTTAGTCCCCAGAACTGATCCTGATTGCTCACGGGACGTGCATTATCTGAGGACCTGACTCACAGGAGGAATTTTTGGACAGATGTCTAATTGCATGTCCAGAAAACTTCAGCTTATCCCTTTTGAGTCATTTAAACTGTTTTTGTTCATAATTTAGCCATTTCAAGGAAAATAGTTACATTTTTGGCACTGCTCTCTATTCTGTATCCTTAAGATTGCATGTCTATTTCTAAACTCTGAAAACAAGGACTCAGGAGTCTATTCAAAACGGGATTACAATTTCATCAGTTTTATCTGCTGAAGGAACCACGTATTAAACTCTCTTCCGAAGGCCTGTGCTGTCAGGCACAATACCAAAGTGCCAGGTCAGCAAGATTTGTTACTTGCTGCTATTCACTGTCAGCTTCCTCTGCTGGCTTGATTTATCTGCCATAGGGAAAACTAAGAAAGGCCAATTAAAACACTGCTTAAACTTTATCACACTTCCATTTTTAAGTTGCAAAGGCATTCCATACTCTTTAAATAACTGCAGTAGTTAAAGCCTCTCCAACGCTTTTAGTTAATGTAAAAGCCTCCTTGGCAAGGAAAATTTAGGTAGAAAAAAACATGTGTGAAATGTCTTATAGTCCACCCATCACTCCCTAATTCTTGCACGAACAGCAGGGCTGTCGCTCATTCCTGTGAGAAGACACTCAAATATCCCACTGCTCTGTCACAACTCCATGTACACACGAAACCTCACTTACTCATTGAACTACTTCTTGGGAAAATGTGCATTTGCTCCTACTCTGTGCAGGTTTGTGCCTGGCACTGAGAACACAATGGAAAACCAGAGGGGAACTCATGAGGCTCATACATGATCGGGGAATGAACACAAACTCTGCAGTCTGCATAACTGGGTTGAGGCCTTTGTTTTCTCAATTGTCAATGGAACTAGTAACACCTGCTTCATAGGGCATTGTGAGATCAGGGAGATAATACACAAACATGGCCACCAGCCATCTTCCCCTGTTAGCCTGCACTCTGTCTAGCTTCTTTTGATGCTATTTCTGCAAATTTCAATCCATTCCCTGTTTTTCAAATCCTCTTTCTGAAACCCGCTAGCTGGTCTGTCTGCCCACTCTAGTTTTTCTCTGCCCCCCTTCTGGCCACCATCCTTTAATCAAGCCTTCAAACTGTGTCTTAGTGACCTCACTGAACTTTACTCTGATCCTGACATTTCCCCTTCTCCAAATCAGAAATGCTGACTCCACATCACGAGCTGGATGAAAGTCAACTCCCCGGCAAGGCATTCAAAGCCACTCATGAGCTCATTGCAGTGGAGAATTGTCTCTTTTTCGTATATTTATGGGCTGAACATGCATTAAAATATTTAAATATACTTACGTGTGTTGTTCTAAAATAAAGCTTTAGAGCATTCAACAAATTCTCAAATGAATCCAAAATGTTTATGAATTGCCCAGCAGTGTCCGCCTGGTCTTTGTGTCCTCCTTCCAATGCCCCCTGCTCCAGGGACTCAGCCACCCCAGAAATCTTCCATCCCTCACTAAAGTCAGGGATTGAAAAAGGGAATTTGTCTATAATTTCCTTTGTGGAGTTCCCTCTCCCTGGAATGCCCAACCCCCCAACTTGGCTTATTTAAATTCTACTCACTCTTTTAAGATTATCTCAAATTCCAGCAAGTGATAATAATTCCCTAGTTAGAATGAATTACTCTCTATATTACACCCCCAATACTGTGAACTTTATTATATTTCTATGGTAGTTCACATCATTCTTCCCAGGATGGACACATTTTTCACTGTATGAGTTGACACTGAAGGTCCTCACCCCCTGTTTTTGGATGTGCCATGGCACTTGCTTCGGCCAGGGGAATGGGGCAGATGTGGTGGTGTGCCAGCTCTGGATCTAGGCCTCGAGGACATCATTGGCTTCTCCTTGTCCCTCTTGCCCTTCGGCCATCACTGTGAGAGGGACATGCTGTGGTTAGCTTGCTGAGCCAAGGAGGGTGAATCACAAGGAGTGAACTTGAATTCAGGTGCCCAGGACTACCACATCTAGTCTAGATCGACTGATCCCCAGGCAATCTGCCTACTAATGAGTGAGAATGTATAACTGTTGTTTTAAGTCATTGACTGTGAGGTGGTGTGCCACTCAGACTGATTGTGTCAATAGCTACCTGGTACAATGTTTGTCTAGTTTTGTATTTTAGCTTTCTGTGTGCATAAGTCTGTTCCTTCTGGTAAACAGGAACCACACTCTTCATCTTTGTATTCTTTAGTGACTTAGTCCATTTCTCAGATGGTGAGCACTCCATACATCTGTGTTGGTTCCGATTGGATGACAGACAATTTACTCAACTTTAAAATCAGCAGAAGGCGTCATTACTCACCGATGTCATGACTACCATGAAAGACCACCTCGGAGCTCTGACCCAAACAGTCTGGCAGGCTCCCATGACGGCTTCTAGGGAGGATCAAAGTAACAATAACTACTGATTGATATACAAATAACTATTAGTGCCAGGCCAATTAGGGCAGGGCTACCCTTTTCAAATGTGACAGAGGTCAATTATCACAAAGCTTTAAGGAGCTAGGACAAAGGAGCTGCCACTTATAAAGAGGAGATTTGGAGGTGTTTGACATGCACTCAAAAGGCCTCTCCCTTTCACAAATCTTTACGGGGGCATTTTGGCTAGTTCATAAAGTTTAACTTAAAAGAGGTTTGTTTATCATTCTGTTTTTAGGAGCTGTGGGCTGGCCGCTGCTGCAGCTGGCAGAAGGGGGTCCCTGAGTCCACCAGAATGAGCAGACTCCATGAGAACTGGGTCTGCCTTCCCACTCTGGAATGGCTTCTACATACCCCATGTGTGACCTCAGATCACTTAGTTTACTTGACAAGGAAGAAACCCATAATAGAGTGCGGTCGCTGGTCTAGATTCTATACACATTGTCTCACTTCATCCTCACAGCAAAACCGCAGGAAAAGCGAAGAGCTTTCAAGATGTTGATTTTCCTAAGGTCACACAGCTATTCAGTGGCAAAGCCCAGGTTTGAATGCAAGCCTGTCTGTCTGCCTCTAAAATCCAGGCTTTTCCCAGGACACCATGCCTCCCATTTGCGATTTCTGTTGCCTTCCTCACCACCCGGACGTGACTGCTTGGATGTCCACCTCAGGTCAGGTGGAGTCTGAGGTTAACACGTCCCCTGTGTATTTGTATATAAATATAAAATAGATTTATATTTCTGTTCCCTGCCTCCACTGGGAGTCAAGCTGACAGCCCACCTCTGCTTTCCTTCCTTTTTCCCTACGTGTTCTCAAAGTTTTACAGCCAAGGCCATGCAGGTTATGAGAGAACTTCTGGACTTTCCTTTCAGACATGTCTGTATATAGAAAATGCTAAAGTATGGAGTGAATTTTCAAGACTAGTTTATGGAGCAATCTCCATGTTACAGTCACAGGAACTTCTAAAATGTTCCATTTGAGTAACTCAGTGTGGAGGAGGCTAAGTATCTGCAGTCTTTTCATTTTAAGAGCTGCCAAAGCCACAAGGGAGAACAGGGAGCCACCGGAGAGCTCCTGTCATTTTCCTCAGTGGTCAGGGAGAAAGACCCCGGGGACTGTTTCCATGGCCCCACGCCCTGCACTTAGCCACTCAGAAGGTTTATCAGCCGCTGCCCTTCAGTTAGTCTCAACCAACTGAGTCGCCCAGCAGGGCCCTCCCAGGGCACCTGCACACGCTCTGGGGGTGCTCGCCATGCTGCGCTGCAGCCTTGGTCAATGCTCACACCTGCTTCCTGGCTGTGAGTTCCGCGGGCGAGAGAGCCCTTGCTTTTCTGCGCACTGCTCCATAGCCAGAGCCTGCCAGAGCCTGGCCTACAGGTAATGCAGGATGGGAGGTTTGCAAATTAAGTTTTGAATCTTGAGGAAGCTAAATTTATTTTGGAATGATGTAATTTAAGAAAATAGAAGGAAGAGTAAGCTTGAGATTCCTCAAAAGGAAGGAACAATGTAGATTACACAATCTTCATATCTGAGACATGCTCATCAAAGGAAATTGGCGAAGGTATGGGGACACACATGGGGTCACAGATGTTCGATTAGAAGTTGCACTGGGGTTTAATTGTCTGTCTAACTAAAGTATTTACCTTGTTAACCATACACCCAGGACATACTAAAATGAGAGAGCTAAATAACATATTTGGTTAAAAATTAGAACTTGTTCAGTTGTTTAAAGCATTTTAATGCCCATTTTCACTATGTATACAATGATTTATAATGTTTTGTAACCAAACTGACTGAGCACTTTCTGGACACTAAAGTACCTGCAGCATTCCTGACTTAGAGCTTCTAAAGCTATTATTACGTACCATTTGTAGTCCAGGGGAAGACCTCTTAACATGCTGGCTCGGTCAGTTAATCAAACAAACTTAATAAAAAGGAAAATCATAACAATGCTATATATGGACCTTACATTTTATTTTTATTTCAAACAGGCTAGAGGGCAGGCTTGACCAACTCAGTGACTGAACGTGACCATGCCAGGATGATCTGATCATAAATTCCTACCTGGGCAGGTCATGGTGGATTGTCACATCCCAGGGCTACAGCCTCCTTAGCAAAGGTCAATCTTTACCTGAAGTGAGCCTGTCCATTGTTCTTGTGTATCTAAGCTAACATACCTTTGAAATGCCAGAGTAATCTTCTCCAGACCCCAGGGAGGCACACCCACCACACACACACAGCAAAGACCCCAGAATGTTCACTGTTATCTTGCTCCCTTAATCCCCCCTCTCTGTGCCGTCAATGTTCCTTGTTAACTGCCCTGTCCTCACCAGTGTAAAAGACACATGCATTTCCATTTTAGTCTTTATCTGATCCTGGAGATTGCCCCACTTTGCTTCCTCCCAACCCCCTAAATCTATCACCAATCAATTTCATGTAATCCCCTTACACCTTCTCCTTTGACTCTAAATATATAAAATAAGCTGCGAAACTGGCATTCTCTGAACTATTTTATCAATCCAATGAGATCCTGCTTCTGGGCATGTCCTCAGTGTTTTCTTTCCTTGGCTCAAATAAATTCTTATAATATTTTTCTGTAGTTTAGATGTTCCTTTGTTGACAAGAATCAAGATCTCAGAGTTGAGGTGTCCTCATGAAGAGCTCAGACTCTGGAGTAAGACTGCCTGGTGGTGTCTCTTAGTAGCTTGTGACCTCCAACCAGTTACTTCCCTCCGTCTCAATGTCCTCATCTGTACAGTGGGCATGAGAAGTCGCCTACCTCATGGGACTGCTGTGAGGGTTAACTAATGAATGCAAACAGTTCACTAGGACCAGCCTGGCACACGGCAATCTCTGTGTCAGTGTTCATTACTGTTACATGAATCATGAATTCTATAAAATACTTAGTTGTGATTTACAGTGAACAGAATTTAAAGACATTTATCAAGCAAGAGAAGTACATAACTTAGCGTTGTCCAGTCTTTTGAATGTTTTGTAGCACCCAGTGTCTCATCAATTTTCAAAGTAACCTATCTTTTTCAAAGCAATCATTCCATTTTTATAGAAATAACTCATTATTATATACATCAACTCGTCTGTCCATTTTCTATAGCATCCTCCCTATAACTGATCGGTGGTTGTATCTGTGGTTGTGGACAGTGGGTTCCCTTTGCCCACATCCCCACGCCCTCCCTCCTCCATCATGAAGACAGGTAGCCTTTCCTCCATCTTTCTGTGAACTGCCCAGGGTGGTGAGACCACCAGGGTGGCAACTGAGGAGTCCATGAGAGTTGTTGTCATAAAAAGTGATGACTCTGAGTATTGAATAAAAAAAATTCTTTTGCAATTCAAGGGGTTTCCAATTCTTTGGTTTCAAGAAAAATGAAGAAGAACCTAATCAAGTTAGATCATTAAAAATACTTGCTGAAGATAATACCATGTAATATTTGGCATTTATCTCTCGAAAGTTCAAATGATTGTGACGTGGATATAACAAAACGCTTTCCTTTCCATCTATCTCAGTTTATGTGTATATTTTAAAAAGTGGATGATGGTGGGTATCAAATTTCTATGGTATTTAGATTCTACTGGATACTTTTAAAGTGATGCTATTTTTAAAAATTAAAATATTAATATTATCATTTAAATTACTATTTAAATACAATATTACTACTGAAATCTATAATGCAAAATTTAAGATGTCACCTTTAAAATGAATGAGGGTAAGTATAGTTTTCAAAATTCTTATAGACAATTTATGAGCAAAAACTTCAGAAGACTCCCACCTGGGCCACAGCCCATCCAGTTTTGATTTTAAAGCATCAGAAGCATTTTTAAAGCATTCAAGCATTACCCAACTGGGCAATCCAGGGAGTCGGTTCATAGGTATCCCATTGTTCTAAACTTCCAAAGGTCTTTATCACTTAGTCATTAATAAGAGACAAGCAACGTGGTGGTGACACATTGGTTCTCACCAGCTTTAACACTGCCAATCAATCCGTCACCAGCCCTTCAGGAAGCTGCATTGTATTCACGCACGTTCATAAAAGGGGCTGCTCTGAAGAGTATTAGGAGGGGTTACTTTTTAACAATATTTTATCATCATCAATAATTATCTTGCCACATTGGAATTTCACTGTTTTCTGTACCAAATAATTCAAAGTACTTATCAACTGTATTTGATCAGTCTTTCACAAAACCTGAGGAAATATGCAGGAGGTGGTCAGGAAGGGGTTAGGAAGTCAAGGGTGGTGTCAGTAATACAGCAAATACAACCAGCGACCCTTACTATTCAGAAAAGCATCTTGGATGTAGACTAGCCAGGCCATATTATGACTCACTATTTCTCTTCCAAGTGATGCTGATGTCTGGGCTCATTCAACCACATGCAAATACTTTTACATTTATTTATGTACATGATAAATACATACTGCAAACTGACAAATACAAATACACATCCGTGAAATGGTACTTCCCAGGCCCCCCTCTGATTTAATTTAAATTGCCCGACTGGCTTCATCCACCATCATGGCTTTAACACTCCCAAGTGTCACCTATCCAGCCTCTGACACTATTCCCGCAGGCTATTCGGAACTTTGTCCGATCTGCTGTAAAAGCCAGAAACCTCGAGTATCCAGGCCTTACTCCCCTTCTTGGCCTCTGATACACATTCAATCTAAAGTTCTATTGATTTTAGTTCAGCAATAATAAAAACCCTTCTGTTCTGAATTTTTCCACCACTGCTAAAACCGGCCCCAGTTTCCTCTCTGTTGAGTCTGTCCTTCCAGAGCAGTAGCCACAAACTGGTCTCCTCGCACTGGACTCCATGGCATGGAGTCCATTCTCCACAGCGCTGTCCAAGCCATCTCTTCACAAGTGAACTGAAATTATGCCACTGGTGACTATTTGCACTCACATTTCTAAGTGTGGTTTATGAAGCCCTTCATCTGCCCTCTTTTAGAGTGACACCCCCATGCCCTTCACCCTGGACTTCTCAACGGTCTTGCCTTCCTCTGAGTACACATGCTGTGTCCATCATTCCACTCATTCGGCCCTTCATCCAGCACTTCCTCTGTGCCAGGCCCGGTCCATTCTCAGGGTCCAGCAGCAGATGTGACAAGTCCGTGCCCTTACACAGGTCACATTCTGGGCTTTGTCATAGTCCATTCTTTTTCACCTGTCCTCTTCTGTTCCTGGATTGCCCGTTTCCCACTCCTCATGTGTCCAGCAAACTCCACTCAACTTTAGGACTTAGCTTGTTTATTGGAAACCTTGGAAGGTTACCTTGACCTCCCCCTCACACCTACAATAGGTATTTCTAAGAAATGAACCCCAGGAGGCATGGCTTTCCCTGTGCATGGCTGCACACTCAGTGCCTAGACAGTGCCTTGCACGTGGTGGGTTTTTAATAAATGTTTATCAAATAAGTTGTACCTTGCAAATACCCACCTAGCTGTTTCTACCTTGAGACCACAGCTGTGAGTTTCTGACGCTCAGAAACTTGTCTAATTTGCCTCTTTACCTCCACTGCACATCACAGTGCCTGGTACAGTGCTGGCAACAGATAATGGTGCATATAGGCCAATGGATTTACATGAAGAAAACCAAAAATACAAATTAATTGGGGAAAGTGCAGTGATGGGTTAGTGTTATCCAGCCCCCAGAATGGGACAGGGTAGTGGGTGTAAATGCTAAATTCCAGAACTCTAGGAAAAACCATGGTGTTGTGTTACCAGGAGGTAGGAAGACATACATACATATGACTAGTTTTAAAAATGTTGGGGTGCTTGTGTACTTAATTAGATGTGCCAGCAAAATGTCATGGTAGCAGGGTAGAAGGAGGGAAGCCCAGAAGGCTTCCTGGAAGAAAGCCAAGACTTGAAGGCTTTCATTGCCAGATAAAACCCAGGACTCCCAGTTAAATTTGAATTTCAGATAAACTAAGAATAAAATGTTTGTAATAACTATGTCCCATGCAAGATTTGGGATATACTTATACTAAAAATGTAGTCATTGTTTATTTGAAGTTAAAATTGGACTGGGCCTCCCATATTTTTATTTACTAAATTTGGTCACTCTACCTTGGATAAACGGAATAGCTTGGGAACGAGATCAGGGATGAAGGAGCACAAGGAGAACGGCCACCTGTGCAGCACGGGGGTCTCAGGTGTGTGGGGCTGGAGGAAAGAGGAAGTTGGGGCGACTGGGAGGAAAGTGACAGGGCCTGATCACGGAGGCTCTGAATGACTTTGATTTGTTAAAGAAGAATATGATGTCATCCTTGGAACTTATATTCAGCAATGATACTGAGACCATATCCTTTATTAAAAATAGAGTATACACATAAATTTTTATGGACATATCTCGTACCTCCCTGGGATTTAATGTTAACACTGATTTTATGTATTCTAAACACATACAGAGCTTATCCATAAATGGGAAGAGATCCATTTTCTAAAAGATGAATTAAATGTTTACATGTAACTAAGTGCAGTTTAAAATTTTTAAGTCGTATGTTTAGATAATGAGTACATAAACATATTGGTCATCTGAATCACAGATATGAAATTAGTGTTAAAAACAGAACACACTTGTTACTTAGTTACCCAAACCAGTACAGAACCTCTAATTTTAAAAATAAACTATTCAGATTAACAATTGACAAAAACAAATTAGCAGTCTGTCTTTTCCTATTGCATAAATGTCAATGTTGTGTTTTTTAATGTTTAAATTTAGCTCTGAAAAAGCAAGAATTCATATGAAATATTTAGAAATCCTTTTTTTTTTTAAAAAAGCTAAGCATTGGAAAATGTTTTCTGCAATTAAAAAAAGTATAAAAGACTTTATTGAACAATTGAGGAAATCTGAATATGGGCTGGAGGTTAGATGATAATAAGGAGTTATTTTAATGTTATAGGGTATATAATAATTGTGGTTAAATTAAAAATAAAATCCTTTCCTGTTTTATAGCTACATACTTAAGTGTTACGGGTACGATGGTGCCGCGTCTGGGATTTGCCCTTAAAATACTCCACCCAAAGGTGGGAGCAGAGGAAAGAAGGCTGCTGAAGTGCTGATGACCGTTAAGTGGGGTGACAGGTTACACGGGGGTTCAGTGTATGACTCTGTTTCAGTGTATGTTTGAAAATTTCCATAATAAAAGGTAAAACTCAAACAGGCCTTTTTCATCAGTAAATAATTTCCTTGAAAGTATATACTATAAAACATTTATATCCTCTGTCCAACTCACATTTTTTAAAAATATATTTTTTAAGATTTTATTTATTTTTAGAGAGATGAGAAGGGAGGGAGAAAGAGAGGGAGAGAAACATTGACGTGTGAGAGATACATGGACTGGTTGCCTCTCAAAGTCTCTAACTGGAGACCTAACCTGCAACCCAGGCATGCGCCCTGACGGAGTCGAACCGACGACCTTTCAGTTTGCAGGCCGGCACTCAATCCTGTGACCCACACCAGTCAGGGCCCAATTCACATTTTAAAATATATATATATTTACACCTTCAGATTACATATACTGTATTTTCTTTCTGTGACTGGTTCATAAAGCAGTTGAATAAGTGTATGATATCAATGATCATTCATTCATGGACTAGTCACTACGCTTACTGATTACCATGTAGGATTTATTTAATGTTTGCAACTCTTTTGATCCAGGCTTATCATCCCCATTTTACAGATGGGGAAACTGAGGCTTTACAATGCAGTTCCCACCTCATAAAGGCAGCAGATATGTCTGAGTTGTTGGGACCCAGGCTCAGGCTGCCTGATTTTGTGTGTTTAACCATTACCTGTGCAGCCAGGTAAACTAGTAGGAGTGTGAATATACTAACAGAGGTTATAAGGAAAAGAATGTGGGAAACTGTCACACTCTCTCCCTTGCCACAGCGTGGGGCTCAGGGCCAGCCCTGTGGTCAGATCAGAGCCAGCTGAGTCAGGCCCAGTCAAGCAGCTGTCAGAGCAGAAAAGGGGAAAGCTGCTCTCAGACGCAGGACGGGAGGAAAGGGAAGCAAAGGCTCCCTGGCGATCATGGCAGTTCTGCAACTCTTAACTGACTTCTTAGGGGCACAAAACATCTGCAACACACAGGAGGCCTTTTCTGTGCCTTCCACACCGGCTCTCAATTGTTCACCGGTCACTGTCTCCTTTGGCGCAGCGGTGGGGGTGGGGACAGAGGGAGGGGAGCTGGAGGACGCTCCGCTCTGGGGAGCGGCTGGCGCAGCTGCATCTAAGGGCCATGAGCTCATCCCCTGGCAGTGCGAGCGGAGTGACATCACGCAGCTCCCTTCCAGCCGCCACAGCGGAGCGCCAGCTCTTCCCAAGCAGGAAAAATTGGCCTCGCTATTCCTAGTTGTTCCCGAGGAAATGGCATTTTATTAAAAACTGTCTTGGGAAATGTTAACATATTGCCTGCCTGGTATCAGCTGCTTTGACAAAGGAAAACGGAGCTTATCAGTGAATAAGTCACTGATTAACATCCTTATCAGATGGGCTCCTTATAATGGCAAGAGATGCTCTGTGTGTCTTCAAAGTGGTTTAGCCCCAAAATATATAAAAATCCCAGCATGGCAATAATATCAAATCATAGTAATCATTATTATTATTTCTTTAGCTCTTGCTGCATGCTAGGAACTAATTTCAACGTTTTCTATATATTGTCTAATTTAATCCCTACTACACCCTTGCAACGTAGGCATGCCCCCACCCCTCCATACAAACTTTTCAGAAGAGGAAACTGAGGCTTGAAGAGAAAGGTAATTTGCCAAGTTTAGACAGCTGCAAAGCCCCCCACACTGTTAGTCACTGTGCTACATTGCTCTACTAGCCACGGCCTGGAGGGATGGCAATGTTCAGTAACAGCTCAGTAGAACACAGAAGACAGGGCTGTTTCCACCAGGCGACCTCAGGCACCCGAGCTGGGCTAGTTGCCATGCCTGGCATCTCTCACCTCATTAGACCCCATTTTGTAAGGTGGAAAGGCCTGCAGAGTAGTTATTTATTAAGAACCTACTGTGAAATAATAGAACAGATACGGGTAGGTTCCTGCCTCAGTTCCTCACACATAGCTCCTACAATGGTGATTTCCTAAGTGATACGAGCACTAGAAGCATCTTTTGTTCTAATATTTGGTCTTTGATCCTGGTCACTGACACTGAGCTCCTAAATCCTTTGGAATTTCCTTCATGATAGGAGCATCTTTTGTTCTAATGATGTGACTCTTGGTGGGCTTCTGGATAGGGGCAGGTTGCTGGAAAGACCAGCCCATGATTAGAAACTTGGAATTTCCAGCCCCACCCCGCAGTCTGCCTCAAGGGGAGAGAGTCTAGAACTGCAGTTAATAATTGATCATGCCTATGCAATGACACCTCTATAAAAATCCCCCAAATGTGAGGTTTGGAGAGCTTCCAGGTAGGTAAGCATGTGGAGATGGGGGAGGACAGGTGTCTGGAGAGCATGGTTTAAAATGCAAAAGTTTGATGTACACTCTACACCAGCTTTCATTTATCAATGGTGTCACAACAGGGGCAGAATCTTCATCGTCTTCTAAAGGACACTCACAAAATCTACAGTCAACAAATTCCTCTCAGGCATATTCAGTCTAGAGTCCAAAGTTAAGTAAGAAAGTTTCACTGGATGGTGACAAGCCCACTTTGCCCAGATGCCATTTCCTTCACTTTGCCAGGGAATGGCCCAGATGGCAAAATAGGATGGTCACAACCCACTTTGGTACAAACCTGGCTTCTGGCAGGTTATTTCCTTCTGTGGGTTACGCAAGGGGGAAATGACAAACTCCTGCACGTTAATTATAGGTTCTCTATTTCATGGCTCCATGTCTTCAGCATAAAATAGCCAGACCTTTCTTTTGGTTAAATAAAGGATATTTAAACAAATTGGGAATTTATTTTTTTCTAAATGTCTTAAGCAGATAGTTCCCTTGACTCATGTATAGCAAATGTTGCGCTGATACTTTCGCTTGACAGAGAAGAAGGAAATATAAGCAGGAAAGGAGGAATCCACCTCGGCGCCTTAACCAAGGAAAACATTGGTTGTCCTTTGACTACAGTCCACAAACACCATATTTTTCGGACTGTAAGATGCACTGGACCATAAGACACACCTGGGTTTTAGAGGAGGAAAATAGGAAAAAAAATTCGAAGCAAAAAATGTGGTAAAATATTTAATAACATAAATAACATATTTTACCAATGCGAGCCAGGTAAGCTACATTCGGACTATAAGACGTACCCTCATTCCTCCCCAAGTTTGGGGGGAGAAAGTGAGTCTTATAGTCTGAAAAATATGGTAGCTTGCTTTGTTGCTGTAAAGTCAATAGAATTATCTTGTGGTTTCTCTGCCTAGCTGATAAACTCCTTTAAGTGAAAGACTGCTTTCTTCCTTTTAAAGAAGGCTATGTAATTCTATGCTATTTCAGTGAACAGTTTTTGAATCTTATTTTTTTGCAACATATATTTCCCAATGCATAGTCAACTTTATGAAAAAAATTCTCAACTGAGGATACATTCACTGGTTCCAGAGAGCGAGGGAGGGAGGAAGGGAGGGAGAGAAAAACATTGATCAGTTGCCTCCTGTACAAGCACCAACCTGGGACAGAACCCACAACTAGGAATCGAACCAGCAACCTTCGGGTCAATGGGAAGACACTACAACAAACTGAGCCACACTCGTCAGGGCGTCAGCCCTTCCTTGTATGGCAGACCTCTGTCGGCTTGTGTGGATGCCCCACACTCTGGTTTAACTGGAACACTCAGAAGCAAACCTGCGCGAGGAAGGCCTCCACCCCTCTCTATACATCCTTCCTGACCTTGTCCAATGTTCTGTGCAGATGGACAAAAGACAGCAGTCCAAAGGTAAGGGCTAGCTCCTGATGTGGTCCCTGGGCCAACAAATTCTGGGAGACTTAGCAAAGCCGGGTGCACCATCAGATGATGCTTCATCAGATCAACTACCCTGCAAAACATCTTCCTTCTTGAGCCTACTGGATAGAAAGTATGTTTGGAAGCCATGTCTGCTTTCCCTCCCCTCCATTCAAAGCACTGACTCCTGAGTAGTGGAGAAGGAGGGGAGGTTGGTTCCTCACCTTCATCTATAGATGGCAGATCCCGGGGGCCAGACCCTTACTCAGTACATGGAAAAAGAAAAAGCCTTCCCATCAAGCCATATGGGGAGTGAAGACTCAGGATTTACAAATAAGCTTAAGGATATCTCTGCAATGTTAGTGGATAAATACCTCTGTCCTACACTAAACAAATAGGAGTTAATCTATGAGGGCTCCTACCAGCTCAGTCAGCCTGGAATCTCCAGTCCCCTAAGGTCAGGACAGTGAGACTGGGGCGAGTCCAGCAAACTGGGATTCAAATCTTGACTCTGCCACCTAACCCCCATGTGACCTCACACAGATGAATCGCTCTCTCTCTGCGTCCATCTCCTCCTGGGTAATGTAGAGATACTGATCGTGTTGAACTGCACGGGGTCGTAAGAGAATTAAATGAGAGGACAAGTTAGTGTAACATGATTATCTGCACAGTGGATGTTCAATACATGATGGCTTTTCTAATGATCAAAACTTCCCTTTCCGATAATCTTAAGACCTAGGATAGCGAAGTGCCACTCTACGTTAAGGAAAAAAGTCAAGAATTTTCACGACAAATCCATGTGAGTGGCTTTCAGGCTGTGAGACAGGGAGATCTTTCTAGACCTGAAACATGGCTCATCTGAACCGAGATGTGGTGTAAGCATAAAAGAAATGCCTGATTTTGAAAACTTATTTTGAAAAAGGAATTCAATATATCTCATCAATAATTTTAAAATATTGATTATATACCTGTTGATATAATATTTTGGCATGTTGGGTTAGATAAAATATATTATTAAAGTTAATTTCACCTTCTTCTTTTCCCTTTTTAAAAAAAAGATTGTATTTCTTTTTAGAGAAAGGGGAAGGGAGGGGAAAAGGGAGGGAGAGAAACATCAATGTGTGGTTGCCTCTCATGCGCCCCCCCACTGGGGACGTGGCCCGCCACCCAGGCAAGTGCCCTGCCTGGGAATAGAACCTGTGACCCTTTGGTTCGCAGGCCAGCACTCAATCCTCTAAGACACACCAGTCAGGGCTTCTTTTCCCTTTTTAAAATGTGACTCCTAGAAAACTTCACATATGTATCTTGCAATATATTGTTTTGGATGACACTATTCTAGAACACTAAAGTCACACCAGGAACAGTTCTTCATTGAATTCTTAGAGCCATGAAAGACTTAATGCATTTCCTAAGGTACTGCATGAAAGTATCACAAGGAAACACAATCGAAATGCATCACAAACTGCTAATTACACCAGTAACTGCAGTCTGTCCTGGAGCCATGTGTAATCACTTAGGAGAGCAAAGTGCTCAGAGACTTTTGGATCATGGAAAGTTTCAAATATCCACTCAGCAATCTTCTTGTCATCCCCGCTACATCCATCACAATCTAATCTGGCTGCGATTCAGCACATGACATTTTTATCACAACCACAAACACACAACCTGACGTGTAGCGCCAGGGGCAGAATGGTCTTTGCTTAACTAACAGCCTGACCACTTTGCCATAGGGAAGGGTAGCGGGGAGACACACGTGAACTTAACCAATATTAAGTGTTCAAATAGCTAGTTACACGGTTCACTTAAACCAGAGGATGAACAGTCAAAGAGGAGACGCACCCCTTCCCTTCCAGCCACTTGTGTAGCATTCCGTTAGTGCTTTCCCGAATTTTTCTAGCACAGATTTTAAGTATAGGTATCATCTCAATACACTTGATAGAAATAAATTTGAAATTCCCAAATGCATACTTAAGGAACAAAATAATTTTACTTCTTTTTGAGGATCTATGGAATTTCAAAGCAGTGTTGTAGTATATTTTTGATGGCAGCCCCTACCTCTGCAATGCTATTATCTACTGTATTGACCTTTAAATATAGTCAAGATAAAAAGAAATTTCAGTTCAAGGAATTCCCCAAGCACAGAGAAAAATTCCTTAGTTTTGGTTGACAGGGCTGTGGCAATTATGCAGCTAAGTTCCAGGAAAAAAATGCTCTAAAAGAAAATTTAATGACAGGTGGGAATGACATTTTCTAGGAGAAGTAACACTGCATGTTGAACATGTCCAGTATCTTAAGAGATCAGCCACCCAAGTTTTAAAAAAGGGCGAAACCTTCAGTTTATAATAAATAGAATATAAAATTTATAATCTATTTTGTTAGAAAGTGTATCAGTCACAACAGGAGGGACTCTATACACAAATGTGTTCATTAAAAAAATTACTTTGCAGGGCACACACTTGCAATGAGTAGTAAATACGTCACAGAAATCTAAAGCATGGCCTAATGAATACAGAGAGAAATACTGTGCTGTAATGATGTAATATGATGAATATTGGTCATGGGCAATCATATTATAATATATAAACATATGAAAGTAACATGCTTAAACTCAGTAGGCTTAAATTTGATACACAAAGGTATCAAAGTACACCTGAAACTTATTCAACATCACATCCGAATTCATTCAATGAAAGATTACTTTGCAATTCCTCTTTCTACAATTTGGGAGCACTTTCACATCCTAGAACACCCGTCCATGTATGTGAGCACGGCCCAATCCCACAGGTAAGGGTACCCCTGAAAAAACACAGCACTTCAGAATGAAGTGGGAGGGGTGCTCAGAACCTAGCAGATTCTAAAGACAGACAGAGTGTATGCCACAAGAAAAAGCAAGCCCTTTGGAAAGATAAGGAAAACATCAAAATCATCTCAAGCATTCTTAACTGATTAAATATATTTCTGTCACGAGAAAGATTTAATTTCCTAGTACAACTCAGATTTCTCAGGACTATTGTGAGGTTTGCAAAATGGTACAATTTCTTAAGAGAGCTGTTTGACAGTTTCTTATAAAATTAAAAAAGTATCTATACTTGTAGGTATTTACCCAAGAGAAATGTAACCTTCTACAAAAATGTGCCCAGAATATCATGCAGATTAATGAAATCATGTATGTGGAAATGATCCACACAGACCCATGCATGTGGTGGAGCTTATTAAATAATATTTTTGACCTCCTGTCATGTCTTTGTACATAACAAATAAGAGTTTATGTCCTGGCTCTATAGTTCACTGTTATATTCATTCATTCAAACATTTTCAGCTCCAACTCCGTGCCTAGCACTCTTCTAGGTGTTGAGGGTTATCTTGACTGCGATGGTCCAAATCTTTACTCTCACAAGGCTGACAATCTAGATGGGCAAGACATCTAAGTTTTCTGAACCTCAGTTCCCACCTCTGTGCAGCAGCTGTGACATGCTGGGTACTGTGCTGAGGAGGGAGCACAAAAATCAACTAGACAGAACCTGTGCTTTCCAGTTCTTTACACATCCAACAGGGGCAGTGTACAATGCAGGCAAGTTCAGTGACCAGTAGCAGGTGCTGGGGGTGGGGTCACGATAGTGCTGTGGGGGCTCTGAACCCAGTACTTAGTGGCAAGGACACAGGTTGCAGGAGCGGGTCAGGGAAGGCATCCTGGAGAAAGCATAAATGCAATCTGCAGAGTCGACCAGGCAAAATGTGCTCACAAGTTCATCATGTCATTAGGTGGATGAGATGAGAATACGTATGGTCAGGAAAGCACTCATCAGTCCATAAAGTCCTTTAATGTGAAGCAGTCCTATTTCCATTTTAAGGGCAATAGTATTAAAATGGAAAGTTGTTGGGCAGTCCTGAATTCAGTTTATACTCTGACAATATGTTGTCTTCTTAACACGTGCCTGGTCTGGACTTTCACCTCTGTCCCCCTATCGCAGTACTTCTGGCTTTCTGCCTGAAGAAACTGGGTCTATGAATATACTGTGTGTAACCACACAGGGCCACTTCTGACTTCCAGTCCAGTTTCTGGGGTTTGCTAAATTCACGGTCCATGCTGCAGCTCTAAGGCCTCTACATACGAGACATGTTTTCAAACAACTGAAATTCTGGATCTTCAGGAACCCATGGAACACTTAATAATTTTTTTAAAATATATTTTATTGATTATGCTATTACAGTTGTCTCATTTTTTCCCCCTTTCTCCCCCACTGCCCCCATACCCCTCCCCCCATTCCCTGCCCTTTAGTTCTTGTCCATGGGTCATACACATAAGTTCTTTGGCTTCTGCATTTCCTATACTATTCTTAACCTCCCCCTGTCTGTTTTCTACCTACCGTTTATGCTGCTTATTCTCTGCCCCTTTCCCCCTCTCTCCCCCTACCACTCCTCTGTTGATATCCCTTCATACCTTATATAAATCCCTTTAACATTTCATACAATAAAGGCTGGGTGATGATGAACTCCTTGAACTTGACCTTATCTGAGAAGCACTTCATCTGCCCTTCCATTCTAAATGAAACTTTTGCTGGATAGAGTATTCTTAGATGTAGGTCCTTGCCTTTCATGACTTGGAATACTTCTTTCCAGCCCCTTCTGCCTGCAAGGTCTCTTTTGAGAAATCAGTTGACAGTCTTATGGGAATTCCTTTGTAGGTAACTGTCTCCTTTCCTCTTGCTGCTTCTAGGATTCTCTCCTTATTTTTAATCTTGGGTAATGTCATTATGATGTGCCTTGGTGTGTTCCTCTTTGGGTCCAACTTCTTTGGGACTCTCTGAGCTTCCTTGACTTTCCGAAAGTCTATTTCCTTCACCAGCTTGGGGAAGTTCTCCATCGTTATTTGTTCACTTAATAATTCTTTCCAGTTTAACGCAAGGCTCTGTTTATGGAACTTAAATACAGTTGATACCATGAATACCCAAAACTATAAAGTGGTACAAAAACTGGCTCTACTGGAAAACTTCTGTTTTGCACTTGCTGCTTTGTTTCCTATGCTACACAAACATCTAAAAAAATATGGAAGTAGGAAAGGGGACCAGGGACAAGAACTGAGGAAATTGATTTTCTAAATAGTGTGGCATTCGAATGAACCTGGATCAAGAATGTCATTGGAGAAACAGGGCCTGCATTCAGCATCCTCACCATACTGAGTGCGCCCGGATGACAGTAGACCTTCACGGCTGCATCAGCAATTGTGATGAGAACCACTCCACACACTATCCTTGACCCATTTAAGTAGATTGTGAAAAAAAAAGTCTAAAGTCCTTAATTTTCCTCTTGGGAGGTAGTAAAGTTGTTAAATAGAACAATATTCCAATTAATGGCAAGGGTTTACACAAATGTTATAACCCATCTTCAGAAACATATGTATAATAGATGTTGGAGATGTTTTCTAGATTGTTGGAAAAGAGAAGTTATAACATAGAGAGATCCCCTTCCAAAAATAACAGTAAGTATATGAGATCTGTCTGGAGAAAGTCCAGCCATTGCTAATATAATGAAAATGGTTTGCACAACATCAATGTAACCTGGCAGCCAAAGAAAGTGAACTGGAATGTGCATGCATGAACAATGATGACTTCACTGTATTAGTAAGTGAGTATGTATACTTTGTGGCCATTGCATTAAAAATGATTGAGCAAGGAAGTCATTTCCAGAGACTTCTGGTCAAGATGGCAGCATAGGTAAATATGGCTCATCTCCTCACACAACCACATCAAAATTACAACTAAAATACAGAACAATCAACACTCAGAACCAACAGAAATCAAGTCGAATGGAAATCTGACAACTTTGGAATGAAAGAAAACACATCTATCCAGATTGGTAGGAGGGGTGCAGATGCAGAATAGTGTTCCACATCCATGTGCAGTGGATAAAAATTTGAGAGGTATATCTTGGGAGCGAGGAGTCCCAGCCCCACACCAGGTCCCCCAGCCCAGGGATCCAATGCCAGGAAGATAAGTCCCCACAACTTCTGGCTGCACAAACCAGCAGGGATAGAATTGGTGGAAGAAACTTTGGGAGTCCCAAGCAGTTCCTTTTAAAGAACCCACACATGGACTTACTCTGACTCAGTCCCTCTCACTGCCAGCACCAGAGGAGCAGCTTAAAAGGCACCAGTGGCATACAGGGAGGAACTGAAGTGTCTGGCATCAAGGCCAGAGCTGGCAGACAGCTTTCTCCCAGACAGAAGCCATTGTCCATCTTTTGAACCATCCCCCTCACAGAGCCACAGAGCCAGTGGGCAGGTGACAGATCTGAGACTCCATCAACCTGGCTAACACTGTTTGCCCCATCTTGGAAATCACCAGAGACTCTATCCCACCCAACTTGCTTTTACATATGAATGGCTGGTCTTTACTCCTGTCTCACAACTTTCTAAATCCTCTCAAAAAAGCAATAGCCAACCTCAGTGAGTCCCCACCCCTGTACAAAGGTACAGTAGCCCCAGGCCTGGCACTAGCAGCACCCAGCCTAGGTTTACCGCTTGGCTTCACCTGGTAATTTCCAAGCCCAGTGCAAACAGCAGCCATCTCAGATTGCTTTATAGCTCAGGCAGACCTGGGTAAAACACAGGTGGGCGCTGACCTTGGCCTGCAGCATGCAGGAAAACCTAGAGCTTGCATACCCAGTTGACAGCTACAGACTATGTTGGAGCACCACCACCCTGCCTCCTCATAGCTGATCTTCTATGGAGCGGGGAGGTTGGTGGTCAGTGGCACAGCCAGTCCTTGTAGCTGACTGGCTGGGGGAAATCCCTCCCATTGATCTGACAACAGCAACAAAGGCTCAACTACCAGAGGAGGGTGTATTCAGCCCACACGAAGGGCACACTTTGAGTACCCAGCTTGGGTGATAGGGGAGGCTGTGTCATTGGACCCTACAGGACACCTACTATATTAGGTCACACTACCAAGACACAGAGTCAAAGCAGCTCTGCCCAATACATAGAAACAAACACAGGGAGGCTGCCAAAATGAGAAGACAAAGAAATATGGCCCAAATGAAAGAACAGATCAAAACTCCAGAAACAGACTAAACAAAAGGGATATAAGCAATCTATCAGATGCAGAGTTCAAAACGCTGGTTATAATGATGCTCAAGGAACTTAGAGAGGATCTCAACAGCATAAAAAAGATCCAGTCACAAACAAAGGATACACTAGTTGAAATAAAGAACAATTTACAGGGAAACAACAACAGAGTGGATGAAGCTGAGAATCAAAGCAATGATTTGGAAAATAAGGAAGCAAAAAAATAAATAAATACCCATCAGAACAATGAGAAGAAACAAATTTCAAATAACAAAGATAGTGTAAGCAGCTTCTGGGACAACTTCAAGTGTTCCAACATTCTCATCACAGGGGTGCCAGAACAAGAAGAGAAAGAGCAAGAAACTGGAAATTTATTTGAAAAAATAATGAAAGAAAACTTCCCCAATTTGGTGAAGGAAATAGATATGCAAGTCCAGGAAGCACATAGAGCCCTAAACAAGATGGATGCAAAGAGGCTTACTGCAAGATACATCATAATTAAAATTCCAAAGGTTAAAGATGAAGAGAAACTCTTAAAAGCAGCAAGAGAACTTAGTTACCTACAGGGAAGTTCCCACAAGACTGTGAGCTGATTTCTCAAAAGAAACTTTGCAGGCTAAAGGGGATTGGCAAGAAATATTCAAAGTGATGAAAAGCAGGGAACACAGCCAAGATTGCTCTACCCAGCAAAACTATCACTTAGAATGGAAGGGCAGATAAAAAGCTTCCCAGGCAAGATCAAGCTAAAGGAGTTCATCATCACCAAAACATTAATATATGAACTGTTAAAGGGACTTATTTAAGAAAAAAAAGAAGATCAAAACTGTGAACAATAAAATGGCAAAAAATACATATCTATCAACAATTGAATCTAAAAAAGAAACTAAACAAACAAGAAGAACAGAGATAGAATCATGGATATGGAGAGCATTTTGATGATTGCCAGAAGGGAGGGGGATATCAGGGAATGAGTGAAGAGTTCAGGGAATTAAGAAGTACAAATAGGTAGATACAGAATAGCCATGCGGACATAAAATACAGCATACGAAATGGAGTAAACAAAGAACTTACACAATTGACCCTTGGACATGAACAATGGTGAGGGGATTAACTGAGGGAGTGCAGAGTGCTGGGTGGAGGGGGGCAAAGCGGGAAAAATCAAGACAATTTTAATAGCACAATCAATAAAATATATTTTTTTTAAAATGGGCAAAGGACCTGAATAGACACTTCTCCAAAGAGGACATACAGAGGGCCCACAGACATATGAAAAAATGCTCAACATAACTAGCCATCAGAGACATGAAAATTAAAACCACAAAGAGATATCACCTCATACCTGTCAGAATGGCTATCATTAATAAATCAATAAAGAACAAATGCTGGTGAAGATGTGAAGAAAAGGGAACCCTAGTACACTGTTGGTGGGAATGCAGACTGGTGAAACCACTGTGGAAAATAGTATGGAATTTCCTCAGAAAACAAAAGACGGAATTGCCTTCTGATCCAGTGATTCCACTGCTGAGAATATATCCTAAGAATCCCAAAACACCATTTCAAAAGAACCTATGCACCCCATGTTCACAGCAGCACAATTTACAATAGCCAAGTGCTGGAAACAGCCTAAGTGCCCATCAGTAGATGAGTGGATTAAAAAACTGTGGTACATTTACACACTGGAATACTATGCAGCAGAAAGAAAGAAGGAGTTTCTACCCTTTGCGACAGCATGGTTGGAACTGGAGACTCTTATGATCAGTTAAATAAGCTAGGCGGTGAAAGACAAATACCATATGATCTCACTTATAAGAGAAATTTAATTAACAAAAGAAACTAATGAGCAAAACAGAACCAGAGACGTGGAAACAGGAAACAGACTGACAATGGCCAGAGTAAGGGGGTGTGGGGAGGGAGGAAGGGTGGAAAGACGGGGAAGGGATTAGTCAAAGAACATGTGTGAATGGCCCATGGACAACAGTGTGGCGACGGACTGTGGGAGTGCGGTTGGGGTTGGACTGACGAAGGCAAAGGGAGTAAAAGTTGGGACAAATGTAATAGAATAAACAAAAATAAAAAAGCGAAAATCATAAAAAAAATCAATAAATATATCTTCAGGTGAGGTTAGATAGATCAATAAGAATGAATGTATAAAAATGCTTTTCCCCTTGATTCTATAAGTACAATGTGTCCCATCCTCTAAAAGGATATTTTGTAAAAAAGAAGCAGTGAAGCAAATTTCTATGGAAAGGTCTGGATATTTTGAAATTTTAAGAGTAGTATCAGCCATGCTGGGATTGTCCACCACCCCAACATGGAGCAGCCACTGAGAAAAGTTGCTCCCAAAGCTGGCTGTGGATTAGATGGAATAGGACCATGAGGGGAAGAATGGCCAGACCTCCCGACCCTGAGTTGCAGATCCAGGGAGAAACACTCCACCGTTTGGGAATATTAGGGTACCTCTGTCAAGGTCTCTGCCCATCACTTCTCTTCCTGGTGAAGAGCCTGCACATGTCACTTACACTGGTGCCAGACACTGGAATGTGCATGTGTCGTCGGTGAGAACACATCTCCCCATCTCCTCCCAAAGCTAACAGGCCCTTCCCAATGCATTCTTTCCCAGTGTGCTTTTTTGTACAACTGTACGTACTGAGACAATTTAAACATTTCTTATATGTCAATGTCCTAGATGAACAAAAGCCAGAAGTAAATCTTCGTCATTTAAGTGTTTAAATCCAAAGAGATTTGGGTGTTGCTTGTTACCACAGCAAACCGAGCCTGATCTGACCATCGCAGTAAATTAGTAAACAATTTGTAACAATAGCAGATGATGACAGTGTAAAAGTCCCTCAGGGTCCTGGTACCAAGAAGGCCTTCAGATTGGTTCTTACATGCGGCTCCCAATCTACCACAGTTTAAGATTAGTCCCCAGTCAACTTCCAGCTCTACTGAAACCCAAAGCAAATAAAACACCTCAGAAAAAAAAAAAAAAAACAGAACTGGTCCAGCTAAGAAAACCAGACATGACTGCTGAGAGAAAGTGATTCCAGGATCTCTAAATCTGTGCTTCTCAGCACTCAGTGCTTCCCTGGTTCCCACCCCAGAGACTCAAGTCTACACGGCAGAATCTGGGCACCTGTACTGCTTCTCAGTCCCCCACCCAGGTGATTTGGTGTACAGGAAGGCTTGAGGACCATGGCTTCACATGACAGCTTCTGCTATTTTGCAAAACTCAATCCTGGGGCATTATATGTTACAGGAGAAAGAGATACGCACAAACAATGGTACCTCCAAATGGCACATTTGTTACATGAAAAGAGGGCTGAGGCACGGGGGTTGCCAATGCTCCCCTGGTCCAGCAGAACAGTCCCCAGTTCCTGACGGGCAGGTCCTCTCGCACTACAGCATACCACTGCAGAGTGACCAGGAGCACTGGCTCTACTCCAGCACTGGGGTGCATGGCTGCTGTCCTGCAGGACTCTGAGATGAGGTCCGTGTGCATCAGATTCAAGGTAGAAAGTCAACTGGGCCCAAGGGACACTACAGACAGATGGAGCCTGTTAGCAAGAACACATAGCTGAGGAGCTATAAAACATGTTTTCTGCACCGGAACCCATTCTTTGGATTTTAGGAAAGAAGTATTCGAGGACTTCCCTGAGAACACCCAAAGTCTCTTTATACCCAGACATGTGAACACCTGGGTCTACTAGAACCACGCTGTGTCATTGGCCAGTCACCCACTGTGTACTATGCACCAGTAATTGTACGAGGTGTTTGAAAACATAATATCCTCTTACGCTCACAGCAAGCCCCTGAGAAGGTACAATTATCATTTCCATTTTACAGATGAGGTGATTGAGACCACAAGTTTAAGCGACTTGCCCACTGTCACATGGCTATAAACATCAATGGAACAAAAAGAGGTTCACATACTACCCGTAGTATGGGGTAAAATTGAGGGACGGGGATTTACCCCAATTTCCGTTTTTCCTCCCGCTGCCATCATACCTATTTCCCAGGAACTTGGTTTCATCTAAAGAACATGACTTATTAACGATAGCCCGCTAAGCATAATTTTTACAACTATCTATTGAATAATCATTTCTATTCAACTTCAAATGGATTTATTTAAATTTTAATAAACTTTGGCATTGTTATACATAATTCACTTCTCTGACTAAGGTTAGACAGAAGTCACTAAATCTGCCAGTGAAGAGTCTAGAACCTTCTCAGTGCCAATTACTGAGGAGACAATGGGGAGCAATAGATACATTTGCTGCCCCCTCAGAGTTTAGAGTCCAGCAAGGCCCACAGGCAACTGAATAGTAAGAATGGTGGGCTGAGGGGTATGATGAACAAGTATTATGACAAGGTGTCCCTGCCAATTTAACAGACACTGGCCCAGTGTGGACTCTGTCCTTCTCTGGTGCTCTTAGAGCTGTGCCTTGAGAGCAATGGTACAGCGCCCCATTGCTTCAGCCAGGTCTTCATCGTCATGTGCAGTGTTGTTGGCTCCATGCAGAAAGGCCTCCCTTCAGCTCAGTGGAGGGAAACTGCTCAGCTAGTCCCCACATTAGCAGTAATCATAGGAGCAGGCAAGTGCAGTGGAGCAGCATTGAACGCTAGCTTTCAACCTGTTGAAGTACAAACTGTAATTTGGACCTTTATTCTACTTTCGTTTAATAGACGAAATGTGGGAAGCACACTTCCCACCAAAAGGTCTTTGTCAAGTGTCACACTTACTGAGCTTTTTGGACAGAACCACAGGACTGAGACAGCTGTTCTGCTAACATCCCACAACTTTCTTGCAAATCTTGGCACTGGCTTTGTAGGTGGTTCTGCAACTCAATTTTAGGTATTAAAATTATTTGTTTAGGATTTGCAAGAAGACCATAGTTGCTAATGATAAAAAAAACTTAGCTAATACTTATTAGGCTCTTACTGTATGAAAGGTATTGTTTGCTAACTGTTTTATGCATGCTACTTCAGTTAAACTTTATAAAAACCATAGAAGGTAGGCAGTAGCATAAAGTTTATAGCAAACTTTATAAAAACCATAGAAGGTGTGCAGTAGAATTGCAGTAGCAATTCTAAAGCACACATTTAAAAAAAAAAGATTTTATTTATTTACTTTTAGAAAGAGAGGAAGGGAAGAAAAAAGAGAGGGAGACAAATATCAATGTGTGGTTGCCTCTTGCACACCTCCTACTGGGAACCCGATCTGCAACCCAGGCATGTGCCCTGACTGGGAATCAAACCAGCAACCCTTTGGTTCACAGGCCTGTGCTCAGTCCTCTGAGCTACACCAGCCAGGGTGAAAACACACATTTTTGCTCACATTCTAATATGTTTGAAATTAGGGTACATCTTATAATCAATCAAATTATATCAGTTTAATTGACAGCATTTTTCTCTGTGAGTAAAAGAATGCTATATTCTATTGTAAAATGAATGCTGACTCAGACGTGATAAAATATGGTATTATTATCTCCATTTCACAGATGTAGAAATTGAGACTTGGAGAATTTAATTAACGCCCGAAGTCACATAGCAAGTAAAGGGCAGAGTAAGGATGTAATCCCAGGTTTTTCTGGCTCAAAGTTCACTCTGAACTGGTAAGTTTACTGCCTCTACAACATGGAAACAATGGGTTTTAGAAATATTCATTTATTCAGCACTTAGCATCTGTGATAGGGATGTTGGGGCTACACAGATGAGTAAGACAGCTTTTCTATAATGCATACAACTCCAATTAGGGACTATGGGCACCTGGGAAGTTAACTAGAAGGTTCAGCTTTGTACACTTTCAATGGACTCTAGAGTAACAGCAGATCTAAGTCTGAGCTTTCTTTTCAAGATTTTTTTTTAACTAAGAGCTGTTTTTTTTATTTTTTTTATTTACTTTTAGACAGAAGGGAATGGAGAGAGAAAGAGATGGGGAGAAACATCAATGTGTGGTCGTATCTCACGTAGCCCCCTGGGAACCTGGCCTGCAACCCAGGCATGTACCCTGACTGGGAATCGGACCAGCAACCCCTTGGTTCGCAGCCCACACTCAATCCACTGAGCTACACCAGCCAGGGCTAAGAACTGTTTTTTTGACTAGCTAAATATCTCACTCCAACATAGCAACCTTACATGGGGTGAGTCCTATTTAAGTCAACACTTTGTTGTAACAGACAGATTTCCCTTCCTCCTAGTTAAATCTCACGTAACACCCTCCCCATGTACGTGACCAGGACCTATGACTTGCTTGTAACCAAGAGAATAGGCAAACATGGTGGGATATCACCTCCATGAATAGGCTACACAGACTGTGACCTCTATGTTGCTGGCAGACCATTTTGCTGCCTCTGATGAAGCAAATTGCCACGTCGGAGAGACCCACATGGGTGAAAATTGAGGGCTGCCTCTGGACACCAGTCAGCTAGGAACTGAGGCCCTCAGTCCAATGACCCAAAGGGAGGTGGCTCCTGCCAACAACCCATAAATTAGTTTGAGAGAGGGTCCCTCACCAGTTGAGGTCCAGATGGGCTATCAGCCCAGCCAATCCCTTAAATGCAGCCTCATGAGAGAGACTTCAAGCATTGGCCCAGCTAGGCTGCACCCAGATTACTGACCCACAGACACTAATAAATGTGGGTTATTTTATGCTGCCAAGTATGTGGTCATTTGCTATGCAGTAATAGATAACCAATACATTTGGTGAAAAGGTACATTCCTTTGTGTCATGGACCTCCATGATGTTCTCAAACAGTTGATACCAAAAGTTCCAACTGTGATTTTACTCTCCATGGTTAGATCATAAAAGTAACAGCTACCATGCGGTGAGTACCCACTAAGGGCCAAGTAAATATTAGCACAGTATTAATGAAGCTAGGGCCACATTTGCCAGCAAGAGTTCACTCGTGTAGTTACTGCATATACAAAAAATATTAAGTATTCATTTTATTTAACAATTTTGGAAAAGGTTCACGGACCTTAGCATTTTATTGTTTCCAAGGTGTTCTCTTGTAACCATGTTTACAGAGATTCTCCTATTCTATCTATTTAGCCTTTTTGCTGCTTTCAAAATTACCTCTCAAGCAGAGGTATCCAACCACTTTTTGTAGGGGTTGCTTTGCTTACACCACAAATTTTAAAAATATATTACAGCATTGAGAATACAGTCAATACTATTGTAGTAACTATGTCTGGTGCCAGAGGGATACTAGACTTAGCAGAGCAGTCAGTTGGTAAGGTTTCTAATGTCTAAATTTGATGTTCTACACCTGAAACTAACATAAGATCATATGCCAACAACTATGGACTCCAGCCAAGATGGACACGTAGGAAGATACACTGTGCCTCTTTACACAACCAAAAGGATGACAACAAAAAATTTAAAAACAAAAAACAACCAGAACAAACAGAAAATCAAACTGTATGGAAGTCCGACAACCAAGGAGTTAAAGAAGAAACATTCATCCAGACCAGTAGGAAGAGCTGACATGGGCAGCTTGGGCAGAGAGGACATGCTGCAAGGAGGCAGCTGGCAGAGTAAGTGGTCCCACATTTGGGTGCAAATAAACCGGGAGGAACAACTGGGGAGTGAGACAGACTGCACAAACCAGGGTCCAGTGTGGAGAAATAAAGCCTCAAAATGTCTGACTGAAAAAACCTGTGGGGGCTGAGGCAGTGCGAGAAATTCCCAGCCTCACAGGAGAGTTTGCTGGAGAGACCCACAGGGTCCTGGAATGTACACAAACTCACCCACCTAGGAACCAGCACCAGAAGGGCCCAATGTGCTTGCAGGTAGTGGCAGAAGTGACTGAAAGCTGACAAAGAGCTGAACAAGCAGCACTGTTCCCTCTCAGACCCCTCCCCCAAATACAGCCCCACAACACAGCAAAGTGGGTTGCCCTGCCCAGGCGAATGCCTAAGGCTCCACCCCTTACTACATAACAAGTGCCATGGAGACAAAAAAAAGGTCCAAATGAAAGAACAGATCAAAGCTCCAGAAAAAATACAACTAAGCGATGAAGACATAGCCCACCTATCAGATGCACAGTTCAAAACACTGGTAATCAGGATGCTCACAGAATTGGCTGAGTACGGTCACAAAATAGATGAAAAGTAAAGGCTATGAAAAGTGAAATAAAGGAAAATGTACGGGGAACCAACAGTGACAGGAAGGAAACCGGGATTCAAATCAACAGTTTGGACCAGAAGGAAGAAAGAAACATTCAACTAGAACAGAATGAAGAGACAAGAATTCAAAAAAATGAGGAGAGGCTTAGAAACTTCTGGGACAACTTTAAATGTTCCAGAAACATCCTAATCATAGGGCTGCCAGAAGGAGAAGAGAAAGAGCAAGAAATTGAAAACTTATTTGAACCAATAATGAAGGAGAACTTCCCCAATCTGGCAAAGGAAATAGACTTCCACGAAGTCCAGCTATCCAGCAAAGCTACCATTTAGAACGGAAGGGCAGATAAAGTGCTTTCCAGATAAGGTCAAGTTAAAGGAGTTCATCATCACCAAGCCGTTATTATATGAAATGTTAAAGGGACTTATCTAAAAAAAAGAAGAAGATCAAAAATATGAGCAGTAAAATGACAACAAACTCACAACTATCAACAACTAAACCTAAAAAAAACAAAAGCAAACAACTAGAACAGGAACAGAATCACAGACATGGAGAGCACATGGAGGGTTAGCAGTGGGGAGGTGGAGAGAAGAGGATGGGAGGAAAAGGTACAGGGAATAAGAAGCATAAATGGTAGGTACAAACAGACAGGGGGAGGTTGAGAATAGTATAGGAAATGTAGAAGCCAAAGAACTTATATGTGTGACCCATGGACATGAACTAAGGGGGTGGGAATGCTAGTGGGAGGGGTGGTGCAGGGCAGAGGGGAATTAAGGGGAGAAAAAATGTGACAAGTGTACTAGCATAATCAATAAAATATATTAAAAATTTTTAATTTTTTCAGTTAAAATTTCTGATTCTCTTCTTTGTGATTTGTTCAGTTTATTCTCATATTAGAATGTCATTTGCTATAACTCTATTTTTCTTTTATATTTATTTATATTTTTTACTTTCTATCCAATATAATTTAGTTGAGTGTTTGAAAGGAAGGGCAAAATTGATTTTCATTTTTTTTCCAGAATTGCTAAGAATCTATCCCAGCGTGATTTTGTAAGTAATCCTGCCATTCGCTATTGAGTTATCCTGTGAGAAATTCTTAGTTATGTCAGGCCCTTGGACTGCCTGTCCAGCCATGGAGCCCGTGTAGTCCTGTGCCCATGCCTGTTCTCACAGCTGTGGCCACGCAGAACACGGCACACATCCAGTGACTGCGTCTCCAATAACTCCTGGCAATGGCAGGGCTGGTGACCCTCATTCATTTTAAAAAATTGTCCTTAATATTCTTTCCCATGTATGTTATTCCCCCTCCCCTCAAAATGTTTTATTTTGAACAATATCAAATCTACAGAGAAGCTGAACACCTGCATGCCCTTCACACTGATTCTCTCTCCCTCCTTCCCCCAGAGTGGTACCAGTAGAACCGGAAGGCAAGGGACAGAATCAAGACTCAAAACCGAATGGTTGCTGGAGCGAGCCAGAACAAAGGCATCTGCTTAACAAACAGTGGCCTCCCCCCAGGTTTGTCCGTGTCCTAATCCTTGAAACTGTAAGTGCAATTTTATTTGGGAAGAGGTCTTCACAGATGCAATTAGGTTAAGACTCTTGAGATGAGATCATCATGGATTATAGGTGTGGGCCCTAAATCCAATGACAAGTGTCCTTATTGGCGTAAGGGAGAGGCAGATTTGACACAGGAGGAGAGAAGACACAGAGAAGAGGAGACCAAGCAGCCAGGAAGGAGAGATTGAAGGGATGAGTCCGCCAGTCCAAAAATGCCAACAGCCATGAGACCCCACAAGAGGCAGGGAATGGACTCTTCCCCGGGGGCCCTCCAGAGGGACTAAAGCCCTGCTGGGTGCTGGAATTATAGAACTGTGACAGAATAAATGTCTGTTGTTCTAAGTCACCTCATTTGGATTAATGAACATTTGATCCTGTCTAAAACATACATGGAGATATTTGGTTCATAATTCATTAAATATTATGAACATTTAACTTCATTAAAATTTTATTTGTTATTTTAATTGTAATTCATGATGACTTTTGGACCAAATGTCTCCATGCACATTTTGGACAAGGCCAAATGTCCCACAGGGTCCAGTTTGTGCTAATTTGTTATGGCAGCCTTAGGAAAGTACCTCGGCATTCACATTACCAAATAAAAAGTTTGGAAGAAAGCTGATTTGGGGAAGTGCTTGGAAACTGATCAGCGTAATTTATATAGTTTGTGGGAAAATTAGGGCATACAGGCTAAAAAGCTAATACACTGGGCAGAAGAAGCAAAGTAGCATAATTTTCTATTTCTATGTCCTGAGCTCATCATCATAGAGTGTTTGTCTAGGTGTGAACAATAAAGAGATGAACATGCACATTTTTGGACCTTATCTCCAGATTTGTATTCTGATGGCCAGGGGTGGGCTCAAGAATTCAGTTTTAAAAGCATCCCAGGTGAGTCTGATGCAAGTGATCCTTTAACACTGGCAAAATTTTTCTATAAAGGGCCAGAGAGTAAATATCTTAGGCTTTTCCAGTAAAATTTTATTATGCAGCCTGAAATTTGAATTTCATGTAATTTTCATATATCATGAAATATTATTCTTTTTAAAAACATTTTTTTTTCCTTCAACCATTTAAGAATGTACAAAAACAGGTGGCAAGCCAGATTTGGTTCAGGGGCCATCGTGTTTCCCAGCCCCGGCTTTAACATGCTGCAGTTGGCAAACTGCTGCTTTAAATGCTGGCACTGAGACTTCTCAAGCCAGCGGCATATAGTGAAGCAGCGGGAGGGGGGAGTCAGGGAATCTGAGGCACCAGGTGCGGCAGCTGCCTCTGGAGTAGCGGCCCACAATGCAACTGTACTTTTGAAAGGCTGTCACTTGGGGAACACAATCTGCAGGCAGGAGGGCAACCTAAACATAGACTGATGGCCACTGGGCCGGAGTAGTGACGGACAACCCCAGTGTATAGACTGCAGCCTCAGGACAAAGCCTGGTTTCCACTACTTTTGTCCTGCCCCTATTTCTCCCATTGAAGAATGTCTCAGAGGATGCAAAGGGTGGAAGGGAGGAGATGATAGAGATAGTCTCAAATTCACTCCAGTTTGTAAGTCCTTCATAAACTACAGTTTGTTAAATGCAGTTAGGAACAAATGACTTTCAATGTATTTCACAATGCTGGATTTTGGCCTGCTCCCACAAGCATTAAAGAATTGCTATTCTTTTAGAGAAGGCTCTTTCTCCCTTCCCAGGCAATCCTCACTGCTGTCTCTCCCTACCTCTGGCTTTGCCTCGGCCCAGCTGGGAAAGACTTATTTGCAAGCTTCCTGTACCTGGGTCATAGACACAAGCAAGTATACATCGCAGAAATCCATGACAGAACAAGGTTCAGTAAGATCTCAATAAGCTAGAAATCTAGGATCAAATAACAAGATGAAGTTTAACCAGGACAAATGAAATTGTCTGCATTTACAGTTAAAGAGATTTGATTATATAAGTAGGGTGGAGCAGACTTTCTGAGTGACCTCAGGGATGCTTTTAACTAGAATCTCAAGGCTGATGAGATGGCTGCTAAAGTACTTAATATAATTTTTGGCTGCATAATGCAATCATGATGTCCAGATGAATACAAGAGTCCACTCTACTCTGAATAATCAGATGACATGTGGTGTTCTTAGTAGTTCTGGGCTGCAGGTTTTAAAAGGAACGTTAAGACAAAATACAGGAAAGGTCTTTAGTAATCCAGTGTGAAGAGGAGGAGAAACGGGGTAAGAAAGAGACAGAAAAATTTATCTTATTGAGAATATCTGAAGGAGCTCAAGTTGTCAGCAGTGCTTTCCAGAAAATTTGTAAATATTTGAAAATGAGAGAAATGTCACATTTTGGAAGGTAAACCATACAATGAAAGCATAATGGGTCAAAGCTATACATGTATAAAGTCTACACATTTGGACTCCTAGAGAGCAGACCTGAAGGTAATCTTGCTTCAAACACCTAGTCTGGGGAAGAAAATATGTAAAAAGGATATAATACTTGCATTCAAATATTTTAGTAACTTTCACATAGAAGAGAGATCACTTGGGTTGCCCGACACGACAGAACCAGAACCAACTACGTAAGTTATTTGGAGTTAATGTGAAGAATAGATATGTAAAAATCAGAACTTTATTTTGAAAAGGAATGGGCTGGTTTTGAAAAGTCATAAACTCTGTATACATAGGTGTGCTCAGGGCCTGGGTCCCCACTGGCTTGTCATTGTGGCCACGGTAGAGAGTCCTGTGCTGGGTTGTGGACTGGGCTCCCTCATAGCCATGCCTCCTCGGGCAAAAAGTCCAACATGTAAGAAAAGCTGCTTTTTAAAAAATGGTCTCATCATCTAAACCATGTGCTTACAGCCCCAAAGACTGGGATTTATTATCAAGAAACGAATAAATGAGACTACTGATTATTGTTATACAAAAGAATACATTTTTAGTAAGTCCCCTTTAGTTGTGAAATATGGAAGTAAAATATACTAAAGAACAGAAGAGGCTTGTTTTTACTGAATAAGTGTGAGTAGAGGTGGAGAGTGTACACTTCATTTGCTAAGATTACAGCAAATATTTGAACCACTGCAGTAACCTCATGCAGAGAAAAGATTTCGAGCACTATTTTACGTCTGCTGTATGTTGTGTGCTCCTTCAGCTGACAAGAAGCTTCTGGGAGAGCATCCAAAGATTTCAGACTATCTGCACACCTTTTTCAGACAGGCTGCCAGATCTTCTTTTTACCTTTCCTTTACTTCAAAAGTTATACATAGGGGGCACACACACACGTGCATCCATGCATGTACACAGACACCTTCATTCCCCTTCAGTAAGTAATAAAGTTCTAATTGTGTCACCAACATGTCACCGGGAACCCTGATGTTCCTACTCAGAAGAATAACACCAGCCCCCTGAGAGTTAGGAGATGGAAGAGCTAGGCAAAGCTTGCAACAATTACAGCCATGGCATCATGTAGAAGGGGCGCCATATCCTTCTAAACGACACAGAACACAGAATGAAATCATCAGAAACCTAAATGGAAAAAACTATTTCAACAGAGTCAACAAGAATGGCTGGTTTATCTTATTTTCTTTTTCTTTTTTTTTTGGATAGCAAAACAAGTTTTCACTGCCCGTGTTTACCCCTCCCCAGTATATTTTCTGGTGACGACCGCACAGCCCCGTCTCCCCTCCCCACATTCGTTAGTCTGTAGTTCCCAATGGAGCTGGTGACTGAGAACGACTAACAAGCACCACCAGTGTGTTGTGAAGAGAGAAGAAAAAATTGTAAAGGAATTTCCTCCTTCTCCTCCTTCTAGAAATTAATGTCTTAAAAAATTATGTTGTATAAAATCTTAATTACAGTAAATTTTCCATTTAAAAATGCCCACTCTGATGAGAAGGGAAACAATTTCTTTGCCATCTTGTAGCCATAGCGACTCATCAGGTTCTTATTTTCCCATATTAGCAAGAATTCAAGTCTATTTTCAAATTTCAAAATCAAAACACCAGGCAGCATAAATTTATGACACATTTTATTTTTCTCATTAAAATTTCATGCCTGAGAATAATCAGAATGTTTTCCAAATGCAGTGACATGATTTTTAAAAAGTGTTGGAACAATGAAAGTAGTTGAATACCTCTATAAACACACATAAAAAACCCAATAAAGTAAAAATTCACTCAGCTGATCCAAACTCATCATCATAAAAATCTAGCAAATGTCAGTCTTGAGTTTATAACGCATCTTTTTTGACCATGAAATTCACGACTTTTAAGAAGTCATGAAGGGGAAAAAAAATCAGTGAAGTGAAAATTCTATACCCAGTCTCTCTTTCTTTCCTACCATAATGTCTGCTGGATTTGGGATGGCAATGTTCTCATTCCTAAAAAATTAGAAGTGGCCAGGTGACAATTCTGTCCAAAGATGTACCTGGAAGGCATAGGATAGAGAAGTCAGGGAAAGCTTTTTGAAAGGCAAACCACACTTCACTTTTTACTTTTTTCTCTTTATCTTATCCCTGCCGGAGAAGGGAGTGATGTCAGAAGCTCCAAATAGGGTCTTACTCTAGGAGGGTGACTGCTGCCTGTGTGGAAGGTGGAGCACGGGCTCCTATGACATCCTGAGCCACTGTGTAAGCTATGAAGCAGTTTCCTTAGGACTTCTTAGTACATGGAGGAGAAAAACTCATTTGTTTAATACACTCTTTGTGAGGTTTCTACTACATGTTGCCAAACTCATTTTAACTGATAAAAATAATGTTGAACACCCTTAAGGAATTTTAAAATACACACTTAAAAATAACTAATATTCTGCCCTGGCTTGTGTGACTCAGTAAATTGAGTGCCGGCCTCTAAACCAAAGGGCCGTTGGTTCGATTCCCAGTCCGGGAACATGCCTGGGTTGCTGGTCAGGACCCAGCTGGGAGTGCACGGGGGTGGGGGGGTGGGGGGGAGCAATCACACGCTGACTTTTCTCTCCCTCTCTTTCTCCCTCCCTTCCCCTCTCCCTGGAAATAAGTAAATAAAATCTTCACAAAAGCAACTAATATACTAAGCACTACCCATTTTTACCTATTTTTAAAGCAGACAGCCCAAGGATCTCTATTTTAAAATTAGTCCTGGCTGACTTTGAGTAAGTATATGGTCCTGAAAGTAAGGCAATGTTTTCACTAAGAATAGATAAACATGAACACTGTCATTGTTTGGGGGAAACAGACATCAAAGCACAACAAGGTGCCACACAGACAGAATTGCTTGGGGCTTTGGGGAGGGCCACCGACGGTGGAGTGCTAGCTAGAACAACTCTGCAAAGCAGTTGGATATGAGATGTCAAACACAGCAAAAAGTATGCGTGCTCTCTAATGAAAAATACTTTTTCTCAGGTTTATCGTTTGAAAATATGTAAGAATGTGCACCAGGCTTAGCTATAAGGTTGTTAGTGTGGGTGGCTCACATAAGATGACTCCCATTGACCTCTGCCTCCTGGTATTCTCCTCTTGAGTGTGGGCTGGTCCAGTGACTTGCTTCTGACAAACAGAATGTGGCAGAGATGATGCACTGTCATGTCTCTGATTAGGCTACATAACGTTGTGCCTTTTCTGTTGCTGGCAGACTCTCTCCAAGGCACAGTAAAGTAAGGATATTTTCTTTAACACATTGAGGTAAAGAAGAGTTCCTCTTGTGAAAGCTGGTTTTGCTGAAGCAGGCTGGCACACTGGGGAGGCTCCATGGCAAGGAACTCGGAGCCACCGCCAGCCAACAGCCACCTGGGAATGGAGGCTCTCAACCCAACAAAAGTGAACTCTGTGTTAGTCACAGGAGTTTGGAAGTGGCTATGTCCCTGACTGGGCTGTCACATGAGACCCAGCACCAGCTAACACCTTAATTGCAGGTTTATAAGGGATCCCAAAGTGAAGGACTCAGCTAACCCATGCCCAGATCCCTGACCCACAAAAACCGATGTGTGCTCTTTTAAATCAATAGGTTGGGGGATAATTTGTTAGGCAGCAATAGAGAACTAACTCAGTTGACTACAGTGCTATCTGTAATAATAAAAAAATGAAAACAACCAGAACGTCCACTAGGGTATTGACTGAGTGAAAACATTACACACATATGGTATAATGCAATTCATCCACTAAAATTATGCTTTAGGTGAATATAAATGAATATTTATAAAGTATGTCTGCAGTGTATTAGTTACAATATATTTTTTAAAAGTTGAAAACATTCTGTGCCATATAAAATCATTATTTGGAATAAATGCACTTCATATATATGCACATATAAAGAAGTGAGTAGAATCATACATGGCAAGGTGTTAATAGTAGTTATCACCAAATTGCTGCTTTCTGGGTGTTTCTTATTTTATTTCTTCTGCTTATCTATTCTTAAAAATTGTTTAAAATGTGCACTGCATTATAATAAAAACAGTTATATACACTAGTCAGAGGAAAAGAATAATAAATAAAAAAGGAATCAACAATATAGAATAACACAATAAATTAAGGTTTCATTCATTCTTTTTTTAAAAATATATTTTATTGATTATGCTATTACAGTTGTCCCATTCCCCCGCCTTTCTTCCCCTCCATCCTGCACCCTCCCCATTCCCTACCCTTTAGTTTTTGTCCATGGGTCAGTTCTTTGGCTTCTACATTTCCTATACTATTCTTAACCTCCCCCTGTCTATTTTCTACCTACCATTTATGCTACTTATTCTGTGTACTTTTCCCCCTCTCTCCCCCTCCCACTTCCCTGTTGATAACCCTCCATGTAATCTCCATTTCTGTGGTTCTGTTCTTGTTCTAGTTTTTGCTTAGTTTGCTTTTACTTTTGTTTTAGGTGTGGGTTGTTAACAACTGTGAGTTTACTGTCATTTTACTGTTCATATTTTTTATCTTCTTTTTCTCAGATAAATTCCTTTAATATTTCTTATAATAAGGGCTGGGTGATGATGAACTCCTTGAACTTGACCTTATCTGAGAAGCACTTTATCTGCCCTTCCATTTTAAATGAAAGTTTTGCTGGATAGAGTAATCTTGGATGTAGGTCCTTGCCTTTTATGACCTGGTATACTTCTTTCCAGCCCCTTCTTGCCTGTAAGGTCTCTTTTGAGAAATCAGCTGACAGTCTTACGGGAACTCCTTTGTAGGTGATTGTCCCCTTTTCCCTTGCTGCTTCTAAGATTCTCTCCGTATTTTTAATCTTGGGTAATGTAATTATGATGTGCCTTGGTGTGTTCCTCCTTGGGTCCAACTTGTTTGGGACTCTCTGAGCTTCCTGGACTTCCTGGAAGTCTATTTCTTTTGCCAGATTGGGGAAGTTCTCCTCCATTATTTGTTCAAATAAGTTTTCAATTTCTTGCTCTTCCTCTTCTCCATCTGGTACCCCTATAATTCAGATGTTGAAACATTTAAAGATATCCTCGAGGTTCCTACACCTCTCATTTTTGAATTCTTGTTTCTTCATTCTTTTCTGGTTGAATGTTTGTTTCTTCCTTCTGGTCCACACTGTTGATTTGAGTCCCAGTTTCCTCCCCATCACTATTGGTTCCCTGTACATTTTCCTTTATTTTGCCTAGCGTAGCCTTCATTTTTTCATCTAATTTGCAACCAAATTCAACCAATTCTGTGAGCGTTCTAATTACCAGTGTTTTGAACTGTGCATCTGGTAGGTGGGCTATGTCTTCATCGCTTAGTTGTATTTGATCTGCTCTTTCATTTGGGCCATTTTTTTTTCTCAGCACGCCTGTTACGTAGTGAGAGGCGGAGCCTTAGGTGTTCACCAGGGCAGGGCAACCCATATAGCTGTGCTGTGATGCTGCCTGTGGGGAAGGAGCCTGAGAGGGAACAATGGCACTTGCTCCACTCTCTGCCAGCTTTCAGTCACTTCCCCCACTACCCACAAGCAAAGTGGGCCCTTCTGTGCTGATTCCCAAGTGGTGGACTTGTGTACATTCTAGGACCCTGTGGGTCTCTCCAACAAACTTTCCTGTGAGGCTGGGAGTTCCTCCCACTGCCTCCTCAGCCCCCACAAGTGCTTTCAATAGGTGGTTTGAGGCTTTATTTCCCTGCCCTAGAGCACTAGGTTGCGTGGCCTGTGTCACTCCCGAGCTGTTCCTTTATCCACACACAAATGTGGGACAGCTCACTCTACCAGCTGCAGCCCCGCTGGGACCACCAGCCACTGCCTTGCAGGCCAGCTGCAGCATCGCCCACCCGGCTCCACAAACCACTGCTTCACTGGGTCTGCCAGCAGCTACCTTGCCGCGAGTCCTCTCCACCCAACTGCCCGGCTCTGTCCCTCCTATTGGTCTGGATGAACGTGTCTTCTTTAACTCCTTGGTTGTCGGACTTCATTAAAGTTCGATTTTCTGTAAGTTCTGGTTGTTTTTTGTTTTTAAATTGTTTTGGTTGTGCGAGGAGGCACAGTGTGTCTACCCACACCTCCACCTTGGCCAGAAGTCTCTCATTTATTCTTTTTGTCAATTGCCTTCTGTGTGCCAGGATGAAATCTGAGAGGTTCTTTGATTTAATCTGGCAGCAAAAAAGCAACTAACACATCAGTTGCCTTTGCATCAGAGGAAGAAAGGTAAGTAATTCATTCTTACTTGCTAAGTGTACCAGATAGTATACCATATAAACAAATGAAAGAATTTCAAATAATGTTACAAAAACATGATAATCAGTGCAGATGGGTAGAAATCATTATATAGAAAACATCTGAAACTGATACTTGATATAAATAATAAAAAAACTGACACCAATAGGACAAAAGTGATAGGGAAAGTTACAAAAATGAGAAAGTCTAGGCAGTGCAAGTACAAGCAGATGAGATATAGACACATCACAGAGGAATCGTTAAGGAAAGCTTAATGTTGTTTTGGTGAGTTTTGACTTTTTTGGCTGAATGATCTGTTTCTTTAGTATACAAGTAATTTTAGGGCAGAAGCTTGAGTTTCTTCAATTCTATTTGTTTTATGAAGAAATACGCTTATATAGCACTCATTCAGAGTTTGATTCTAGTGATAACTATGTAGGAAAAAATATTAGATCAAATTGACTATCAGCAAAAACTGCTACTTATTTTGTAGCTCAACATTTCAAAAATCGTTCTTGGAAATAACCCATATAAAAGACACCACCCAATATCAAAATACTCTTCAGTAGACAAATCAGTTGTTTTGGGGCAGCAAGATATCACACTGAAAGAAACTAAAAAGTGATTTTAATTTCCCAATGTGTCTCACTGATTTCCAGGGAGAAAGCTATGCAACATGAAGCTAAAGTTCCTAGATCTATGGGCTTTGATGAAGGAGCTCAAACAGGAAAACTGCCAAGGTCTTTGCAAACAGACATACAGTTAATTACAAATTCTTCTTCTGTTTGGACACTCCAAGCTGCGTCTGGGTAGAAACCAACAAGTGGATATGAGTAAGTTTGGAATAAGTGAACTAGTGATGGGAAATATAAAATGATTAAACTTCACTGAAACTTGAACCTCAAGGTTGGAGGAAGAACTCTAGGATTATGTTCCCTGCTTGGTCTTTCTATGGCCCAATGGGTAGAATTCCAAGGACATTTTCATGTAACTTAATGAAAACAGAAGTGAAGAGCCAAAGCATAAATGTACTTGAAGCACTGCATGGGGACAGAAGTGTGAGGGGTGAACACAAAACTGAGCAAGCCTGGGTTCCAGTCCAGGAGATGAATGATAGAGCTGATGTTGGTGATACAGGGAGGACTTCCATGAATCCAGCAGAGATATAGAGATATTCAGGTAGACAGACAAGAAGAACCAGCGCCCAAAGATGGATGTAGAGACAATGCAAATGAATGACCCTTGGGTTTGGGAGTGGATCTTTCTCTCTCTTTCTTTCCTTTCCTTTTCTTTTCTCTTTTCTTTTCTTTTCTTTTCTTTCTCTCTTTCTTTCTTTCTTTTCTGAATGGATGTCTCTCACGCGCATTCTTTGATGCTGTTTGCTCTGTTTAAATGACACAGTATATAAATGGCACTATAACTTGTAACTTTGAGATATAAAATGTGAAACATAAAACAAGGGGTTATAAATCAGCAGGGGACCAATTAAAATACTTAGACTCTCATTCAAAAACATTCCATAGAATGTAATAAAATGAGTGGGTGGTTGGTTCTATTTTAATAACAGAAGGCTACAGAAAGATTTTATTTGTTCCCGTTATCAGCCAAATATATCCAGAACTGATTGCAACATGTGAAATACACTTTTATATTATGTTAAGCTAAAAAAAAAAAATGCCTCAAAAGATTGCATCTAAACAGTGCTCCAATTCACAGGAAAGATTATGTTAGGCTAAACTACCATTTAACTTCAGTATTTTATAATATTGATAAACAGTATTTGAGTAATTAATGTAATAATCAAATTATGTTCAGCTGTTACTCCACCATTTTATCATAAATATGAAAGCCATCCATGCTTCTCAGTGCGAGTGTACTGGCGTTTGGGGTAGGAGAGTTACTCATTGTGCAGAACTATTTTATACAACCAAGACTGCCCCCTAGACACTTCCAAATGCCTCTTGTGAGTAGAGTGGGGCTTGGTGGTGGTGTATTAGTCACCCATAGAAAACAACAGATTTTGTGTAAAATTTGTGACCTTTAAATGGCATAACCATTTGCTCCTTTGAAAAATGGATCCTTATTCAGAAACCAAATAAAGCCTGAAAATAGTTTAACATTCCAAACTGTAGGACTGCATCTGATAATACATATAAAAAGTTGCAAGGAGCTCTGGCTGGTGTGGCTCAGTGGCTTGTGTGCCGGCCTGCGAACCAAAGGGTCACAGGTTTGATTCCCAGTCAGGACACATGCTTGGGTTGTGGGCCAGGTCCCCAGAAGGGGGCACATGAGAGGCAACCAGTCAATGTGTCTCTCACACATCGATGTCTCTCTCCTTCTCTTTCTCCCTCTGTTCCCATCCCTCTAAAAATAAATAAATACATACATCTTTAAAAATCTTTTAAAGTTACAAGGAATAATTATAATAAGGCATTATGATGAAGTATTAAATTAAATCACAAATTATTTTAGAGTCTAATTAGATTTATCATTTAATTTGGAGACCCAACCCTAAGGTAAATGCTGACTTCTCTTGAGACTGGGCAGTGTTTAATGATGTCTCCTAAGGTTTCCTGGATTCTTTGCTGGAAGAGATTTTAATAGTTCAACCAGTCGAAGTGCCTAAAACATCTGTAAAAATAGTGTCAAATGGAGGTTTTTGTGCACCAAGGGTAAGAAATCAGTGGAGTAGAATTCAAGTTTCTTGACTTTAGGGGACAGTCCTTTTCTCCAGTTTACAAATTTTAGGATTTCAAGACCCCACAATATTAAAAAAATTGGGAACCAACAGGAGGTGCTAATGTTTTAAGTTGTCCACAAGTTAAACATTAAAAACAACCACCTACTACCCATCACCATAATTTCATAAAAGAAAAGCCATTCTGACACTGAAAATGTAGCAACTCCACAAAAGCCTGATTATCCTTTCGGCTGAGAACTTCATCATGGACTAGTGTGCAGAGGCTTCACCAGGTCACTTAATTCTTTTATTCATTCCTCATTTCTGATCAGCACTGTAGGCACTCAGGCAGTGACTACAAGGTTTATGATTCTTCCTTTTAACTATTAGTGACATGATTGCACTATAAATATTAAATATCTCACCACTGGAGTAGGCAAAGACCAAGTACATAAAACCCCATCCTTCACCAACAGAGCAGTTGCCTGCTGTGGAAGTTTCGAGCTTGGTGACCCACCTCGTCACTCAACAGAATTACCATTGCCTTTTTGGCTGTGATCCTGGGCACTTTTGGCTGGTGATGCTGAAGCTCTGGGGGACAAGGAGAACAAACGGAAATGAACCATGATTTCTGAGCCCAAAATAGAAACCCACACCAAGTCAATCCCAGGGTCTTTGGTGGGATTGGGGGGATCCACCTCTATCTAAAATCTCCTCTTAGATAACACAAGAAATGTTACTGGCAGTGATTTCAATCAATTCAGAGAATCAAAGCCCCTGAGAGTCAGGGAATGAACATTAAAACTAGACACCGCCTTTCTCAAGTAGGACTGTTATTTTTCTTTCTGCCTCACTAAATTTTAAAATGTTTGGCCATTTGTTTTTAGTGTCCAAAGGTACAGAAATAAGAAAACAAAGATAATGTATTCCAGCCATAGAATTAAACATACCATTTTCCAAAAGATGGGCTGTAATTCTGACGGTAGTAATTGTGGCCTTTTCTCCCCGCAGCACGGTCAGGTCCATGGAAACTACTGCCTGTTTTGACGCTCAGTTTTTCTCCCCTACTCTGGACCCTCACTGAGCTCTGGCCGTCACACACAGCAATGCACCGTCCTGGTTGCGCTCTCCACTCCCAGGCTGCCACCTTTGCTCCCGGGCCCCCAGCAGCGTGGCCTTCAAAGAGCAGGGCTGTCTCCAATGTGAACGCAGTGGCAGAGGTGAGTGTTTTGGAGGACGGAGCAGAAGGCAGCACCCCTCTCCCTCCAATAAGAAAGAAGACTGTCAGCCTATTAGCAACAAAGTCATTCGGGCTCGATGAGTTGTAAGGGATGGCCCACCAGTGAAAATGGGCAAAATCTGAAAAATCAGCTTTTAGAAAGTGTTTAGATCCATTACTTGAACCCAAACTCTTAGCTTAAAATAATAGTTTCCCATCTTTCAAATAATGTGGATGGAGTGGATGACTTTCTTGATGCTCATAATTCTTTTCACTCTGTGAGCTATAAAACCCGCCTCCAGCAGAACACGGTGACCACTGCACTGTGCGCCGCCACCGTGCCTGTGGTGTGCACGTCGCCATGGTTTCTAGCTGTCATCTGGATGAAATAGCCTACTTCCCTGCAGGCCCAGGTAGGCAGAAGAAAAGGCTTGTGTTTTTTCTTTGTGTGGTTAATTAGAATTTATAGAATTAAATTACTCAGAGTCAGGGGAACAAAAAGGAAGCAACAAACACATTTGGACTTTGAAGTTTCAGCAATAGGCTCAGAAAAACTCAGTGTCTTTTCATTTTTATTCTTGGCGACAGGTTCTTTTCCCTATTAAGGCTGTTTCCTCAGGAGCCAAATAGACACATGGAGCTTCAATAATGTGGAAACAGAGGACCATAAGCAAGAGTGTGAGCTGTCCCCAAGCCACTGGGAGATCCTTGCCAGTGCAGGGGTTTGGCCTGATTCCGACTGGAGCCAAGAGAGAACAAGACTGACACCAAACCGAGCAGGGAGCATCCTTCATGGCAAACGTCTCTGCCACTGTCACTTCTAGATGTGATGCTGCTAGGCAGGGCCATGTTGTCCTACTACAGATGCACAAAGAAATAGTTTCTCATTTTCCCCCAGTTTCATCACACATCGAAGGGGTGACTGAGGCAGAGCCCCCACACTTTTGCTATGGATGCCACAGTGAACTTGCAAGCTGCTTGGCATCACATCTGAGATAAAGAAGACAACATACTCAGCTGTGCCGGGCGTGATGCTGAGGGAAAGGCAGGCAGCATAATTCCAAGAGAGTAATGTCTCCCTGTTTACACGAGGAATGACTCCACATAGAAAATTCTGAGCCTAGAAACACCAAGCACATCAATGAAATGCAGTGGAAACTCCTTCCTTACTGATGCATTGACCTGGCCTCTTGCTTGTCCAGAGGGTGGGCACTAGCCTGGCTCTGGGTGCCACACTGAAGTGGCCCAGGGCTGTGGCTCTCTATCATGGCAAGTGGACTTTGCCACTGTGATGAAATGAGGCACGAAGCCCTCGCAGCCACTAGTACTAGATACAGTCTCACGTCACCAGATTCCTACAGAACACCTACGCAGGGAAGAGGGTGTTTTTGAAATGACAAGAAAGAAAGCTTACTGATTTCTGTGTCCCAACTGTTACTTCTCAATGGACATTCAATCAACTTTGAAACAGTTATCAAAAATTTACATAAAAAGTTAGCCAAAAGACAATGAACCAACATTTTTAGAGTAGAAAGTGTGGGCAATAGATGAGTTAACCTAGCTTATAAATATATCAGCTTTCCTTAATGTATTTCAATTTGTTTGCATAGAAAAATATTTGAATTATAAAAAAATACAAATATTTATATAGTATACCATTGTCTGATACACTGATATTGATTACAGGAAATGAGCTATCTTTTTATATCCATTCCTATGGCTACAGAATATATTGACAATTGAATTTAGCATTGTAGTAAGCAAACTAGCACTTTGAAAACAAAAGTTGAACATTTTAAAATCACAAAATGGGCTTTTACTTCTTTTTAACCTTATCGGATTGTAGGGTCTTCCTAGTTTTGAAGGAGGTAATAAAGACCCAAGCCTTCTTAGCCTAACCACACCTGTGGGAAGCACAGGCAACAGTTCTAGCTTCGACAGCAGTGCCGGGAGCAGGTGTCTCTCCGGCGGCCTGAGAGCTAGGCTGCAGGAGGAGACACATGGGGGAAGGCCAAGGGACTTCCTGGAGGTGAATGGGCAGCAGAACTCCCAAATTCCTCCCTCCTAGATACCAATTCTATTTTCTAAGTGATTTTATAGAAACATACTCTTCAAGAATTCTCCTATTGCTTAAAATCATATTCTTCCTGAAGTAATCTGAAATGTCAATCAGAGGTATCATTGAATAGCTCTCTATAACCTAACAGATAAAAATCAAATTCCTAAAGTATTCCAAGTTAAGCCTAACTCTCGAGCCTTAACCCTTAACACTTCCCTACTCAGAACTGTATATCAGGGAAGAAAACATGAGTTAAAATTTAAAAGAGTTTGTAACAGTTTAAGCCAATAATAAAGTAACAAAGTAAACCCTTCCTACTTAGAAGCCTTTTTAAAAAAATTGGTATATTTGTTGAATTCCTAAGTTTACAAGTAGCATGTATTAACTATTTTGTTACTAGTGTGTAAAGAAGCATAAGCACACACATGAAGAGTGCTGACTTGACCTGCCCGGGCGGCCTTGAGGGCTGCAACTGCGGGAAACGTTGTAGCATCTCGTAACCATGGAACAGGCTCTCTCACACTCTGGAAATGAAGCTGCGTTTACGTTTTTAAAGAACTATACTGTGACTGTACCAATTTATCTTGTCTTTGACTTAGATGTAATTTAAATATCTTAAGAATCATAATTGTTCAACATAGCAGTTATACACAACTGGGAGACATTATTTAGTGGACATACTGGAATTATGCTGCTGAGTTTTCCCAACTAAGTATCTCCTGAGTCACGGACGCTGAAACATCTTACACGGGAGGCACCTTTACCCCCACTAACCCTTAAGAAACATGGCCACAGAAAGCTACTGTTCCACCCTATTAGTTTGAGCAGGAAAAAGAAACCACCATCTCAGGGATAAATGGTAAGTTGTGCTGAACTGTTCAATTAGCTGATGGTTTACTCTAAAGGTGCAGTGCCCTATTCATCTGTCACTCTCCACATGTGGCTATCGGTCACTTGGAAAGCGCCCAGTTCAAGGTGAGATGTGTTGTAACAGTAAAATGCATGTATGACTTCAAAGACCTAGTTTGCAGAAAAGAATGTAAATATCTCACCAATAACCTTTTATATTGATAATAGAAAATAATAATATTTAGATATAGGAGGTTATTTTTCCTGTTTTTAATGTAGCTATTAGAAATTTTTAAATGACATATGTAGCTCAGATTAAATTTCCACTGGATAGTGCTGCTCAAATGTTATTCTTTTAAAATAAGTAAATGATCAACCTCTTTTAATTATTTATTTGCCTTTAATTATTTATATGCCTTTCTGTAATAAAAGCAGAATAAAGGATCTGTATTGGCAGAGGGAGGTGGGTAGTGGGAGGCAATGGAATGCAATTATTTCTACACCTGATTGTTTAAACTTGGAACAGGTATAGGGAGGAAAAAAGTTGTTGAATCAAATGTAAACATAAACCAATTCTGAGAGGTGACCCATGACACGGGCACTACCAAAGCGGAGTGATGGCCCTCTGAAGCATTCTGGAACATTCCAACGTAAGCTACCTGCACCACAAAGCCATGGTCTACCTAGCACAACATGGGACAGGATCGCCTGAAGTTTCAGTGGTTAAATTTTCTCTAGTTTGCTGCCAGAAAGGATTACATGAAGGAACTATTATTAACTATCCAAGGGCTCTTTGAAAGTCATGCTTGCAAATGTGGGAATGTAGCACTTTCAGTATTTTACTTCATAACTACCCAACTGCTCCAGAGCCCTTAAAAATAGCAAAGTGACATAAATTATTGATTATTTTAAAAATGCATATTAACAAACCAAGTTTTAAATTCACAATGCAATTGTAGACAGGTAACGATTCTAAATTGACATTATTGTGTGCTTATAATAAAAGGATATAAAACACAATTACTGGAAATTGATGAGTCTTCAATGTCATGAAGTCAACACAAATAAGTGTGTAAAGTTTTCTTTAAAACACCGACATATACATATGCACTTCTTGAGTCAAACTTAGGTCATAAAACACAAACTTTCCTAAGTTATAATGAAGAAAAGACATCATCAATCCAGGTTATCAGTGTATGTATAGGAAAGAGAACTGGTGATTCAGAGAGATTCTCCGTCTTAAGTTACTAACTTCCTTCAGGCTTTTGTAGAATATTAGGAAAGTCAACTGCAGTATATGTGCATTCAAATTACAGAAATTCAATCACAGGCACCTGGCAGCAAGAGAGAGCTATTTTTTAAAACAAAACAGAAATCGCACCATTCCATTCCATGAAATTTTGCCCCACAATAAGAAGGGAAAGAAGACCTGTCCTTTTAAAATTGGTTTCAGATCCCAAGTCTTTCATGGTGGGTTTTACAGGTGATTAAAGGTATTGTAAATAATAATTTTGTCTGTACCAAATCTTCACTTATTTGTTGACGTTAGAATGTAAATCCCCAGCAAGAGGGCTTGATTGTGTCTGATGGCACAATGCATTTCATTAAGTCATAATGTCAATTATAATCATTCCCAGCACTTTCCTGTCTCCGTCCTTCTGTCCATGATTATACTTGTGCTTTAGAAAGATTGTTTGACGGCTGTGTAACAAACAGACAAACTGAGCAAGAAAGCAGGAACAACGGCTGTTAAGTCTAGGAATATTTTGGTCTAAATTTTCTTTATTCCCATTACTACTGGTTTGCTAATAGATTTCTTTAGCTTTAGGGTTTTAATTAGAAGATAGTTACTACTTTGCATGATCAAATTGTAATTGCTGTTTGGGTGCAATCTAACCAATTTAAGTATCAGCGTGTCAGTACATCCAAAACAAACAAACAAACAATGTCTGGCAAAAGAGAGTCACAAATGCATACTCTAATGACCTCGGTTATCTAATAAGGTTCGCCTCACTAATGAGAGTTCCCCCTTTTTATTTTGTAGAGGCTGGATAGCAGATGATATTAGAAGTACCCATGCACTTTAAGGGTACATCATGGTATGTAAATGATACCAAGTGAATGTTCTTCAATAAACACTAATGATGGTCAGAAATCTATCCCAGTCTTAGGTCTCCTGTTTGTTAAATGTGTGCTCCCGGGTGATCCCTTCACATTCCTGAGTCTGTTTTACCCACTTGTAAAATGAGAATTATGAAACCTCACTATGAGAGACATGTCAATTTTTTTGATGTCCCCAAATCTAGGTGAGATAAATGATAAACAAGAAAATAAGCAAAAGGTCTCATGTGTACATTCTGTTACTGTTCCTTGTCCTTCTGCCATAATGTTGTCCTCTGGTTCAACAGTACCAGGTATGTTTTAAGTAAAATTATAATGTGCAAAAGCTTTTTGATATTTCAGATAAACTCTCTTGGCCCAGTTTCAAGGTAGATCTGTCTTCAAAGGATTGCCATGATATAAACAAGGAATCACCGAACTTTTTCTGTAGTGAGTCACATATAAATATTTTAGGCTTCGCAGACCACCTATGATCTATGTTACAGTCTCCATTTTTTTTAACCCTTTAAAAATGTAAAACCACTCTTACCTCTAAAGCCACACAAAAAGAGGCCGGGGCTGAACATGACCTTCAGCCGCGGCTCCCAAGCCCCTGACCGTGGCAGGAATTCTTTTCACACACATGAAGAAATGCAGCCCTGGGAATCACATGTGTGTGAGCAAGACTCTGTGTGAGGAAAAATTATTTCCGAGTGGGCCAGCATGACTCATGTCAATGGAAAAAGAATTCTCTAATGGGAATCTGGCTAAACATGCTTCTTAAAAATTTATTGCCTTGCTGAACCTTTCCCTCCCAGAGTCAAGAAGCTTATGTTAATGGATCCCTGAAATTCTTTCCTGCCCAACTGTTTACCTTACTGAGTAAACCTCCCGCTTATCTATCCCCTTCCCATATATCTTTATGACCTAGCTGAAGACCCCTGTTCTGCACATAGTTCATGAATAACCAATCCAATGCAAATGTATCCTAAAACTTCTAATAAAAAGCCCGGCTGAGCTATGCCCGGGGCTTTTCCAGACCAGAAGGGAAAGACCCGTGGCCCTGGAATTCCTTTTCCAAGCGTGTCTCTGTGTGAAATTCATTCACACGTTCGGTTGTGTGGTCACCCACGGATTTTGCGGGACGAAATCTGAATTACCTGACCAAAGACTGAGTGTCTTTGCTGTTAACTGCCTGGGCTCAGTCCTACATTCCATGTGTCCTCAATTTTTTTTTACACTTTTTTTGCTCTTTATTATTCATTTGCCAAAATCTAATAAAGTTTTCTTTTCTAGAGCGATAGGAGTTCCAACTACTGCAGCCTCAGAGTCGGTTCTCAAAAGCTGTTTCACACAAGCAAAGTTCTCGGCAGAAAACCCTTCCTAAGTCACTATGCTTTGCACCACCCTCCTGGGCAGACACAGAAAAGGTGTCACGGCCCCTTACCTTGCTGGAGGAACATCAATGTTGGAAGAAACAACTTTCCGCTTTTGCTCAAGGAGGCAGATGGAGCGGGTGTTTTCTTTGTCATGGTCAAGGGCCCGGTTTGCGTTTTTGGTGTCTGCTGTTTTCACATCTTCCTCCACAGCCAAGGGGAACAAGGGCTGATGAGACATTTTTTTACTTGAGTCTCGTTTTAGGTCCTCTGGTTGAAACGTGAAGGACATGTCCCGCTTAATGCTCCCTACCTGTGAAATGAACACAAAAATCCTCACTTGCACCCATGTCAGGTCTGTACGACAACAGGCAGGCGGCTGCGAGGGAGACCACAGACACAACCCTCTCTGTTCATCTTGAAGACTGTATAGTTTAAATGGGAAAAATGTAACAAATAAAATACCTGAACTACAACATAATACACAATTAAAGCATGTTTTGTCATATGCAAACAAGAAGCATCAAAACATGAGAGAAGCCTTTCAGGCACACAAAAACTTCACAGGCTTGAAAGCATAAGACTTCTAAAGAAAAATCTAAAAATTTAAAACATCATTGTTTTCTACAACTGAGAAAACTCAATTATGTCAATAAATTCTTAAATACTTCATGCTGATTATGTTTCATAGAAGACAGCTGTAAATAAAAAACCAAGCCTTATCTTTGGCGGTGAAGATTGATTTTAACCGTACTCTTTCATTCATGAAGAACGGTTTTTATCCTTTATCTGCAACAGGTTATATCTCAATAAAATCCCCCCATATGATGATAAAAAGATAATAACTTTTCTTAACTGTTGACTAACTGCAACGACGTTTAAGGTTTAAAACAAATACGCAAGTAAAATGGATTCTCAGGGAATTGAAACTAGTTATTTCAGAATCTGGGAAGACTGAGAAAGAAGACTGATGTTAAAGACAGATTTTTGTACTGTAAATGAGGCTTGGAGTGAACTTGATCAAGTCTTAAGTGCACAAAGAAGAGCCAAACTATCTAGTAACCTGGATCCTCACTCATCAGTGGTTTCAAAATATGCCTACAAGACATGTCACAGGGCCCCAGGGCAGCCTGTTATCTTGTAGACTTGGTTTCTGGAGTCAATAAATCTTTGCCCACCCACTCAAATAAAAGACATGCTTATTTGTTTCTTTTTAATTTTAGGAGGATAAAAAGCACAAAGAGTGTGATCAAATAGATTTAGAATTTTAAAAGCTAAAGCCACAAACGTAAGGAATTTTTTCAGAATAAAATGAGAATATGATGTGTGTTCAAGGATAGCAGAGACTAGCAAAGTATGGTATTAATGGCTAGAAATTCTCAGACTAAAGAAAAACTCTGAGGTATGTGCAGGTTGGAGTCACAAGACCTGCTCACAGAGGAGAACTGCCAGAGCCCAGGGATGACTTGTGCTTGGAAACCACCTGTCTCTTTGATATGAATGAGCTCCCTGTCTTGTTGGCCTGCACTCTTCAGGGAGGACAGACCTTCCATGTGCTCGGGGCAGACTGAGACTCAGCTCCACAGGAGAATGGTCAGCCACTTTGTGTCTAATCGTAACTCACTCAAAATTTACCACATTTCTTAGAATGCCTTAATGAATCCAAGAAAAATGAGAGCTAATTATTTTAATGATATCCACACATAATAGGAATAAGAAAATATTTCAAACTTCCAAAAATGCAATGAATGTTCGATAACAATGTAGTTTGGAAAATTCACAAATACAATTGCAAGTATTTTAACATTCATCTCCAATCACTTTCTATGCAACTTCTTCTGTTTGGAGGCGGGTGTGAGAGTGGGTGTTCCCTCACTTCCACAGCAGCGCGTTCCCCATCTATGTTACAGCAGTGGTACGCTGACCCCCAGGCATGAAAGAGGAAAACAAAGGCCTGGTCTTGATGATTATAAATAGTTTCTCCCGAAGGGTCAAGTATTACATTAATTAAATATTTAAGGAATCATTAGTATTAATTTGTAGCAATAATTGATGCCCATACCTCCCTTGGGGTCAACTACACTGGTTAAATGAATTCAGTCCAAAGAGAGGTGGGGTTGAGGGAGAACACTACAGGAACCTCAGCTTTTAGCCTCAGAAATGTAGGAAAAAACCAAAGCATCTAAAGTAAATACAAAGTAGAATAAATTTCCTATAAAAATGATGCTATAATTGTATGTCATGCTCTTAGCCAAGACTTCATAATAAAATAAATTACAGTAATATTCAATAATGTAAGCTATTAATCTTCTATAATACATTCTAACCAAAAAATTCATTTCTTTGTAGTAATCACAGAATTTTAGCAATGTATTGAGTTTCAAAGACTATAAGACTATTTAGCCCAGATTCCTTGTTTAAAAGTGGAATTAAAATGAGTTAGAAATGAAAAAGAGGACAAAAAATGTAGAATGATGAAGAGATTTTAGGTATTTTAAGGCTCCACAGTTTGTAAGGTGTGGTGACATGTGTGGATGGACATTATATCACCATTAAAGTTGACAAAGATATTAATGCTCTCTTTAATGTTCTTTTATTCATGTCAGATATCATATTTAAGTTTCCTTAAGAGGAGAGGTCACAAAAGAGGAGAGAGTGGAGGGAGGACGTGGAGTCAGACGTGGAGAAGCTGGGCTCAGAAATGCCTGAGACACCCACCGAGAGATGGGGGTGGAGGTGGCTGGGGAGGACAATCAAGGAAGTATCCTACAGGTTTTCAGCAATGAGACAGAGAGTCACCACATGGCCCAGCAGTTCCATTCCTGGTATATGCCCAACAGAGCTGAAAATATGTGCCCGCGAAAACTTGTGCAGGACTGTTCATAGCAGCATTACTCATAACAGTCAAAAGTGGACACCACCCAAATGTTTATCAACTGAAAAATGGACAAACTCTGCTGCATCTACGCAATGGAGTATTATTCAGGATGAAATACTGACCCATGCTACAACATGGATGTACCTTAAAAACATTATGCTAAGTGAAAGAAGACAGGCACTAAAGATCCCATATTGCATTATTTAATTTACACGAAATGGTTAAATAGGCCAATCCACAGAAATAGACACATTTACAGGAAATGTGATTGTCTCCTAATGAGTAAGGTATTTTGGGGGAGATGGTGTAAGGCTTCTGAAATGGATTATGGTGATGTTGCACAGCTTGGTGAAAATACTAAAAAACATTGAATTTCATACCTTAAAGTGTGACTTGTAATATACGTCAATTATGTCTCGATAAAGCTGTTACAATAAAAAGAAAACATGCAGGGAACAGAGCATGTTTGAATGCTGAGGCGGATGAGAAGAAAGAAGCTCAAGGAAAATAAAATCCCATTTATGTGAGATTTCCAGAAAAGGCAAATTTATAAAAACAGAAAGCAGATCAGAGATTGCCTGGTGCTGGGTTGGGAGCTGTGATTGTGACAGACCACAGTGGCATTTGTACAGTGCTGTAAATTTATTATAAGCCCTTGAACTCTATTCTTACAGTGGGATGAATGTTATGGTATAAAAATTATACCTCAATAATACCATTAATTTAAAAAAATAAAGAACCAAACCAGGAATAACTTGGCATTCCCAAGATCAGAAATTGGGAGGCTGTGCTGTAAACAGCAGCCACAAAACTATGGCTTTGTTTTCTTTAAAACCCAGGTAGTATGTGTGTTTGCACCAGGCTGCTATGCGGTTATGCCCTGCGCACTAGTAAGACGGGGCCAACATCCAGGCCCCCTCACGCCAGGTCCACAGCGTCATCACCCAGGGGATGGGAACATTCGAACATTCTTCATTCCTTCTCCTGGAGAGAAATTCTGTGCTTCTTCTGCCCAAAGTGGGTATTCTTATTTGTTCCCTGTCTTCCCCCTTGCCCCTCCAACTTGCACAAGGCAATGGTGACAAAGGGAAACTGTTCTGGTGACATTCAGGGCCCCAGCTAACTTAAAACTGGTATCAGTGAATGATGTGACTCCTTAAGAATGAACTGATGTTTTTATTCATGGAACAGTTGAGGCAACCTGAGAAAGGGACAGCTCAAATGGTGGCAGAGGGTTCAACAAGGGAAGACAGCCAGAGAGAACAAAAACTCTGGTAAGATGGAGAGAATTCAACAGTGACATCAAAGGAGGTAAATGCAAAAGGAAGAAGAAACAGGGCAAGCCCCAAGCTAAGTAACTAGTAAGGATGTTCGGCTCCAGTGGAAACGCAGCTACGCCAAAGAAGCTTCGCTAAGGCTTCGCTTAGCTGTGGGCTTCTGCAGTACCAGGAAGACAGCAGGACACAGTTAAGAAAAAAGACACCTTCCCAGGAGGCAGGCAGAACTGCTGTGGCTCTTCAGAAGTGTGCTCATCTTCCTGGATAACAGGTGATTTCCACACCTCCTGATTCTCTACTACCATTGGCTGTGAATGCATAAATAGTCCAGGAAAAAAGAGAAAACATCTAGAAGTTATCCCCAGTCACCATAAAGATTCACCCAAGGGAAGTGAAAGACACAGTCTCATGTCTAGCAGGGATCTTGTTTTTATTTTAGCACTCAAGGCTTCGGAAGGCAAAGGAAGATACTGGAGGCTAATAATTGCTGTACAAAAAGTCAAAGAGAAAGATCTGACTCTGTACCAGAAGGATGCACTGTTGGCCAGACAATATGGATCTTATGAGATCAAGAAGAATTTCCTTGTCAGGAGATTCCTGACCTGAAAATATGGCTTTAATCTAACATTTGAGGAGGCAGAAGGAAACTGTTCAGATGAAAGTCCCAAGCTAGAAGCCACACATGACATATAACAAAGAAATAAAGCAAGACAGTGACTAGTGATTTTCAGGGGAAAAGACAAGGGAAAGGTTTAGGAATAATCTTAGTCTTTTTTTTTTTTTTTTTTGCTATGTTGTGTACAAGGAAGGATTAATCTGGCTGATGAGACTAGAAGTTAGTAGGCAGCAGTATTTGATTCTGGTCATCATAATTCAAGAAGGACACTAACACATGGGAAAAAAGGATTTGTCAGGATGGCAAAGGACCTTATTGGGAAGAACTGGGAATATTTTGTCTAGAAAACAGAAGGGTTATGGCCCACATAGCTGATCTGAATATGTGCTGTGTCCTCCTGAAGAAGAGGAATCTAAATTCTTCTGGGGTCAGGATCAGTACCGCCCACTTCTGCTTCTGGCTAATCCCTCTGACCTCCTGGTTTCCCTCCCTTCCTCCTTTTATCTTCTCACTCTTCCTCCACATTGTGGATGAAATACTTTGTACCTACAAGAAATATTACTTTCTACTTAATTGTGTGCCCATGGACTCATAAACTACTAAGGGGGTGCAGTCTCAGAGACTTCCCAAGTGTCACTTAAATGTTTTATTTTTAACTATTTTTGGTAGCATTTAGATGTGCTTTCCATTTTTAAAATGCTTATTTATTACACAACACACATTTGTTAAAATTTCAGTTAAAAAGTGTATAAAATAAAATAAGAAAATCTGTCTAATCCTCCCCACTCTACTCCCAATCCTGCCCAGACAGGTCCAACTGAAAGAACAGACAGCTCTTAATAATTTACTGCAAAACTTTGGATTACTTAAAATACATCAAATACCTATCCGTGCTGTGTGGGGTATTTAAACACAAATGTGTTTATACTATATATAAGTTTTTTTCACTGCACAATAATGGGCATCTTTTCAAGTATGTAGTAGATCTACATTAAAAAAATTTGAATACTTTAACATTTCATGAGGTCATTTTTTAACTGATCTCTTCTTGACAGACACTGAGGTACTTTTCAACGTTTCATTATTAGAAATAATGCCACAATGAACATCCTTGTGGGTGTGTGCTTATAACTTTATTGACTCATACAAGCATTTTGTAGGAAAAATCCCTGGAGGGTGGAATCAAACAACCAAAATTTTCTTCATGAGGAAACAGAGAACGAACTCTCCTACAATGGACATAGCATGAAGTCACTAAAAGAAGGACATCAAAATACAGCGTGCTCTGTGAAGAGGAAAACGTTTGTTCATGATTCCTTAGTAGAAACAGGAAAATTGCAGACTAATATGTTGGCATGCTATCACTGCATTTTAGAAGACACTGTGGATTGCTAAAGAGCTCTGTTCCCAAGAGGGCTCTTTCATCTCTTTTCTTAAGTAATTAGATTCACACATTCACACAAGTTTTAAGTAGAGAGTTTTCATTTTTTTAAAAAAGGTTTTGAAATTTTAAAAAGTTTAAGAAAGAGAAAAATTTTTAATGAGACTCAGAAAAATGATGAGGACTAATCTCTGTGCTGGTTGACACAGAGGGAGCAGGCACTCAGCCTCTGCCATAGGAGGTGGGCCAGGAAAGGGAGCAAGATTAATTGTGCATCTTGCACCCCTTTGTCTTAGCAACTCCATCTTTGGGGAAAAATACAGAAAGGCGCACAGGGTATTTACTACAGAACTTCTTATAATATTAAAAAAATGCACATTCCCTAAACATCCATCAATACATTTAGGGTTAAATATGTACAAATAAAATGTTTGGTCAAAACCAAAGATATTTTTATATTAATTGACATGGAAAAACCTTTAATATATTAACTAAAAAAAGGAAATCCAAAATGAGTCTATGTAATATGATTTCATGGAGGAGGGGTGTGTATTAGAAAGGAAAAATTCTGAAAGGACTTTCTAAAATGTTAAGAATGGCTTCCCTTGGGAGCAGACTTAGACGCTAATTTTGCTTTCTATCTAGTTTGTAATTTTTACAATGTTAGTGTATTGTTTCATATTTCAAAACCTATTAAATTATTCTATTCTAAATATATACATCATCTTTATAGAATTAACTTTCTTAAGAACCTGGCATTTATATAACTAATACTTTCTTCTACCAGCTTTCACTTACATATATATTAAAGGGGGGAAATGAATTACTTTATTTTTTTAATATATTTTATTAATTATGCTATTACAGTTGTCCCATTTCCCCCCTTTATTCCCCTTCACCCTGCACACCCTCTCCCACCCATATTCCCCTCCTTTAGTTCATGTCCATGGGTCATACACATAAGTTCTTTGGCTTCTACATTTCCTATACTATTCTTAACCTCCCCCTGTCTATTTGTACCGACCATTTATGCTACTTATTCTCTGTACCTTTTCTCCCTCTCTCCCCCTCCCACTCCTCACGGATAACCCTCCATGTGATCTCCATTTCTGTGATTCTGTTCCTGTTCTAGTTTTTTGCTTAGTTCATTTTTCTTTTTTTAGGTTTGGTTGTTGATAGCTGTGAGTTTGTTGTCATTTTACTGTTCATATTTTCAATCTTCTTTTTCTTAGATAAGTCCCTTTAACATTTCATATCATAAGGGCTTGATGATGATGAACTACTTTAATTAGACCTTATCTGGGAAACACTTTATCTGCCCTTCCATTCTAAATGAAAGCTTTGCTGGATAGAATAATCTTGAATGTAGGTCCTTGCCTTTCATCACCTGGAATACTTCTTTACAACCCCTTCTTGCCTGCAAGGTCTCTTTTAAGAAATCAGCTAATAGTCTTACGGGAACTCCTTCATAGTTAACTGTCTCTTTTTCTCTTGCTGCTTTTAAGATTCTCTCCTGTCTTTCTTTCTGCTGCATAGAATTTCATTGTGTAAATGTACCATAGTTTTTTGATCCATTCATTCACTGATGGGCACCTAGCTCCTACCCTTTGCGACAGCATGGATGGAACTGGAAAGCATTATGCTAATAAGTGAAATAAGCCAGGAAGTGAAAGACAAATACCATGTGATCTCACCTTTAATAGGAACCTAATGAACAAAACAAACAAACAAGCAAAATATAACCAAAGACACTGAAATTGAGAGCAGGCTGATGGTGACCAGAGGGGAGAGAGGAGGGAATTTTAAGGGAAAAGGGTGAAGGGTTTGCAGGAGCAATTATAGAGGATACATGGACAATAACAGTGGGGGGACAGGTGGAGGTGGGAGGGAGGTGGGGAGGGGTGGGGGTTGGGCTGGGGTGGGGGGATAAGGCAGAAAACTGTACTTGAACAAGTTAAAAATAAATTTAAAAAATTAAAAAAAAAGATTCTCTCCTTATCTTTAATCTTAGGTAATGTAATTATGATGTACCTTGGTGTGTGCTTCCTTGGGTCCAACTTGTTTGAGATTCTCTGAGCTTCCTGGACTTCCTGAAAGTCTATTTCCTTTGCCAGATTGGAGAAGTTCTCCTTCATTATTTGCTCAAATAAGTTTTCAATTTCTTGCTGTTGTTCTCCTTCTGTCATCCCTATGATTCAGATGTTGGAAGTTTAAAGTTGTCCCAGAGGTTCCTAAGTCTCTCCTCATTTTTTGAATTCTTTTTTTTCTTAATTCATTTATTTTTAGAGAGAGAAGAGGGGGAGAAAGAGAGGGAGAAACAGCAATGTAAGGTTGCCTCCCACATGGCCCCTACTGGGGATCTGGCCTGCAACCCAGGCATGCGCCCTGACTAGGAATCGAACCGGGACCCTCTAGTTCCCAGCCCACACTCAATCCACTGAGCTACGGCAGCCAGGGCTCGTTATTTTTTGAATCCTTGTTTCTTCATTCTTTTTTGGTTGAATGTTTCTTTCTTCCTTCTGGTCCAAACTGTTGATTTGAGTCCCGGTTTCCTTCCCATCACTGTTGGTACCCTGTACATTTTCATTTATTTCACTTTGCATAGCCTTTATTTTTTCATCTAATTTGTGATCATATTTGACCAATCCTATGAGATTCCTGATTACCAGTGTTTTTAACTATGCATTTGATAGGTTGGCTATCTCTTCATTGCTTAGTTGTATTTTTTCTGGAACTTTGATCTGTTCTTTCATTTGGGTCACTTTTTTTTTCCTCAGCTCACCTGTTATGTAGTGAGGCGTGGAACCTTAGGTGTTCACCAGGGTGGGACAACCCACATTCCTGCGTTGTGATGCTGTATGTGGGGGAGGGGTCCAAGAGGGAACACTGTCACTTGCTCTGCTCTCTGCCGGTTTTCAGTCACTTCCCCCGCTATCCACAATCAAATTGGGCCCTTTTGGTGCTGATTCCAGGTGGGCGGGCTTGTGTACGTTCTAGGACCCTGTGAGTCTCTCCAACAAACTCTTCTGTGAGACTGGGAGTTCCTCCCGCTGCCTCAACCCCCACAGGTGTTTTCAGTCAGAGGTTTTGAGGCTTTATTTCCCCGGGCTGGAACCCTGGGTTGTGCGGTATGTCTCGCTCCCCCGTTGTTCCTCCTGGTTTATCTGCACGTAAATGAGGGACCGCCCTGAATGCCAGCCGCTGCCTTGCTGGGTCCACCAGCCACCACCTTGCCACGAGTTCTCTCCACCTGGTTGCCCGTCTCTGCCCCTCCTACTGGTCTGGATGAATGTTTCTTCTTTAACTCGTTGGTTATCAGACTCCCATACAGTTCAATTTTCTGTTAGTTCTGGTTGCTTTTTGTTTCCAAATATGTTGTTGTCCTTCTTTTGGTTGTGCAAGGAGGCACAGTGTGTCTACCTATGCCTCCATCTTGGCCGGAAATCGGAAAATGAATTACTTTAAAAAATACATCCATTTGCCCTGGCTGGCGTAGCTTGGTGGATTGAGTGCGGGCTGCGAACTAAAGAGTTGCGGTTCGATTCCCAGTCAGGGCACATGCCTGGGTTGCATGCCAGGTCCCTGGTGGGGGCCACATGAAGGGCAACCACACATGGATGTTTCTCTCCCTCTCTTCCTTCCCTTCTGTCTAAAAATAAATAAATAAAATCTTAAAAAAAAATACATCCATTTACACCATTACTTTTCACAGATTATCAGCACACCTCATCATAACTGCAGTAGCTCTACTGAAACCCTCTCCCCACCCAACACAGAAACTCTTCCCATAGCATCACATATACTCATCACCCACTGTCCCTTCCTGCAAGGAAACAAAGCTTCAGCATTCAATTATTATACAACAATACCACCAATTACTGAATTAAATTACAAACAAAACTCAAAATTTTTATTCCAATCAGCAACTTTGTTTTCCTAGGAAAAGATAAACAGCATATCTATGAACATGATATACTTAGAAAATTTCCAATTTTTTAAACAAGAAGTTAACAGCATCCATTTAAATCCTGAATTTCTCTAAATGATGTCCTTTATAAATTGGATGCCACTTTCTAAGACAGGGACTGAGCTCATCAGCTTTTCTCAATACAGAAACATCTAGTTTTCATAGGAATGTTCTAACGGCACACCAGAAAAGTGGCTGTGACATTATCCTCAGCCCACTGGCTTGACCAATGCCTCCTTCTGTCTACACTCAAGTGCATTCCAGGACACCTGATTCCTAATGCCCTCCCTACAGATTTACAGTAATAAAATGCCAAAAAGCATGTGTCAACACTCACTTCTGGAAACTGTTCTCATTCATTTCAACCCAATAAGATTTGAGAAGCTCTAGAGATTAACTGAATTTCCAGGAATAATCTGCAGAAAGCCAACTCATTTGCCTTCTGTAGCTTTCTGTACAGTAACAAATTCTGGAAAAGGGAATAAAATAAGGCCACAGCAAAAACCACCCTTGGAGAGCCAGCCGTGGGAGGCAATTGAGTTCTCCACTTGGCTGAGAAATTCTTTGAGACTCTTCCATTCAAAACTACATGGTCATACCAGAAAAACCTTATAAGAGAAATTTTTCTAATTCAGATTGTTTTTTCTTGAATTACGATTTATTTTTAACTTGCTTTTAAAGTACATAAATTACATATTTAGTGAATAATGATAATGATGTATCAACTACAGTGTGGAACACGGAACCAGACCCACAGATGTTAAAACATGTTACAAAAGAAGCAAAGGGATATCATCCACTCATGACACAGATGACATTCTTTATTAGTGTACTTTCTGATTCACATAATAAATGAAGCTACACCATTAAAAAAAGAAGGAAAGGTTACATTAATAATAAGAACAATTTTTATAAAGATTTTATTTATTTATTTATTTATTTTTAGAGAGAGGGGAAAGGAGAGAGAAAGAGGAGAGAAATATCAATGCGTGGTTGCCACCCATGCACCCCCTACTGGGGACCTGGCTGGCAACACAGGCATGTCCCCATGACTGGAAATAGAACCAGCACCCTTAGGTTTGCAGGCTAGTACTCAATCCATTAAGTTACACCAGCCAGGGAGGAACAATTCTTTAAATTAATTTAAAATATTACCACTCGGGGTAGTGTTCAAAGAAAGATCAGGTTCTTTCATCGACTGATTAAAAACTATATCCAAAATAGTCCACAGAACTCTGCTCCTCACTTCAAATTAAATCCTTCAAATTTCATGTTAGGTGCTCAGAAAAATCAATTGGCTGCCAAATCTGTTTGGTCCTAAGGAAGAGCTGTAGTAGAAACACTTTAAACAACATTGCTTGCAACTGGTAGCCCCTTGATTTCATTATCCCCTTAGCCCTCTGAAACCAACCAACCTATTGCTCTATCCTCAAGTGCAGAGGATAAACCAAGGCAGAGAAATGGGCCAATGAAAATCAGCCTGCACTGGTGGTGTGATTTTGGTGCAGCAAATAAAACAAAGGATGTTGGAGTTGAAGCCCTATGCTGGGTTCAGACATCACTCCTTCCAACCACCTATCTATACTATCTCAGTAATGAGTGTTGTTAATGTTGGGTTTGCTACAGCAGATTTTAACTTAATGTATTAACAATTTAATATTCAACTATTTGATATTCAACAAAGCATGGCTTGGTTTGACTGATGGCTGATTAGTCATCCATTAGGATGGAGAGTGATTAGAAAAACTCCTTGGAGGAAGACAACTTGGCCAAAGTTTCAAGCCTTCTATTAATACTCTGCAAGTGAGAACACATAACTTGGGCATTTTAAAAAATCCTTTCTGAGAAGTCCTAAGTGGAAATACCCATTTCTGTAACATCCAATAGTCAATTCAAGCTCAGCAAAATTCTTGTATATTTTTTTCCAGCAAAATGTAAGGGCAGAGGGGAATTCAGTATCAATATGGGCCAGTGTTATTAGATTTAACTTCAGTATATAGAATTTTGAACTTGTCACATTAATTAGGCATTCCATTTGTTTTATATAAATGGAGGTTTAACTCAACCAGTCACATCCAATCCCTGGGAAAATCCTGTGGACTTTACCATTGAGAATATACCCAGAATCTAAGCACGTCTCACCAGCACCAGCCACAGCTGCCACTTTGGTCAGGATGCCATCATCTCTTGCCTGTATCTGAACAAGTCTCCTCCCTGGACTGCTGTTTCCATGCTTGCTCTGCCTTCCCCAGCCCCACTTCCTTTTATATCAGCAGCCAGCCTTACCTCTTAACACCAGGCTCAGATCATGGCCCTCCTCAGCTCCCCATTTCAATCGGAGTAAAACCCAAAGCCAAAGCCCCATTTGATCTCCCCCGCTTTTTTCTCCCTCTCCTATGTTATCTTTCCACTCTCACCTCTGCCCCCCACCCCTGCTGGCCTTGGTAGAGTTCTTTTCCTTCCATGGGTAGAGTTAACCCATGTTATTTGCTACTGACCTAGAAATCAAATCAGACTTTAACATATGGTTGCTCACACATTTCCCCAAAGTGGTTAGAACTTTTGGGTAAGTTGGACTAGGCCATTCTTTTGTTATTATTATTGTTGTTCAATCACAGTTGTCCCCATTTGCCCCCTACCCCCTGTTGCTCTCCCCTGACCTATCCAACCCACACTCCCAAAGACAATCCCCTCACCATTATCCCTGTCCATGGGTCCTTTGATCATGTTCCTCTTCTTTCCCTCATGACCTTCCTCCCTCCTCCCCTCTGGTCTGTGTCAGTTTGTTCTTTATTTCCATGTCTCTGGGATTTTTCTTTCTTTTTGCTCATTTGCTTGTTTTGATGGTTAGGTTCCACTTACAGGTGAGATCATATGGTATTTGTCTTTCACTGCTTGGCTTATTTCACTTATCATAATAGTCTCCAGTTCCATCCATGCTGTAGCAAAAGGTAGGAATTCCTTCCTTTATTTTCTGCTGCATAGAATTCCATTGTGTAAATGTACAACCATTTCTTGATCTGCTCATTTACTGATGGGCACTTAGGCTGTTTCTAGCACTTGGCTATTGTAAATTGTGCTGCTATGAACATAGGGGTGCATAGGTTCTTTTGAACTGGTGTTTCAGGATTCTTAGGGTATAACCCCAGCAATAAAATCACTGAGTCAAAAGTCAGTTCCATATTTAGTTTTTTGAGGAAATTCCATACTGTTTTCCACTGTGGCTGCACCAATCTACATTCCCACCAACAGTGTACTAGGGTTCCTTTTTCTCCACAGCCTCATCAGCACTTATTGTTGATCATGGCTATTCTGACTGGTGTGAAGTGGTATCTCATTGTGGTTTTAATTTGCATCTCTCTGACAGCTAGTGATGTTGAGCATCCTTTCATATGTCTCTGGGCCCTCTGTATGTCCTCCTTGGAGAAGTGTCTGTTCAGGTCCTTTGCCCATTTTTTAATTTGATTGTTTGCCTTCTTGGTGTAGAGTCACATGAGTTCTTTACAATGATGGAGATCCAGCCCTTGTCCGAGGTGTCACTGGCAAATATGGTTTCCCATACGGTTAGTCCCCTTTTTCATTTTGCTGATGTTTTCTTTCTGTGCAGAAGCTTTTTAATTTGATGTAGGCCCATTTGTTTATTCTTTCCTTCATATCCCTTGCCCTAGGGGACATATTAGTGAAAATATTGCTGCTTAGGATATCTGAAACTTTCCTGCCTGTGTTTTCCTCTAGGAATTTTATGGTGTCATGGCTTATATTTAAATCTTTTATCCATCTTGAGTTTATTTTGGTGTATGGTGTAAGCTGGTGGTCTAGTTTCTTTTCTTTTTTTTTTTTTTTTGCATCTACCTGTCCAGATCTCCCAACACCATTTATCGAAGAGGCTGTTGTTACTCCATTTTATGTTCCTACCCACTTTGTCAAATATTAGTTGGCCATACAGACTTGGGTTTATTTCTGGGCTCTCTATTCTGTTCCACTAATCTATGTGTCTGTTCTTATGCCAGTCCCAGGGTGTTTTGATCACAGTGGCCTTGTAGTCTAGTTTGATACCAGGTATTGTGATCCCTCCTACTTTGTTCTTCTTTCTCAAAATTGCTGTGACTATTTGGGGTCATTTATGGTTCCATATAAATTTTTGAAATGCTTATTCTATATCTGTGGCATATATCACTGGTACTTTAATATGGATTGTGTTGAATCTATAAATTTCTTTGGATAGTATGGTCATTTTGATGATGTGAATTCTTCCATACCATGAACATAGTACATGCTTCCATTTGTTTGTGTCTTCCTTAATTTCTTTCTTCAGTGTTGTGTAGTTTTCTGAGTACAGGTATTTTACCTCCTTGGTTAGGTTTATTCCTAGGTACTTTATTTTTCTTGTTGCTATATCAAATGCAATTTTTCCCCCAATTTGTGTTTCTGGTATTTCATTGTTGGTGTAAAAAATGCAATTTTTTCCCCAATTTGTGTTTCTGGTATTTCATTGTTGGTGTTAAAAAAATGCCTTCGATTTCTGAATATTGACTTTGTGTTCTACCATTTTGCCAAATTCACTTTTTAGGTCGAATAGTTTTTTGGTGGCGTCTATAATGTTTTCAATGTACACAACAATGCCATCTGCAAACAATGACAGTTTTACTTTCTCCTTTCCAATTTGGATGCCTTTTCTCTGCCTATTTCTCTGTCTTGTCTGATCACTGTGTCTAGAACTTCCAACACTATGTTGAATAGAAGTGGTAATAGCAGACACCCTTGTCTTGTTCCTGATCTTAGGGGAAAGCTTTTTGTTTTTTACCTGTTGAGTATAATGTTGGCTGTAGGTTTCTCATATATGGCCTTTATTATGTTGAGGAATGCTCCCTCTACTCCCACTTTGCTGAGTGTTTTTATCATAAATGGGTGTTGTACTTTATCAAATGCTTTTTCAGCCTCTATTGATATGATCACATAGTTTTTGTTTTTCATTTTTTATGTGATGTATTACATTTATTGATATGTGAATATTGTACCACCCATACATCTCTGGGATGAATACCACTTGACCGTGGTATATGACCTTTTTAATGCATTGCTGGACCTGGTTTGCGAATATTTTGTTGAGGATTTTAGTATCTATGTTCATCAGTGAAATTGGCCTGTAGTTTTCTTTCTTTGTGTGTCTTTATCTGGTTTTGGAATTAGGATGATGCTGGCTTCATAAAAAGAGTTTGGGAGTCTTCCCTCTTCTTGGATTTTTTGGAATAGTGTGAGCAAGATAGGTGTTAGCTATTCCCTAAATGTTTTGTAAAATTCTCCTTTGAAGCCATCTGGCCCAGGCCTTTTGTGTGCTGGGAGTTTTTAGATTATTGCTTCAATTTCACTAGCTGTTATGGTATGTGCAGGCTTTCTGCTTCTTCCTGATCCAGTTTTGGAAGAGTATATGTTTGTAGAAATTTGTCCATTTTTCCCAGGTTTTCAAATTTATTGGCATATAGTTGTTTGTAGTAATTTCTTACAATCTTTTGTATTTCTGTGGTATCAGTTGTAATTTCTCCTCTTTCATTTCTGATTTATTTATTCGGGTCCTCTCTCCTTTTTTCTTGATGAGTCTGATTAAAGGCTTGTCAATTTTGTTTATCTTTTCAAAGAACCAGTTCCTGGATTTACTGATCCTTTGAATCATTCTTTTAACCTTTATGTCATTTAATTTTGCTCTGATCTTGATTATTTCCTTCCTTCTATGTGCTCTGGGCTGTCTTTTTTTTGTTGTTGTTCCTCCAGTTCTTGTAGTTGTAGGGTCAGATGGTTTATTTGAAAATTTTCCATAGACCTGTACTGCTATCAACTTCCTTCTTAGGACTGCCTTTGCTGTGTCCCATAGGTTTTGGACTGTTGTGAGTTCATTTTCATTTGTTTCCAGAAACTTTCTGATTTTTACCTTGATCTTGTTGTTAACCCATTCATTGTTTAATAACATGTCATTCAGTCTCCATAAATTTGACTGTTTTTGAGTTTTTCCCTTGAGGTTGGTTTCTAGTTTCAGGCCCTTGTGATCTGAAAAAAAATGCTTGTTATGATTTCAATTCTCTTGAATTTGTTGAGGCTTGTTTTGTGTCCTATCATGTGGTCTATCTTTGAAGATGTTCCATGTGCATTTGAAAAGAATGTATATTTCACTTCTTTGGGGTGAAAGATTCTGTATATATCAGTTAAGCTCATTTGATTTAGGGTGTTGTTCAGTGCCATGATATCCTTGGACAAGGTCATTCTAATATGTCCAAAGAAAAGGGCCAATCAGTTCTCATAGAGAATATTGCACAAATTTTCTGGGTACGAACAGCAAGAGGGAAGCCTTTCTTACAAGAATCTGGTCTGAGAGACCCAGAAACTGATGTTAAGTCACGGTGATGGCTGACAGTGACTGCACAGGTGACCAGGCCAGGCCAGGTGCATGAGAGAAAGGGGAGGAAACCAGGGATGAGTGAGAAGGAGGCTGGAAGAGACTCTGGAGAGAATCCTGAGCAGGGACAGGAGGATCATCAGACAGACCTGAGGTCTAAGATGGGCTTGTCCCCACACGCTTCCAAGCCCATCTACACTGAGAGCCAGATTGCAGGGTGCTTCTGTTCTACATGCCCTCCCCCTTCCCATAATCACAATCTTCATCCCACCCACTTCCCCCACCTTTCCAATGTGTAATACCTGAGCTGGCTTCAACTTCTTGCAACAAAAAAAGTTGGGTTAATTAGCCCTATACCTTGAATTCCTTTGAGAATAAGAACCATAAATACAGCTTTTTAAATTCATCAGTGGTTGCCACAGTCTAACACAGTCTTTCATGTGCAGAGCAGATTAAGAAGCAGATTTTAAGTAGAAAAGAATATTGGTTGCTAAGGGTTCTTCCTTAAATACACATTTCATTTAAAATACAATTTATCACTGCTCTGAGCAAAACACAGCAGGTGAAATTAAAAACTAAAGCTGAAAATCTGCATGTTAGCTTGGGTTGTACTCCTCATTTGCAGGGAGCCACTCACTTTCACTAGCAGCACAGATGACTAAATAAAATCTGTTAATAAATGCAGCTAGAGAAATTAAGCAGTACATACTAGAATAAATTTGTATATCTGCTTATCATAAATTTAATTCTTTAAAATAAAGGTTCAACTGGTGTATGAGAGAGTAGATGGGAATACAGCGAAGAAAAACCTGCCACTTCAACACACTGTTGTAAGAAGGTAGATGGCTCATCGGAAGAATGGGTCTGACCCACAACAGATGAGTGCACACTTTTGGGTAAAAAGGTGTCGTGGTGTTTCACCCCATTCAGGATCCTTTCATCCTGCCTTGCTGCCTGTGGATATCAGGCATACTTAGCCAGCATAATAAGTATACAAATGTGTGTGTGTGTGTGTGTGTGTGTGTATAAATGAATAAATAAATACAATACATATCTCCTAGTGGTCCTGCTCCTGCTAGCACCCTGATTCAATATAAAACTTGCTATAAAGTATTCATGCTTTACCCATCTTTCTCCTCTGTGGTCCAGAAGTTACTTGGAGGCAGAGAATAATTTTGCTCAGTTTTGTATCCCAGGCAACTGATACATGCATAGTTGGTGCATACTGGGCGCTTGATAAATGGTTAACTTACAAATTAAGTGATGATAATGTGGCAAGGGGGCCAACCTATAAGAACTGAAGGAAGATTTGTAAACTCTAGAGATGGAAGTGATGACTCTTCCATATTCATAGTACTCTAAAGTACACAGAGGCAATCAGAGTAACAGTAGTAGTAACAATAATAATGGCTACATTTATTGAGCCCTCACAAAGTATAAGACCCTGATTAAAACCTCTTCATACACATTATTTCACTCCAGGCACCCAAATCCTGAGAGGACAATGTTATTACCCAAAGTTGTAGGTCAGTAAACTAAGGCAGAGAGAAATTAAATAACTGACAAGGACTCATAGACTTTTACCCCCACCCACTGTCCCTGTGTCTCCCTCTCTGCTGCACTCTTCCCACCAGCAGTCAAACGTGTGCCAGTATCTCTTATCTTCAGAAAGACCTTGCTTTTGACCTCTGATCCTGCTCACCTAAGCTGCTCTAAGAGTCAAGTTATCAGTAGAGATGTCCTCATGAGCTATGTCTTCTTCCCACCTATTCTCACTTCTATTTCATGATTCTTCCTTCCCCCAACACACACACACACACACACACACACACACACACACACAAATCATGCCTTTGCTACAGTCCCAATGAATAATATATCAGTAAATTTAATAAATACACACTTTTCAGTTTCCCTTCTCAACAGCACTAAACACAGCCTCCTTGAAGCATCACCTTTTCCTGGATTTATGATAGCAGGGCCGGTCCCAACTCCTCTATGCAGAATAAAACAGAATTCTCTAAGAAAGATGGTATTGGCAGTTCCTAAATCTCCAAGGAGCCTGAAGGGCTAGGCTGGGATGGACAACAGGACACCTGCAGAGGGCCAGGAAGAAAGTCCAACCACATCACAAATCTGCACCTCCCACTGCCTCCCTCCACTCAAATCCCAACAATAGGTCCTGAAAGACAACTCCCACCACCGATGCCCTGGCTGTACCAGAAGCCTTGGACACCATGTTTACCAGAATATCTCCTGTGCACACGGCTCCCCATCGCTGTTTTACTTGTGCCTCCTGTCACATGCATCGTAGGTGCAACAACTTGGCAGAACCTCAGTCACACACATAATTATAGCTGCAAGCTATTCTGGAACATTCTGGCCCAGCAGCAGAGGAAAACAAAGTGGAAGGGCTGGTGGAGGTGTTGAAGGAGGAAATCTGCATTACTTGCTGTGTGACCACCATGCATGCCTGCATATCTATTTTTTTTCTTTGCAGCCTCCTCTTCACTACCCACCACACATATTTTTAATCTATGAATTTCTCTCTTTTTCTATTGCCACCATCATTTTTCACTTAGAATAACAAAATAATTTCTCATCTACTCTATCTACCCACTTCCACCTTTGACTCCCAAGAATCCACATGTTATTGAGAAAAATCAAGTAAGAAAGAAGAGTATTTTGTAACTTCAATATCATGTAAAAAGATTATTGGCAATAAACTATTGTTCTTATTTATAACTATTAAACCTTTAAAAGCATCATTTAAGTTGGAAGCTACCTATGCGACATGACTTGAAGGTGCCAGGAAGATGCCTGGTGGAGGTATGAACCCCAGTGGCTAGGAGTGATGCCAGAAATTCCATCAATAGGGCTAAATCATACTTACATTATTAAACAAGGATTCCTGGTAAAACAATAAACATCCCAAGAAAAGGAGTAAACTAAAACTGGAATAAAATCCTAGCTCTGCCACTTGCTAGGGAGTGGAAGTCAAGGTCTGGTCCTCATCTATCAAGTAGGGATGGTAGGTTGGCAGAAGGAGCAGATGGAAATGCCCAGTGCAGTGACTGGGGCAACATATGTGGGCAGAGAGTTGTGGCCCCTTTTCGCGGGCAAGACCTCCCTGAGAATTAGTGTGTAAAAGTGATTAGCATGCTGTGTGATGGTTAACAGAAGACAAATGCCATAGCGGCGATCTGACACAGGCTTATGTATATACGGGACGCTCATAGAAAGCGAGGCTCTGGCGGGAAGCAAGGGGCAGCCAAAGACAGGTAAGGAAGAGCCTGGAGTGGGACAGGTTCATAAGAGAAATAGAAACAGCAATAAAACCAGGAGGAGATTGTGAAACCAGTTCACTCTCTTAAAGCTTTTGCTTGAAGTGAGCCCAACAGGGTGCCATCAACGTCTTTGCCACTCTCCACATCGTCCCACTTCCTGGGCTCCAACCGAACTACATGTAGAAGCCACAGCATGGGCCACAGCAGTGACAGGAGGAGGAAGTGTCTGCGATGGCACCTCTGTTGCTGGTTCCCACATCCCAGAGCTGGTATAGCAGTAATCTTCCTCAAATTGACAGTAATCTTCCTCAAATCGACAGGGTGTTGCACGCATCTCCTTCATAAGGGCAGAGGGCAAGCTTTCCAGCTAGAGAACACACCGAACTGAACTTACCCTCTCACGTCCTCACACCTGCTTCATCTTTAACTCAGCATACACCAAGGCAGCCCTACTTGACTGTGTGCGCCTATGTCTGTTGCCCACTGCAAGCCATGTGGAAGAAATTATTCCACCAATATTCTCCCAATGGACTCACTCAATTTATAGTTTTTCTTAAAACAGGAACTTTGTATTCATACAAACATTCCTAATTTAGTAAAGGAGGAACTCTGCATTAGTTTGTATGTTCCAGAATGGTGCCATTTAATTTAACACTTAAAGACCGTATTTGGAAGAGGTGAGATTTTGTAACAAGTTGCACAGGCTTCATATACAACTTTCTCCTTCTGAGCACAACCATCCGGCATAACTAGTGAAACTTGGCTAGTGGCCAAATAGAACTGATCCCAGGACCCTGCACAGAGCATGTAATTAATATGTGTATATGAATGCCAAAAGTTACACATCCATTTTTTAAAGGTTGAAATCTTGTGTTCAAGTGTTAGCTAAATTAAGGATATTACAAAAAGAAGGTACAATATAAAAAAGCCACAATTTTTTCTCTAGCTTCAAGAGGCAAATACGTTGTTTACAGCCAGAAACATGTACATTCTTCCAGGAAAATAGCAGACAAGCGATAGACACTATATAAACACCTTCTGTGTCTCCACAGAACACAAGGTTTTAAGTCTATGGTAACACATTAATTCACAACTAAAACACCTCTTAATTTTTTTATTTAAAGATCATTTTCCTGGAACACTTTATAAAAGAGGTTGTATAAAAGATTTCAAAGAAGATACAAATTCTAAAGATTGAATATTTATTCCAACCCACACATACACCACTCTTCTTTTTCCTTGGGATAATAAGAAATAAAGATATTTTAGTAGACCTTTGAAAACAGTGTTCATTTGAAAAGTAATCATTCATTCAACAAATATTTTTACTTTGTAGTCACAGAGTAAAAGTGGCATACATATGTACATATGTATTGTATGTACACACGCATGCACATACTAAGAGGGTATAAAGGTCCTTGAACACATAGAGCTTGAGATCAGTGGGGAGGAGGGGCATAAATTAATGAATCCCACAAACGTAGTCCCACACAACTGCAAGAAATGCTCTGATGGGGGGTACATGGAGCAGCCAGGAGCACATGAGAGAGGAAAATCAGAGAGGTTTGGGCTGCTATATCAGATACATCACAGGCTAGCCCTGACTGGCATGGCTCAGTTGACTGAGCATCATCCCAAAAAGCAAAAGGTTACTGGGTTGATTCTTGGTCAGGGCGCATGCCTGGGTTGTGGGCCCAGTCTCGTTAGGGCATGTGCAAGAGGCAACCAATCAATGTTTCTCTCACACATTGATGTTTCTCTCCCTCTCTTTCTTCCTCTAAAAGGAAAATAAAAGTCAAACCAAAAACATTTGAAAAAAGAAGAGATATCACAGAAGGGATGGCTTAAAGAACCAACACTTATTCCACACAGTTCTGGAGGCTGAGAAGTCCAAGGTCAACATTTGGTGTTTGGTGAGGGCTGGCTTTCCATTCACAGACAGCTGTGTCCACACAGGGCACAGAGCAATCTCTGGACTCTTCATTCCTGTATGAAGACACCCATCCATCATGGGGCTATACCTGATGCCCTCATCTGAATCCAATCACTGCCCAAAGGCCCCACCTCCAAACCGAATCACACTGAAGATCAGGCTTCCACATACGAGTTTTGGGAAGACACAAACATTTAGTCCGCAGCAGGAAGTGATGGTTGGATTGCAGTCTGATGACACCTGGAGCTACCTAGGTGAAAGGTGGTGGGCAGGAAGTAACAGCAAATTTAAGAACTTGAAAGAAAACCACCAAAGCTGGAGACCACAGTAGGGGATGGTACAGGGCACAAGATGAGGCCAGAGAGATAGATCAGACCACATGCTATGGGCTGAACGGTGTCTTCCTAAAATTCACATGTTGACATCCTAACCCCCAGGAGATCAGAATGTGACTAGAGTAGGGCCTTTAAAGAAGTGCAATAATTAAAGTTAAAATGAGGTCATATAGATGGGCCCTAAATTAATAGGACTGGTGTCTTTATAAGAAGAAAAGATTAGCACACAGATAACATCCAGACCAAGGACCATGCGAGGACACAGCAAAAAGGTGGACATCTTCAAGCCGAAGAAAGAGACCTCAGAAGAAACCAAACCTGCCAGGACCTTGATCATGGACTTTGAGCCTACAGAATGGTGAGAATATAAATTTCTGTTGCTTAAGCAACAGAGTCTATGGTATTTGGTTATGGCAGCCCTAGCAAACTTTGGACCATACAGAATGTGGTCTTGATCCTCAGATCCTAGAATCCATGGGTGGGGTTTGTACTAGGGGGCAGAGGGATCATACATCATGTGTGGCCTTTGCTCTGGCTGCAGTGTCAAGGTGAACTGCAGGGAGGATGAGTGGATGCAGAGTGCGGAAGGCTGAATAACAGCCCCCAAAGACATCCACAGTCTAATCCCCGTGACGTTACCTTAGACGGCAATGGTAACTCTATTGATATGACTAAGTTAAGGATCTTGAGAGAGGGAGAATCTCTTAAATTATCCAGATGGGCCCTAATTCTAATCACCAGTGTTCTTGTAAGAGCGAGGCAAGGAGAGATTTCACAGTGAAGAGTACGTAACAATGGAAGCAGAGCGATGTGCTTTGTCGACGGAGGAAGGACCTACAACACAAGGAACACAGGTGGCCCCACCAGATCTAGAAGGGGATCCAGCCCTGCCTACACCTTGGCCTCAGCTCGCTGAGAACCATTTGGACCTCTGGCTTCTAAAACAGTAACAGAATAAATCTGTGTTGCTTTAAGCCATTAAATTTAGAGTAACCTGTGTCAACAAGAACCTAATACACAGGCATCAGCTAGGAGGTTGCAAGCAGTAGCCTAGTGGAGAGATGCTTGGATGGGGGTGGCAGAGGGTGTGGGAAGGACACTTCCTGGAGACATCCACAGGAATGGTCACTCAATTTGACTTGGGAGGAGGTGAAGGTGATGGAGCCAGCGTGAAGCACCCTTGTGCTCCACTTCCCAAGCACAATCAGACGAGGTAGGACAGTCTTACCACCTCACACTGGGAGTCAGGGAGCTGGCTGGGCACCTGAAGGTTTGAAGGCAGGAAACAAAAGCTGTTTTTCTCATTTCACTCCCTCTTGGAGTTTCTACATTAAAAAATCTGCCTCCAAAGTATGCTATTAAAATTTTATGTGGAGACAATCAAAACTCTTAGTTTTAAAAATGTTTCCAAATGTGGAGTATTTCTTGATTTTTATTTCTAAAGACTCTGGAGTCCCTGAGGGCTCACCGTAAGGATATCTGAATGGAAGTTACCAATGACCTTTTAATTCTATTCTATTATTCTATTCTACTCTATTCTATTCTATTCTATTCTATTCTATTCTGCTCTGCTCTGCTCTGCTCTGCTCTGCTCTACTCTATTCTATTTCTATTCCATTCCATTCCATTCTCATCCATCCATCTACTACATGCTCCCCTTCATAAATGTTTAGCTTCTCAAGGCCACCAAAACCATAGAACAGCATTATTTAGAACTACATACCCTACAGAACCTATGCCTCTCCTGTTCTCACTTTTGTGGTGCCAGACCCTGAGCTCCACAAGAGCATGGTCACCAGAGGCCTGCTCAATGCCCCACCTAAGGCAGAGCACGGCTTGCACCTGCCTTTCCACTTCCTCACTCCGGACACAAACCCTGCTGATAAGAAGAGTCTGGGCCACATTTAGGAAGTTCAAGCGTTTAAATTAAAAGTGTTGTTCATGTGACTTGTGCTACCTTCCTTTCTCATACTCACTGCCTGGCTGACTGAGAACCAAAAAGAGCTGGCTTGCTCCCAGAGTCCATGTTCCTCTCTCAGGGACAGAAAGACCCCACCCTGTCAGGTACAAACTTCTGCAGACACTGCTGAGAATCTGGAAGGGCCTCCAGCTTTGAGGAAGGAGCTATGTCTTAAAGACGGCGGGCTCTGCTGGGAGTCAAATGCAAAGGAACTACCTCAGAGCCAAGGATTTAGACTTGCTTATAAAGTAAGCTTTTGAACAGGAGAGTCATACCTGAGTTCTCTGACACAAAGGAAAAGCACAAAAAATCTGCAAAATTATAGCAATCTGGGACCATCTTACTCAGGCGTTAATGGCTCTGAATGACACAAGTTTCCATGACAAACCCTCAGTACCTGAGGCTCCTCAGTCACCATCTTCATCCTCAGGGGGATGGAAGGCTATACTTTATTCAAAAAAGATTTCAATAAAAATTGCTAAAGTATAATATGCAAGCCCCTCATCACTGCTATACCAAAAACTATGTGGCACCCTTCATTTCTAATAATGCTAATAAATAAAGACCGTCTTTTTGTCTTCTATACTGCCAGGGGCTGTGCTGAATGTTCAGGGTTTAGAAGGATTGACCATCAGGCTCCCCGGGAGTCTTATTGGGAAAGCTGCCTGTGAACACGCGTGATCCAACTAGCCTTTGGTTTTGCGAAGACTGGCATCCCTACTGAGGTGACCCAGGACCATGCTGGCAACTCGGAGGGACTGAACTCACTGACCAATGACTTCATACTCCTCACTGGTGTGGATTAGCAGTTGCTCTAGGTAGTTTCTGGCAGCAATGATTCATTTCTTAAGCAGACGGTTTTAAAATATAATTGATATTTTATCATGGAGGAACTAAATGACTTGAACTAAAGGACTTAACTACCTAGCTTTACAATATAGAGACTTAATACACAAACAGGCACACAGATGCACAGACACACGCATCCAAGTCTTAATTCTGCATTGAAAATACTGTTATCAGTACATTGTTAAATGAATATAGAGACTTGTGGTCACTAGAGGTTAGGGGTTCGGAGCTGGGGGAGTGGGAAAGAGGTGGCTGTGGCTACAAAAGGGCAACATAAGGAATCCTGTCATGGGACTGCTCTGTGTCTCCGCTGTGGAAGCATTGGGGATGCACCTGAAACGGGTGAAATCTGACTAAGGTCGGCCAGCGGGTGTGTCTGTCCTTTTCCCAGCGTGACACTGTGCTACAGTGATGCGCAGGTTCCCACTGGAGGAAACCGACTCAAGGACATATGAGAGCTCTCTGCATATTTTCTTACCTTTTAAAGTGTTTTTTCCCTTTTTTTCTTTTTGCCCTAACTGCTGTGGCTCAGTGAATTGGGCATCAGCCTGCAGACCAAGAGATCACCGGTTCAATTCCTGGTCAGGGAACATGCCTGGGCTGCAGGCTGGGGTCCTCATTTGGGAGTGTGCGAGAGGCAGCTGATCAATGCACATTGTTGTTTCTCTCCCTCTCTTTCTCCCTTCCTGCCCCTATCTCTAAAAATAAATAAATAAGATCTTTATTTTTAAAAGTTTTTAAAGCTAAAAAAGGGTAAAAAAGAAAAAGTTTTATAGTCTAATTACCCCCAATTTACAGGTGAATAAAAGAACAAGGAGTAAAGGGATTTACTCAAGATTACATTTGTTAAGAGCTGGGTCAGAAAGAAAACTCAGGCCTCTCTCTGAATTTTCCACTATGCCATAATCCTTAACACAAATGAAAAATAAGCAGTCACTACTCTCCCATCTGTACTGGGGGTTAAAATGATAAAGAGCCCTTCAATCAGCTAAAAATCTAGTTGCATCTACATGGAATAACATTAAAGGAATAAGTACGTACTAAATGTAAGTATTACATGGTTCTAACTTAAATATAATATAAATTCAGAAAAAAGTATAGAATTACATTTATTACACAATTCTACTGCTAATCTGAACAAATCTGATGCTAACAACCTCATTTATATAGAATAATCCATAGGAAAGGGACTTCTTGTCTAGATACCCAGACCCCAGTAGGTCGTCCCAATATGTGCTATGCTCAGGGTGGCATTGTGGTACCCTAGGCATACATTCACTGTGTCACTGTGGGAGGAAGGGGACCACTACGGAGCTCTGTGGCTGACAGCTCCCAGACACTATGACACTTCCCTGTCCCCACCCTCTGAGTGACAAGCACAGCCACACCAAACATCCCAGGAGAGACACAGGTCCTTTTCTTCACAGAAATAAGCCACACACAATAAATACACCTGAGGTAGAATTTGTTATTTCCTTCTATATTCAAACTTGGTACTCTCATAATCTGTGGCTCACAGGTGACAGGGCTTTGCTATAATGCTGAGTTCCAGCTTAATATAAACTTTTCAAAAACGCACTGCAAAGGCCTGGAACGCGGTGCTCTGCACGCGGGCCACCTGGGTTTGCACAGTGAGCGCCAGTGACGAAGAGCATCACGAGATTCTAGCCATGACAGTGGCTTTTTAGGCTGTCTGCTTGGCTCTGAACATGATGTGTTTTTAAGGTCTGACAATGAAGATTAAAATTATGATAGTTTTGTACATTTTGGGAGCTTGTTATATAGCTTAAATGTTCGCTGGAATATGTTTCTTTTTAGAATTCAATTTTTCTTGCTCCCAATAAAATACTTGTTGTTTTTTTTCTTAATGCCATGAGCTTGTGATTCCATTGTTTGTTTTGCTGTGTTTTGTATCAGTTTTTCCTGAAATATTCTTTTTCATTCACAAAAAAAAAACAAAAGCAAAAGCATTGTATGTTTCATTGTTACATACAATGGTAACTTTTTAGGATATTACCCAAATTTATTGTGATTTTGTACCTTTATTTATACTCACTTTTCAATCATGTATTGGATAAAATGTCATTTCTAATTGTGGCGAACACTGCAACCTGCTTTCTAATCACAGTTCCATTATTTTCTTTATATCTCATGCGTGGTATCGAAATGAACTCACCAGAAACTTGTCTTTCCTGTTTGCTATTAGCAGTCCCTAACATAGACATGTAGCTGTTTTCACAGTGTTGTTTTTTTCTCCAGAATGGGCAGACTACCATGGTCTTTCCATCACTTGTTATTTCTGTATTTATAGGAATACCACTTAAAAATCATGTATAACACATGCGCAGGAAGAAAATACTTAATCCCTCCCTCAAAAACACCTTCCCTATCCAACTGAAACGCATTTTATGTGACGGCATGGCACCGAGGTCCACCTCTACACAGCCACCGCCCGGCTCCTTCGCTGGTCCCTGACTCGCTGGTGCTTCTGTGTTGCTCTGCTTTTGCTCAGAGGGCTACTCACCTCACTCTCCACTTCACATCTCCTTTCAGCCTTCAGACTCAGTGCTAACATCATTTACTCCAACCTTCATGGACTCCCCCAAGTAGTTACCTTCCCCTTTCCGGGGTTCCCAGAATACTTGAACTTGTTACATACAGAACTCAACGACTGTGCTACAAATATCTGTCAACATATTTGTTCCCCGTATTAGACAGGTGGGGACCATGAGAAAGTGCCAACATAAAGGAGGTTATGTGTAGAGCGGGCTTGCTTCCTGACCATCCTCAGCCACAAACCTGCTGGATCAGGCTATTGTTTTGTTTGATGTAGGGAGAATGTATGAACCAACTGTATGCACTGGGACATTTGTTTTTTCCAGCTTACCCTGGCAGGACCTCCCAGGACTCCCACTGAGAGCACAAGGATTGAGAGGGCATCCTCGTACATTAACCGTGTTAGCAGCCACATGGGGATGGCACTTCCTTTTCTGGTAGGTGACTTGAGAAGACAATCCTACTTTGAGAGCGATGGCTGAGAAAGGAATCCAGTGTCCTCAGTCAGTAAGGACCCCTTAAGAAACACACAATATGTTAAATGCCCAATGTACTTTACACACTAAAGTTAGAAGTTAGAATATAATTTCTTGGACTTTTAAGATCTGCATCTTGAAAATTAGGGCAGGAAACAATGTGGGGCTTTGCTGAAAAGAACCCTTAGACAACAGTTGTGAGTGAAATTATTTGAGAACGTACTTCCATACAGTTGTATATATGGCACACATAGTAATCCTGTCAATGGTAGTGTACTTTTAACACAAAAATCAATTCTTTAATATATTGATTTGAGAAAGAGAGAGAGGCAGGGAGAGAGATAGAGGGGGAGAGAGAGAGGGAGATGTCAATTTGTTGTTCCACTTATTTATTCATTTACCGGTTGATTCTGGTATGTGCCCTGACCAGAGATTGAACCCGCAACCTTGGCATATCAGGCTGATGTTCTAAGTAACCAAGCTACCTGGCCAGAGCCATATAAATCAATTTTTAATAAAAGATATTGCTACCCCTGTGACTGATAAACCTTAATAATTTTTGTTTCAAGTTTTCTCTTAAATGTATTAATTACATTCTTGTCTCTCTCTTGAGCAAAACAAACCTTTCTTGATTGTACAAGGTCCTGGGAATGTTATTAAACTCTCCAGACCCACATTACATGGATCTGGAGAGTTAAAATATATTATTTCCTATGCTCACTTGCACAGTGCTTTAAACATAGATTGCATCTCTTCCATCAACATCAGTTTCATGCCTGCTGCTCTCAGGACACTGACTGTAAGTAGAGAGATGTACTCTCTTCCTGCTAATTCCCAACTTTTAATCTGTGGTAGGTCAAGAAATCACATAACCACATTTGTTGGGACTGAGTGTTACATAAGAGTGAGTAAGGCAATCAATGTGTTTGTGTTTCTTCCTGAACTGAGAACTCCTACAAAGTAAGAAATACTCAGTGATATCTTGGAGCCCCCAAAGCACAGGGTGTTTTGTATACTGTAGCACTTAGTAAATGTTTTCTGATTTGAATTAAGCAAGTATGAATTATCTTTTTATATCTATTCCAGACATTGAAACATTGTTAACTTACTTTTTTGTTTCAAGGTAGGTCACCAAGAGAAGAGTTTGCCAGATAAGTGATCTCCCTGTGATACCACTCTTGTGGTCTGGAAGGGTACACATAGCCAGTGACTGAATGATGTTGGTCTGTGAATGATGAGTGGAAGTCTACATGAGTATTTACTCCTTCTTTCTTATTATCAGGACTTAAAAATATTCTATAAGTATTGTTTCTTGAATATGAAAAAGTTATGTAAGACCTATGATTATCTTAGCAGCTCTGTGAAAAACAGACATAAATGAGGAGGGACTGGAAGAAAAAGGTAAGCAATGAGGATAATGCAGGAACGAAAAACACATGATGGAAAAAATACATCAGACTTGGTAACACATGACAAACAGAGAAGAAAGGTAATAGAGGAGAATGAACAGAGTGTCTGGACAATGATATGCTTGGTTTTTCATTTTCTATTCATTTAAACATTTATTGGGTACTCCTACAAAGGTATTTTTATTGGGTACTGGTCCCACCAATGTTGCAGAAAATGAGAATCAATGCGTGTTTTTTGAGGGGGAAGGGAAGACTATGATGATGGTCTTGAACTCATTGGGAAATAAGTATCACCAGTTGGGCCTGGGTAAATAGAAGACTAAAGCAAGAATGAGTCATAATGGAAGCTATCAATACGAAAATCTACAAGTACATGGCAGATGAAGGGGAAAAGTGGGGTAGGAGGATCAGAAAGGATTCAGTGTCATTTATTAAGTCATCTTCACATGGCTACCTAAACTCTGGCCATGGCTGCCTCATAATTAAATTGAAATAATAATGACTGGCAAGGAGATGGTAGGAAATACAAGAAGTATGTATGTAAAATGGCTCTAAGGACAGAAGACATAACCAATGTTTTGCTATCACAAATCCAAGGGTTAAAAAAAAAAAGGACAAAAGTATTCACTTCCCGTTACATATTTACTTTAAAAATTAAAGTCTTCTCTCCCAAGTGATATGCTTCAAGTCCTATATCTTTCTGTATTCCTCCTCATCAGTGCCTTCCTGTCAACTTTGCCAACTTTTTTAAAAAGGATACACCAAAAATATTTATCAAAGCAAAGACTAGAGGGACCGTCTGAACAGAGCTCTCATTTCCTACTCACTAGGCACTACGCTGCAGGAGAACACAGAGAAACTTGCCTAACTTTGATGTTGATATCAGAGCCTGAAAAACGAATTTAAAACAAGGCTTTTTAAAAGACAGCAACTTAAAAATGGGATTTCTTTAAATATCTACAATCCCATTTCTCTTCATAGTAAACTAAAAGCATGAATTTATTGTTTAATCCTAGCCACTAAACTTAAGTTTAAAATGCCACTCCCTTTGCTGAGAACAACAGAAGGGAAAAAGAGATGTTGGGGGAGTGGCGGGGGATGTGCAGACAGGAGCAAATATGCGCTTAGACTGGCTTGGCGACTTAGCAGATTATTAACCACCGCCAGGTTTCTACATTTCTAAAATGAAAACTGTGCTAGCATAATATGAGTCCTATGCTATCCTTGCATTTGTCATTTCATACTATTTATACTACCTTTGCATTTGTCATTTCATATTATTTGTTTGACTACTTCTCCCACTAAACTGAACTCCCTATGATGGCCACATCTTTCTTGTTCAATAGTCTACTCTGTGTTCAGCTAAGTGCAGAGCAGGCACTAAATGAGTTCGGATACTCCTAGATAAAAGTGGTAGCAGAGGAAATTTATTTAATTCTTGATCTAGTTTCTTAATTGTGTCTCTTGATGGGCATACATCTTTAATTTTGATAAAGTGTAATTTATCATTTTTTTCTTTTATAACTGGTGCTGTCTGGTTCTTGTCTAAAATTCTTTGCCTACTTAAGGTTACAAAGATTTTTCTCCTCTATCCTCTTCAAGAAGCTTTATAAAAGCTTTAGCTTTTACATTGATATCTATGATTCATTCTGAACTAATTTTTGTGTAATGGTTGCAGGGTAGGGGGGCAGAGATTTTTTTGTTTTCTTTCCATGTGGATAATGTTTCTAGGACTTAGTTGAAAAAACTTTTCCACTGAATTTCCTCTGTGCCTTTCGTGAGACGTTTATTTTCTTTTTAAAAAGATTTTTATTATTTTTATTTATTTTTAGAGAAAGGGGCAGGGAGAGAGTAAGAGAGGGAAAGAAACCTTGATCTGGCCCGCACCAAAGACCTTTCAGTTAGTGGGACAATGCCCAGTCCACGGAGCCACATCAGTCAGGGCCTTCCTGGAGCCATTTCCATGCAGATTTATTTGGGAACTCTCTATTTTGTTGCATGAATCTATTGGAGCCCTAAAATTAAGTAGAGTAGGTCCTCCAATTCTGTTCTTATTTTTCATGAGTTTTCTATTATAGTTATTTTGCATTCCCATGGACATCTACCAAAGTCCTCCTGAGATTTTGATTGGGATGGTGTTGAATCTATAAATCAGTTTGTGGAGAACTGACATCTTAACCATATTGAATTTTCTATTTGAACATGGTTTGTCAATTCATTTATTTAGTTTTTCTTTAATTACTCTCATCAATGTCATAGATTTCACACATCTCTTTTGTATATTTTCATTAATTTTATCCCTGAATGTTTAGTTTTTGATACCATTGTTAATATTTTTTAAATTTCATTTTCCAAATGTAGTGCATGCAATTGCTTCTGTAAACTAACCTTGTATACTGTGACCTTGCTAAGTTCACTGATCAGTTCTACTGATTTTATTGATTCCTTGGGGTTTTCTCTGTAAATGATCATATCACCTACAAATCAAGACAGTTTGACTTTTCCCCCCTAATCTTTATGCCTTTCATTTATTTTTCTTGCCTTATTACACTGGCCAAACTTTCAGCACAATGTTGAATAAAAGAACAAATATACCTCTTAAACACCCACCAAGCACTTATAACAAGAAATGCAAATAGCAGCCCCTGCTCCATTTCTGTGAAGCCTACCTGAGGTCCTTTCAAACCTCCAAGTGGCTCCTTTCTTATTGTCACTTATCGGTTCCCCACTCTAAGACATTAGTGTGTTCAGTACATCCTCACCCTTTTCTGAGATAATTTTTATTGCATCGAATATTTGATGAAACAAGACTATTTTATTTCATATACTCTCCACATATTTATTTTTATAAGTTCTAAGATCCTTATTCTAATGTTTCCACTATTTTTCTCATATTTTGTTAAACTAGTTTTGTGTTGGAAGTATGTGAACCTGCTAACTGAAAACATTTTCAAGCTTACATTTAAAAAAAAAAAAAGTTTTTTAAACTAAACTTTGGGCCCTAACTGAAGTTAATAGATGTTAGTGAGGCGGCATCTTCAGTAACCACTTGTGTCTGACTCTTGTTAAGCAAGTGCAAGCTGTGTGGAAGTATTTATGACAACCCACAAAAATTACATTTCACATTGTTTTAATTTATAATTTATTGCAAAAAAAAAGCTCCAAATCCCATTGTTGCTTAGGTACTAGTTCCAATTATTTTTTTAAATCTGTTGTTCCAAATGTTCACTAAAATGTTTGACAAATATCTATGTCATTTGGAATATAATTACCTCATATATATATATATATTTTTTTTTCATGGAAACTGCCTCATTCTTTTCTGGGGCTTATTTCCCACATCTATAAAATTGGAGATAAAAATATCTACCTTCCAAGATTACCAGGAGGATCAAATGAAGGCAGCATATATATAAATCATAATGCCATTAAATGTAGGGCAATACTGAAAACACATTGGACAGTACCCAGCAAAGAGTCCTGCCATGAGGTGTTCAGTGTTCCAAATGCTGTCGTTGACAGAAAGCGTGTCGGTCTTAGTGTCCCAGTGAATCTGCATGTTATTCTCATTTAGAGTATTCTGATATTTTCAATCTTTTTTATTTTAGAATGTGGGAAACATTATTAAATACACTTTCCTGGACATAAACGCTTGTGATTCTGTGCTTTCTGGCACTAATTAATTCTGTTCTGATCACTCCTCACAGCTCCCATCCCCCAACTAGACCCATTGCGGGCCCTGATTTACCAAGAAAATGTGTTTTCCATCAGTTTTTAAACTTCACACATGAGAATAGTATTCACAGATGTACAAGTGAAATTTTACCACATGAAATACTCCCCTTTCTAAGACACTTGATACTGGAGAAATTATCAGCTTATACGGAAAAATATTGCAAAGCCTATATGACCCACTTTTAACCTCTCTATGCATGTGACAATGTATTTCTTTAATAATGCAGTTTTCATTATTTATCACAAGTATAAACCACTTATCCATGAATTTCCCATTTAGAAAAATAATTATAAGCCAGTATTTCCCAAAATGCATCCCAAGGGAAAGATGCTCCAGGAAAGGAAAACCCTCCGTAGTCTAATAAATAGCAAATGGTACAATCTATATTCACCTCCTTATAAATGCAATGGACTCTTGGTGTCTAGGATCAGTGACTTCTTTATGGATATGTGGGTGTTGTACTACTCTTCCAACTGGTCTATATTAAAAGATTTTCTAACTTTAAAAAATCTGTATCTCTGTTCTTAGCTCAAATTTCTCCAAGTTGTTCAGCCTCCCAGTCCTTATCTCACCCTTCTGGATGTCTCCCCAATAACAGAAGTAAGTAGGTACAAGAGTTTTGAATAACTTTGTGCAATGCATCCCCATCTACCCAAAGAACAAAGAATGACTTCTTCACCTAACAAAAGTACAGCAGGTCCTTGCACCAAAGCAGAGAAGAAAGAGAAACGCAAACCCACGCCTCCATCTCAACCACATGCCAGGTAGGGGAGGCAGGTGACATCACCGTGCTGCCATGGCAGCTTTCAGAGACATAGATCAGCATGTGTGGTCAGCCTGTTCCCACCCCTCAGGATGGCCTCCGGGATTTCTCCAATAGAAGAGGTGCAGATCTGAACAGCCTGAAGAACCTGAGAGGTAGAAAGTCTCTGTTCTCTTCGCACAAGTAGGTAAGTGACTTGCAGCTTCCTGAGCTGAAAGGGAACCGTCAAGCTGGCCCTGCACGATGGCACCCCATGGAGTTCAGACAAGTGAAGTCAGAGTCACTCCAGGAAGCAACTCTCTGAGCTGCCTTGCTAGCCTGGACCAAGGAGGGGGTCGGAACAGTCAAAAATTACTGTGGAGCCCAGCTGATGTAGCTCAGTGGATTGAGCGTGGGCTGGGAACCAGAGGGTCCCAGTTCGATTCCCAGTCGGGGCACGTGCCTGGGTTGCAGGCCAGGTCCCCAGTGAGGGCCATGTGAGCGGCAACCATACACTGCTCTTTCTCTCTCCCTTCTACTCTCTCTAAAAATAAATAAATAAATAAAATCTTTAAAAAAAAAAATTACCGTGGAATTTTGTATCCTTGAACGAAATTTCACAAAAGCTTCCTTTCTGAAACCACAAAGGAAATAAATTGCCATCGAGGTCTAGTTTCAGGAGGTCTCTGGACTCTATTTGTTACAATAGACTATGACAGAGCAATGTTATCCCAATTGGAGTTGATAACACTAAAGCATAGAGACCTCAAGTAACCTTATAAAGCAACTAGAAAGTGGAGAAGTCAGCATTTGAATCCAGAACCTGTTACATCATTTCTTGATCTACACAGAGGTAACAGTGGGCTAGGGGGGAGCCAGTGGGATCAGCTGCTTTGAGTCAAGCCCGTTCTCGCCATCTCACTAATGAGCCACAATGAAGGTTATTAATAAGCTGAAATTATCCTGTGTGCAGGTTTTTTCACATGGCATTTCAAGGCACACAGACTTTTAAAAAATTGGATTGAATTTAGAGCATCAGTGCACTTCTGGCATTATGAAGTCTGACTAGCCATGCCCAATCAGTCTGAGATCAGGGAGATTTTACTTCTGCTTACACATCTGTCATGACAAGACCACGAGGAGAGCACGTGTGTCACAGTGCAGCGTGGGGATGGGGGGCTCTGAGCCAGCCCTCATGGAGCAACGCGCAGGCAGGGCCCTTGCAGCTCTTGCACTCAAGGTCCCCTGGTGTTCTGCAGGATGAATGAAACCCTCTTGTGTGTTACTGCCAAGTTCTTACCCTAGAATGACAGTCTGTCCTTCAAGACTTTAGAATCGAGCTTGCTTGCCCTATGCATAAGATAACGCTAGAATTTTCAAAACACTTCAACGAAGTGTTAGGATTTGCCCACTCTGATTCCACTTGACAAATCTCAGTGTTATATTATATTCCCTCCCATTCAATAAATGAGAACAACTTTTAGCTAAATTCAGTGATCTAAACTCATCCTTGACTAGTCATTCAGGAATTACCTCCTTGCCAAACCATGTCACCATCTTTGTATGGTGGTTTGGCTACAATTATTTTAGGGAATATATCATAATCACATCCCAAACTATGGGAGCCAAGTAAGGTCTCTCTGCAGAGCTAATCATGGGGATAAAGAGAAAGGGAGCTCTTTCTAGACAACTTGGCAGGAATTGGTTAGGCTGTGGGCTCCCTGAAAGGGGAAGTCAGCCTTTTCATGGCTACTTCCCCTGTGTCTCAGGAACATGGCAAGCAAGGCCTACCATACATATCTACTGAGGAAATGGACAGACACATAAATAGAAAACCTCAAGAAAATCATCCTGATATCAACAACTGGAATTTGGTCAGGCCAGAAGGTTGGTTATGAGGGTCTCCAAGTATTCCAAAATATATGCAGGATGTCCAATGAATACCATGCACTGAACTTAATATGAGATGGCACAGGACAAGTAAAAAATCAAGTTTCCTCAACTTTAGTAGACATTATTTCAAGTCACTGTGACAAGGCTGGTTGTTCTAAGCAGATTAGAAGTTCTGATACTTCACAGCATAGTGGGTAGGGAAAGGCTCCCACTCCCCCCACCCCCAGCCTCTACTGAGGCGGAAGACACAGTAATCTGGTTGCTATGGGTTTAACTAGAAACAGGCTGCGGCGTTCTAAGAGGTCGAGCACACACATGACTGTAGCTCTCTGGTCCCATCTCACTAAGAAGCAGGGGAAGCAGATTCAGGGTAGGGCTTGACTTCTTACTTTCTCTCTTCTTTTTCTGATGCTTGTGTGATGAAGTACTCTGTAGTCAACTAGTAGTAAAATATAGGTGAAGCGGGGAAGGCCCTAGTTAAGGGCTGAGTATACATGTCCACTGGGACAGTTCCCTAGAAGCACCACACCAGGGATTCTGGGCACTCCTTTCTTAAGGAGATGGAGCCCCGTTCCCACTGTGATCATCCACCAAGTTCGCATGGATGGAGCATATTTCCATTGAGATCATCCTCTGAACATACATGTCCTGTGGAAACTGCACAGGGTAGGGTGGGGGGCTGGCCCAGGCAGGATTCACAGAGGACTCCACCCACTGGACCACAGTCACAGGTAAGTTGCTTCTACCTGAGGTACTCTACGAAGGAAGAACTTTCCAAAAATAGAAGTTGATTACCAATGAGTGATAGATCACTTGAGAAAACTGTGATCTTTCTTTCTGCAAATATAAGGGAGTGAAGTGCAAATCATTCCAGACCCAGGGAACTAACCCAGTGAAGATGGTGATAACTTGGAGCTGGCAGACCAGGGCACTAATTCTTCCCCACCTGCCTTGCCACCAGCCCAGCTGGACACGGCATTTCACCTTCATCGTCTCAAATGAGGGTATTGGATTGCTAGATAATCTCTGTTTCTCGTCCAGCTTCTGCAGTGAATGACAACTTTGTCTGGGATCTTAAACACATGCCTGTTGCTACAGCCAACACAGACTATTTGCAAGACACATACTTGTTAGCAAATTGGAATTCAATGTTTGTAGCACAGTCCTTGCCAAAGGCTTCTTACAGTCATCTGATACTCAAGAGATAGTCTAATAGTCGTGTTAACCATCCCTAAAGAGCTGACACACAGGAAGCAGATTCCATTCCATTAATATTTTTTGAGCACTCAAATTGGGAACTTCGACATCTAGTATCTCATTTAAAAGTCTTCCGTCTTCCTTCCCAGTTTTTCACCAGAGAAAATCTTGATAGCATGCCTAGCCCTCTTTCATGTCTAGGTTTTTCCTAAACATATTATCCTAGTAAATTATCTATCCCTGCAGAGTCTCTGGTCCTGGACCCTGAACTAACCCACAGCATCGCAGATCGGGGCCTTATTGTCTCTGCCTCCTACTGCTTGGTCTTCGCTGTGTAACAATATATTATTGAATCCTTCCTCCCTTTGGCACTGTTTAATCTGCTACTCACTATTTCTTACATAAAGGCCCACAAGGTTCATTTTTTTCCTGTGGGAGTAGGAGGTGGGATCTTACCATTGAAGATAAATACATAAGCTTTTTTTGGTCAAAAACTGAAAACCATACAGTACAAAGTTTCTCCTGTCTCACTGAAAGCCTACATTAGTGTCCACTGTAGTGATCCAGCAACACATCTCAGATACTTACTAGCACTTATTCCTCCATTTCCTTAGCAATCTTTTAATCCTCCTGGAAATAAATGGACATATAAATCCCAAATAAATACAGGGAGAGTCCAGTGAATCCAGTGCAGTGATTGAAAGCACAGGCTGTGAACATGACCCATGCTGCCACTCCGGCCACACTGACTCAGTTGTTCCATTTCACTTCTAAGTCAGTTTCCTCATTTGAAGAATGGGGCCATGTTGACTCCCAAGTCATACTGTTTCATGAGATCCTCCTTCAAACCAGTTAGTTCAGTTCCTGGCTCACAAGTAGTGAGCAAATATCCATTTGCCATAATGTTATTTTGGAACCCAAATTACCCTGCATTTTACTTCCATTTTTTAAAATTTTATTGGCTTACTCTGTTTTCTCCAATTCACTGACCCATGACTTCATCACCATTCCTCGCCCCCTCCTGTCCTCACTTTTCTTAGATCCCACCTGGCTAAACTGCACCCCTGCTGAATCCGGCCATCTGTTTTGTCTACAGGAGACAGTGGAGCGTAAGGCACAAGGGTGCTCTGTCACTTAACACCTGTGTATCTTTAAGTGAACTGCTTATCACTTCTGTAAAATGAGGACGATGATAGTAATGCTGGATGACTCATGGGTATGTAACCAAGTTTAACGAGACTATATACACTTAGACCTGAACTGACCATAGTAATCTCTCAATAACCGTTTGCTAGGATTCTCTTTATTGTTATTACTCAATGCATGGGCTGATGGAATGAAGTTGGGAACACAAATACCAGATGGGTCCTTGAGAGAGTCTGGCAACTCTGTTTCTCTCCCTAGTATGTCTTTTCTCCACTCTCCTTCCAGACTATGTCACACCATCAGTTCCACTTCAAATCTCCTTCACCCTCAACTGATGACCTTCCCTCCTGCCATGTGGGGAAAACAGAGGCCGTAGGGCCATTACTGCTTCATCTGACCATCATCCAATATATAACTACCCACACCTGCACTCACTGTCTCCACCTTCTCTATAAATCAATGGGCAAAGGGTTCTTACTTTCGTCAAAAGCCAACCCATCCTTGGGGTCCACATTCCCTCCCCTACAGCTTTTCCAAAGAGTGCCACCTTGAAATTACCCCTCTTCTCTCTGCATCTTTGGTTCCTCCCTAAGTGACCCCCCAATGACCCTCAACTCCTGGTATGCATGCCCTAAGTGTGGGTAGAGCCGAGGACTCACTTCTAACTAATAGCAAAGATGATAGTTTTATTGCTCCCGTGATTATAGTGCATTATATGAGACTCCAGCTCGCTAGCAGACAGGTGGTAAGATCTTCCTGGCTGGCTTGATGAAAAAAGAGGCCAAGTCAAGGAAGCCCACATGACAAAGTACTGTCAGTGGAAAAAGGGACTCTAGGAGCTGAAGGCAGCCTTCAGGTGACCACAAGCAAGAAGCGGGGATGCTCAGATCTACACATGCAAGGGAGTGCATTCTGCTGATAACCTGGGTGAGCTCAGAAGGCAGCTCCTCCTCCCCAGTCCAGACTCATGATAAGAACACAGCCCACCCAACACCTGGACTGCCGCCTGTGCGACTTAGCACAGACCCAGGGACACCGAGCCTGGACTCCTAACCTGTAGATATCTGTTGTAAATGACATCTGTTGTAAGTTAAAAAGTCTATGATACTTAGTTACACTGCAATAGAAAACAAATATGCTCAACCTCTACCAGATAGTCCCATCATGCACTAGAGTCTACTGTATCCTGTCAAAACTAAAAAATAAATCAAGACCACATGCCTTCCAGATGCTCCACTTCTCTCTGCTCTCTTTTCCAGCAAAACTTGTAAAAGAGTTTTCCATGTGTCTCACTGTGTCCTCATCCCCATTCACTGCTCAGCCAATGCTAGACACATCACTGACTCACATTCTTTCGCCAAGGACATCAACAAGTTCCACATTATCAAATCTGAATGAACATGCCTCAATCCTTATCTTATTCAATACCCCAGCAGTATTCAGCACCGTTTAGCATGCCCCATTTCAGAACTATTTTTTCTCTTAGCTAACTGGTCTTCACATTCCCCAGTTTTCTGCATCCATGGTTGCTGCCTTCTCTTCCTACATTCAAACCTGCTGTCCAAGCAGTGCTAAGCCACAGGGCCTGGCCCTGGCTTTCCTGTCTTGGTCACTCCCTCTCTAGCCCCAGCTTTAATGACCTCAACATGCTGGAGACTCCCAAATGTTTCTCTCCAGCCCTGACCTTTCCCCTCTGCTCCACATCCATAGCTATAGGAATTGCAGCCTCCACTTGGATGTCTATCTGTCATCTCAGATGTAACACATCCAAAACATGACTCCGCTGCCTCCTCAAAATCTGTTGTTCTTCCAGTTTTCCCAACTGCAAAAAATGGTACATCTAACCAACCATGGATTCTCTTTCCTCCTCCCACCCCTTACATCAGCAAGTTCTTGCAGGTCAATTGTCGCAATAGATTCTGACTCTGTCCACTCCCCTCTAATTCCCTCCTGTTAACCTAGAGAACACTGCCCTTACCTCTCTCTTGGATTACAGCACCTAGCTGGCCTCCTGCTTCTCCCTGCTGTCCACTGTACTCCATACTGCATGGCCTTTTAAAAACACAAGCAATCTTGTATGCCTTTACTATTTAAAACTTTCCAAAGTCTTTGCACTCTACTTTCGAAAGGCCCGCCAGGCTCTATGTTGCTGACCCTGACCTGCCTCCTTGGTGAATCTCCAACCTACCAAGTCCCAGTCACACTCACCTTTTCCTCCTACCCACATCAAGACTTTTGCAATTGTTATTACTTCTTTCTGGAAACATCTTCCTTTCAAGCTGCATGGCTTGGATCTCAGATCAAACATGTTTCCCTCAGGGAGGCCTCCCCCATAATAGCACTCTCCTCCTCCTAGGCTCTGAGACACCACCATCACCATTTCCCTCTCATCATGTATCACAGCCTCAGGCACCCATGCTTATTTATCTGCTGGTTTGATTGTTGCTATGACTACTCTCACCAGATGTGAGTATATGGAAGGTGCTTACTTCTGTGTTTTAGAATAGCAACTGGCACATCATAGGTGCTTAATAAATATTTGAATAAATGAATGCATATATATGTGTGTATATATGATGAGCACATTGTTATATGCATTTATAATGTCCTGTTACATTCCATTAGAAAAATCACCTCAGATTCAATGTCAAGATGGCTGAAAAGCAGTAAAAACTTATACAAACTATACCTCAAACTACTCAATATATACATTTCTGAAAAGTGGGAAAATCAAAACATTATTAAATAAAACCCATTTTAAAAGAATGTAACATAAATTTGTTAGGAGATGTGAAAAATCTCTTTTGATAATGTTAAATTATCACACCCTAGTTATTCTGTTTTTATAGATTTGATTTCTCCCCCTACATTGGGTTTGCTTGGATCACAGAGCATAAATTAAAATTAATTTTTAATCACAAATCGTTCAAGCACTGTTCAAACCACAAGAAATATTTTCAGTATTCCTGGACAAAAATGCTGAAGATTCATTTCTCCTGTTCCTCCATGTCACTGACGCCATATGACTTAGTTCCAAACCCAGCTGTGTCCTACTGCCACCCAATGCAGGCAGGCTTTTCAACAGGCCACGGTAATGAGTGTGGTATGGTCTGGAGTTCAACAAGCAACTGTCAAAACTATCTTCTCAAATGACTACCTGCTGAAAACTTCTCATACCCAGAGCAGATACTTCCAGGGTGGTCTAGGAAAGAAATCTGTGACCATACCTACTCTGAGGCTCTTCTAAATGCTGGTATTTAAAGTTTCTTTGGAACTACAATTTCTTGCAACGAGGTGGTGACTTTTATGCAAGCTCAGGGGGGGAAATTTAAGCGACTATTAAACTCAATTGTTTATGTATTTTTCCTTGCTAATATACCAAATCTTCTGAAAACTCCAGTAAGCGGTTATGCAGTTGACTTTAAGATCCACAACTGAGAAAAAGCACTCCCTCCCTCCTTACCACTTGCTGCCCTCAAAACTTCTTAGCAACACACACTGTGCATGAACCTCGGCCTGGTTCGCCTTGTCCAATCGCGTGCCTGCAAGCCCAGCCAGTCAGTTGTGTAATAATAAACCCCTTATCTCCTGAAGATGCAGAAACCGAACGATCTCGGTGCTTCAGTGCACAGGGGCTTCGCTGGAATCCTCAGCACACACTCACGTTCATTTTCAATGCCAAATCCACCCCACCCTACCCCCCAATTTTCTCATTTTCCTCCTTTTTACTCATTTGCAATTTTGAGGAGAGAAAACAACCAAAATACTAAACAATGTCAAGTTTAAGCAGGGGAGAGCAGGGAGACCAACGCTGCCAGCAAAATTCATGTAGAAACCACCGGCTCGGCTGTGCCTGCACAGGGCTCACTGGTTCCCTGACGGTGCCTGCGATGGAAGCTCGGCAACAATTGTTCTGGGATGGAGAGGGGCTGAGATGGACAGGACAAGCTGCCTGCTGGTAGCAATGAGCCAGGCTTCTAGCCCTCCAACCCAGGACAGGGAACACTCCTGCTTCCTGGATAATAATATCTCACCCCTCCTGCCTCTCCTGTCCCTAACCGGTACAAACCCGCGCCTACCTCGTCCCAGCCCCAAGTTCCCGACCTCACGGGGTCAAGTGGCCTTCTCCTGCACCCGCACGAGACCCGGCCTTTGAAGAAGGGGCAGCCGCGGTCCTCAAAGGGGTCCGGGACGGGCCGGGGCCGGGTTGAGCAAACCCGGACCCCGCGCTGCCCGCTCTCAGGACACACCCCTCCCCGGCCCCTCCCCCGGCCGTTCCCTCGGGAGCCCAGGGCCCCTCCCGGGCTGTCCTCTCCCCGGCCGGTGCTATCCCGGTCCCGCGCCCCGCACGCACCTTCAACGCACCCCGGGCCGGGCCCCTGGGGACCGCGCGGCCAGGGCCGAGGGGCAGGAAGCGCTCCTCGCCGTCCTCGTCGTCGTCGTCGCCGTCCACCACCTCGATGACCCCCTCCTCGTCGTCCTCCTCGTAGTCGTCATCGTCCTCCTCCGCGCCCCCTCGGGGCTTCTCCGGCACCCGCCCGAGACCCCGCCGCCGTCGGCTCGCGCCCTCCTCGTCTTCGTCCTCCTCGCCCAGCAGCAGCAGCACGGGCGACGCGACGGCCCCGGAGGCCCGAGGGGGACCGGTCCCCACACTCCGGGGCGGCGGCGGGGGCAGTGGCGGCCTCCCGATCTCGGCCGCCGAGCCCGGCGGGTGCAGCGCGGGGCCCCCGCGGCGGCCGCCCAGGCTGGAGCGCTTGGCCAAGCGGCGCGCCTGCATGCCTGCCGCCTAGCTGTCCCCTCCCCTCCGCTCCCTCCCGCGGTTGCGGCTCCTCCCGCTGTCGCTGGGAAGCGCGCTGGCCCGGGCTGCCGGGCTACGGCGGGAAGGGGGTGGGTGTGAGCGAGCGGTGCGCTGCCACCTCCGACGCCGCCGCCGCCCTGGAGCCGCAGGCCGCGCTGCGCCCCATGCGGCCGGCGGCCCGGCCCGCGCCTCGGCCCGCGCCTCTCGGGCCTACAGCGGCCGCCCGGCGCGAGCTGTCCGCGCCGCTGCCACAGCGCCCGCCCGCCGCCCTCCTCGCAGCCTTCGGCCCCAGAGTCGGCAAAACCCGGACTGGATCACTCCCCGACCCGTGTCTTCCAGATCCAGGGCTTACGAGAGGCCGGGCCAACGCCGGCCGCCTCCCCCAGCCGAAGCCGGCGACTCCCAGTCGACAGAGGACCGCTCACTTCGCTGCTACTCGGGTTGTCGGTCCAAGTAAGACTCTGAAGGAAGAAATTTGCCACCGCAAGTTCATTTGAACGGTCTCCGCGTGGCGACAGCTCCTGAGCTTCTGTGCTATGAGGGAAGATGCCCCCATCGGAGATTTGGGGTCAGCCCCTAAGATGAGTCACCAGACTCATCCGGATTCTTGAAACATGTTCACAGCGTTGCCTGCCCACCTGTCCGTCTCTGAGCGCGCCCCTCGAGGCCCTGTCTGTCAAGCAGTCCGGCCCTTGTGAAGTCTTTAGTTTCAGCTTTTATTTCCGAATTCCTACCTGGAGTGCTTGGTTACAGCGACTACACCCCAAGAAGATTTCTGCTCGCTGTGAGGGCCTTTGGAGAAAGAAACAGGATGGCCTGTTCCAGACTGCTTGAATTTGTTATTTAAAAAAAAAAAGTGTGAAATGAGATCGAGTCTGGAAACCAATAACCCGTTTGCCGTATAACTAATAACACTGTCATTTTCTGAAGATTTTTAGGTGTGACACAGAAAAGTCACACGCTACTGTATGAGGTTAGGTTATTTGGTAAGCCGTGTCCTTTACACTCACATCACATGCTAAATTCCACCTCTGTAGGGGAGGCCCGAGGGGACACCTAACTCACGCAGTACTCTGGGAGGTGCCTCCAGGAAGATGGCCTCACCCTCAGCTCCCTTTCTCGGTAATTACTGTTGGAGGTCTAACAACACGCCCCCCTGAGACGCTTCAAGGAGCTCATTAAATGCTCACTTACCTTATCTTCCAACTGTTGAATGGGGATGATGACAAGGATTATAAAATGAACTTCTAGTTATCCTTGAATCAGATGGGCTTCCTGATACACCTATTTCAGGTAATGACATTCTCACTATAACCATTCAGGCCCCAAATAGCAGGATCATTTTTAACTGCCTACTGTCTGGTATCCCCAGAGGCAGTTGTCCACCAGTAGGATCCACCGTTCTCTCTGAAATGCCTCAGGCATCCACTCCTACCCCTCCATTCCCAAACCTCCTGCAGTGTTCGTGGCTACCACATGAAAGTTTCCAACCAGCCCTCTCCACCCCTTTCTTCAACCACACGCCCCCCTCTTCCCCTCCATATACCAGCACCAGATTCATCTTCCCAAGATCCTTCAGATCATGGCATTTTCCCGTTGAACGCTTCATTTGTAAATATTCCATTTAAGACTTCAGAGTGAGAAGGTTGAGCATTTGAAGAGATGGGCGTGTAACAGTAAGCGCCAGCCAAGAAGTGAACTAATCAAATCCATGAGTGTTTACAAAGAATGGAGAAGGGCCACTGAATGTTTTCATCCCAACTGCAAGGAATTTGCCTTGGTCAATTTTGGAGATGATTTTAGGGACAGGCAGCAGGGTCCTTCTCTGACCAGAAGAGTAAAAGATCAGGGCCAGGACTTGGCTGACAGGTGCAGTGGCAAAGGAGGATAAAGGTGTGAGGCAAGTGGGAAAGTACCTGGATCCCAATCCTGGCTCTGAAACTTACCAACTATATGTACTTACTCCTCCTCTCTCAGTGCCTCAGTTTCCTCATCTGTTAAATAGGGATAATAGCAGTCCCTATATAATAATAAACTTGTTTTGTAAGATAAATCAGCTCAGAAGAGTAGCTGGTACAGGAAGGTCTGGATAAAGGCTCGTCAGAGTCAAGGTGTTGATAGCAATACACAAACAAAGTAGCGTGGGATGCTGTCAAAGGACAACAAGTTGACTCTCTTTTAAGTAAGCTCAGAACAGTCAATAAGTAGCAAAAATGTGCTTTTAAAGCCAGACTACATTTTATCAAGGGGCTGTGGTCAGGCCAGGGATAAAGCTTTTTATGTCTGAAATCATAGAGGAAAGAAAGTAAACATGTTCCTGAAAACTGACAGGACAAATGAGAGTAAATGAGTCCATGGTAGGTATTGTGGTTTATTGGAAGAAGTACTAATTTACATCACTGTTCTTTCTTTCAAAATTGCTGTAAATGCTTTGAAATTTGTTGATCTCTTTCTCAGGCCACCTCAGCAGAGCCCATGCATATCCCCATGTCCTGGCCCCACTGGACTGAGAGGCTGCCCCCTGAGAAGGAGAGACTGGCCTTGTTACTGGGACCTTTAAGTGGAGGCAAATGTCACCGGAGAGGGTGGCTGCGCGGGCCTGTGAGGGATGAGAAGGATCTAGATGGGCAGGGACGTGCAGGCCACTTAAGACCAGTCTCATGACATTAGAGGACATCAGTGAGAAGTGAAATCGAATGACCGAATTTACCAGGGATCGAGAAATATCTAATGATAGAGGCTCATGACATGCTGCACTCATGATATGGGCTTTGAAGTCAAATAATGTCTCACAAGGTCAAGCAAGTACAGAGGAGTTATTGCTGCTTCCTTCCCTCAATGCTCCCTAAACATCACACGTTGTCACTTCCCAAACCAGGCATACTTGCCACTAGGACAAGGCTCCCTCTCTGTCATCTGGTGGTCCAATTTAACGAATCGTCATTGAGAAAGTAAAGCAGAGGAAGGGCTAGAGAGAGCTGTGGGTTTAATAGTTTAAAAATACTATATTTAAGACCTATTTAATATACTTGATTTATTATTTATTATATTTATTTATTATAATTATATTTTACTTATAACTACTTACAATTATACATATGATACATTTATTTTCTGTTTATTTATATTTTGACATGTTTAATATCAAAAAACATATTAGAACAAACATAAGAACAGTAGGAATTATAATGTGAAATTTGGAGGTACACTTGTAGCAGCGGCCATGGCAATGGGCTTTCATCTCCCCTCCTTGGTGGGTGGGGTCTGTTTTCCCCTTTATCTCACGTGCTTTGGCTGAACGGTCTGTGAGGTGCTGAGGAGGACTAAGAATGGGCTTTGGAGTAAGTTCCACTCCATAACCACAGAGCAACTCGTTGCCTTGGCCTGGTTTCTCCTGATCTTAAATGACACTTAAAATTTTGAGTGCTGAGCTCCAAGCACTGTTTTTACATGTACTGAGAAATTGTGCCAAAAGAAAAAAAGCAGGTTCAATTTCATCTTTTGTTCAAATTTCAAAACTCAAATTCAGGAATATAGTAACACATCCCCCAAATCCTGAGGTGTAACCATGACCAGCGCAGAGATACAACAAACTCCCACCCAACCGCAACAGCTCTTTGATGTCCTTGAGAGCCTTAAGTAGTTGGATTCTTGGGGAGTGGCAGGTCTTTTTAAAAATTATTTTCAAACTGAAAGTAAAATTTTGCTCTTTAGATAGGTTATAAAGGTTATAATAAGGTTAGTTTCTCCACACCTCTGGAAAACTTAAAAATGAATTTAGATGATGACTGTCATCCCACTGCATGAAAAATAGATTAAGGTTAAGAGAATCATCTCTTACAACTGTCAGGCTGAAGGCCTGCCTAAGTTATGCATAAACCTCACCAGATAAATGTTTCTTCCACGAGCAATTGACTTCAACTCTCTTTAACAACACAACGTACTTTCAATGCATGTCTTCAAAATACTTCCCAGAGACTTAGATTTGTGTGTGTGTTTGTGTGTGCATAAAAATGATTAGAATTATTTTCTTTTTTAGGTAACACATATTTGCTTGTGTGTGTGTGTGTGTGTGAGAGAGAGAGAGAGACTTATTATCTGGTCAGCTAGCGTCGGTCTATAAGCAGCTTTGGCCGCACACCTGTGAGCCTTGTGACCAGGGGCAGGTTTGTCCTTTGCCTCTTGCAGCAGTTAAGGACATCCCAGTAAAGGACTCTGGCAGGCCCAGTCTGCATCATGAGCCCACATCGGTGGCCAAACATGGAGCAATGTGATTGGTTACCTTCAAACCACATGGGTAAAGGGTTAAAGGATGGGTACTGAACTAGGCAGAAAAGAACTAAAATTTGTTATAAATATAACCAGTACTACCTAAAATCTGAAACATATAATTTTAAAAAATCACATCTAATCTCTCTACCCAAAGATAACCACCCTTATTGTTTTGGTATATTTATTTTCATTTCTTTTCTATGTGTCTTTTTTGTTACATACCATTTTCTGTTTTCCACCTGCTTTTACAATGTAAGCTATTCTTTCACACATGGCAATATAACTTGTAGATGGATTTTGAACAAGACTAGTGGAACAGAATAAACCATAAAAATACTACAAACAAAAGTGCATGAATATTTTTATCATCTCTGGGGAATGACAGCCATTTTAAAGAGCATATGAAATCAGAGGCTGATAAATTGGACGAAAAAGGACCTTTAATTTTATGACAAAGTTACCATTAAAAAGTTTAAAAATAGGTGAAAGATGATTAGAAGACATTTTTGTCATAAAACCAAGAATTAATGTACAGCAGAATACAACCAATTCAGTATTATTAAAACAATTCGATATAATAGTCACCTATCAGGCTGGCCGACACGTTAGAGCTTTGATGGCATTCGGTGTTACTGAGACTGTGGAGAAGCAGGTGCTCGTGTATTCTGCTGCAGTGCCGATTATAACTCCAGAAGGCAGCCCGCACTGCCACCTCTACTTTCCATCCTAGACAAACATGAGCTCAAAGGAGCGTGGACATCGTATCAGACACAGCACTGGTTTTAACACCAAAAATGTCAAAAACGGTGTAAATAGTCATCAAAGGGAGAATGGTTTTAAAAGATGCCTCTGACAATATGACCCACTACTGTGCTCCTCAAAAGAGCAAGGGACCTTTCTGTGGTCTCACAGGGAAAGGGTTCACATTTGTAAGAGAAAAGGCAAATGATAAAGTAATACTTAAACATGATTTCATTTGTGTTCAAAACCAAACCCCACGAAATATATTTTATATTTCCATATAGTGTGATTTCTGATAGGAAAGATGGATGGACAGATGGCAAAGTGTCTGAAGGACACCTTTCAGCATCCGGAAATGGGGGTGGGTGTATGGAATTGAGGAAGGGGCAAGAGAGGGCTCCTACTTTGCGTATTTTTTTTTTTTGATTCTGAAAAAACAATGTATTCAAATGTTGCTCACTTTCTCTTAAAGTAGAGTAAAAACTTTTCACAGCCTAATTTTTATGAAAGAAAATTCTGTCAAACCATGATGGCAAGATCTCCCCATGTTCTGCTCGCTACTTAGGGTTTGTCGACCTTGGCACAGAGAGCACTGTACCCCTTTCGGATTCTTTGCTTAGCATCAGAAGTGGAATCGGTGGTCAAAGGGTGTGCACGTTTCCTCTGTACCTTTTACCGGAGGGCTTTCAGAAATAATTGCCTCAATTTACATTCTGGCAGCCACGGTAAAGTGGCTGGTCTCCTGTTCTGTCCTTTGCTTTGATCATCTCTCTCTCTTTCCATCTTTCCCTTTCTGATCATTAATGAAGAAAAGTCTTTTTCCATAAGTTTGTGCTTTATCTCCCTTTGTGTGAACTCTTATCCTTTCCCACAGGCCTACGAGAGGCTGGGCTTTCCTTTCCACCTGTGCGAACTCTAGACCTTAAAATTCCTATTATCATACTTTTTGCATGTACTTCCTTAGCTTTGTTGTTTTGTCTTTAACTGTTTCTTCCCAAAGCTTTACATCTGCCTATTGGTCTCTCTTTTCCTCTCTTTACTGATTTTATAAGTCCTTATCACTGTTTTCCTAACATTTGTACTAATAATGTGCGCTAGACTTCATCCCTTATCCCTTTCCTTCAATTCTTGCTCTTCGATTCCCTTGGGATGAAGTCTTAAAATTCAGTTTTCAGATTTGACTCTCATTTACTTTAGTTACTGATCACATGCCTTCCTGTGTGTATTTTAGTTACTAAACCTGGTGTAATCCTTTCATCCTAATAGAAATATTTCTAGGTCATCATGATAATATCTCTAATTAGCAACATTTTTTCAAAATTCTAAACCTAACCCTTCTAACACATTTAACATTAATACAAGTGTGAGCAGATGACTGGTGCACGTCCCGAGCGTTCTGCGACCGCGGCAGCGGTCAGTACCTGTGCCGTCCATCACGGCAGCCGCTGGCCACGTGGAGCTGGTGGAGCACTTGGAATGTGATTAGGGCAGAGGAGGAACTAAATTTTTATTGCATTTAATTTTAATTGAGTTGAAATAGCCACGTATACCTCATGGCTATGATATTGGGCAATGCTGGCTCAGACCTTTCAAAGGCCATTTGCTACTTTCCTTACCCACTTTGTAGGTTAACCTGACTAGTTAAGGAAACGGAAGTCATATTCTTGAACTTTGCAACAAATCCAAAATCCTAACTACCATAACTATGTTTTCTCATCTACCTACCTAATTTTAAAAGACTGTTTTTGAATTATTTGCTTGTATTTAACAATTCTCATTTATTACCTTCATCAGACTTCTAACTAGGGTATTCTCAGGTTTGAGGGTGATGAGATGTCCAAAGCTCCTCATTCATGCCCTGTGCCTCCAGTATTATTTTTATCTATACCATTTTCATTCCCATGTTTATTTTCTTTTTAAGGTATTCCAGGGGGAGACGTACCAGAATTAACCCCAGCAACTTATTAGAAGAGTCTGGAAAGCCATAAAATATAGTGAGACGTTGTCGGCACATGCTGATACAAATGTTCCTGGGATTTCTTTAAAGCTAGTTGTAAACTTCCCCATCATTACTGTTTTGCCTGTTAATGTGGAAAGGAAAAAAAAAGAGGCAGAATTTAGTAAAGAGTGCAAAGATTCTTCCATGCTCGCTATGGTCATAGGGCAGAGACTTTCCCCTGAGCCCCTGCAGGTGTAGTGCTGTCCCGGTGACCCAGAGCCCAAGTGGATGAGGGCAGGCAGACAGGCAGCCTGATGTCTTACCGTCTTTCCCCTATGGATGCCGAGCTCACCGGCAACTGTTTCCTCTCACCTCCGTAGACACAAAGGTTGAAGCTTGTCCTGGCTCCTCTTGCATCTGAAGCCCAGGGTCCCCAGGCCTCCAGTGGTCCCACCTGTTCACCTAGCCACAGCCACAGCTGCCACCTGGTATCTTGCCTCCTCTTTCCACGTGGCACATGCAGCTGACTCCCCAGACCCTTGGCCTGGACTGAAATTTCAAACAAAACCTGCTGCAAATACTGTTGTCTCTCGCTCCTTTCCAGAAGTTAAAAGGAGGGAAGAGAAGACAAATGAAGAGGAACAGAAAAGAAAGGAGAAAAAAGAGGAAGGGACAAGAAGGGTGACCGGCAAGAAAACATAAGGGGAGTCTTGGGTCTCTGGTAATTTACTATATTATATGTTATAACCCACACATCAAGGATTTTCTTCTATTTAGCCTAAGTGTATTCTGCCTCAGGGTTCTTTAGCTTTTACACATTTATGCTGAAATACATGATACTTTATCTCCTAAAATCATCCCCTGATAGCTTATATTTGGGCCTTACAGCATCTCTCATTTTACAAGGGCGCTCACTCTCACACTTAATTTGAACCACGAAGAAGGTGAAGAAATTTACATTTATTCTAATGGGTCATAAGGGTGGGGGTGGATGGTGAGAGGGGATGCTTCTAAAAGGTTTAAAGGTGTGTGCTATGATCTGCATGTCCCTGTCCCCACCCCTGAAACTCATATGTTGAAACCTAACCCACAAGGTGATGGTATTAGATGAGCCCTTTGGGAGGTCAGTAGGTCAGAAGGGCAGAGTCCTCAAGATTGGGATCAGTGCCCTTATGACAGAGACTGAGAGAGTTCTCTCATCCCTTCCGCCATGTAAGGACACTGAGAAGCATGCTGTCTATGGGGAAGTGACCCCTCAACAGGCACTGGCTTTACAGGTGCCTTGATCTTGGACTTCCTAGCCTCCAGGACTGTGAGAAACAGATGTTTGTTGTTTATAAGCCACCCACCTATGGCACTTGTTGTAGAAGCCTGAACAGGCTAAGACAGTCTATATTTGTGTGCAAATATGTGTGTTAACTCCTACTTAGATGGGTCAGCCTGGCACACTTTTGGTCCTGTGAGAGTCCCCATGTTTCCCCACCTCACCCCCAACTTTTGTCATGTACAATAAAAACTGAGCGGTAATTCTGGGCGCATTTTCCCTCCATTTGCTCCTAGATATTCTCCTACTGCTCACTCCCCAGAGTAAAATCATTAAAGGTTTTTCTGAAAACACAGTTATCTTGGGGGTTTGACCCTCAAGTTATCACCTACCAATATCTAACCAGAATTTATTTGTGATGAGCTAAGCATGCTCTTAGCAGGTCTTTGAACTCAGAAGAGAACAGTTTTGTGGTAAAATGGTGGGTAGGTGGGATCAGGGAAGGTCTGGGGTAACAAAAGTGACAGGCAAGGGACCCTTGGATAGGCTGCTCTGTATCTGGACTGTGACAGTTGATTACACAAATCAACATGTGTGATAGACTTGCGTAGAACGACACACACACACAACGCACGTCGAACTGGTGGAGTCTGAATCAGGTGGATTGTGTCAATGCCGCTGTCCTGGCTGTGATATTATGCTGGTATTGTGCTCAATGTTACCATTGGGGAAACGGTGAGGACATCAACAGGAACCCTCTGTGTTATTTCTTAAAACTGCATGCAAACCTACAATAATCTCCAAATTAAAATTTAAAAATTGAAGCACTACAGAGAAGACAGGCCTGGTTGATGTCAGAATGCAGAATCCTGGGCAGCTGGGACACCCAAAAAGCATGAGGATCCAGAGAGAAGGAGAAGACCCAGATCCAATGGGAAGAGAGGCATATTCTAATGGGTAATGTAGGCATGTTCCTAAATTCCATTCTCATCTGCTCCTTACGTCATACTGTGCAAAATTTGTCCATCACTAAGCCATAGTTTTTAGGGTGATCATCTATCAGGTGCTGAAAGTAATAGTAATAATAGCTATCATGTATGGCTAGCTGCCAGGTGCCACTTTCTTTACATGAGTCATCTCATTTGACCCTCTCAAGAGTGCTGTGGGCAGGTGCTGCCCTTCTGTCCACTTTCCAGACGAGGACACTAGGCAGGGAGAGATGAAGAAACACAGATGGTAACTGGCAGAGCCAGGACTTCTCTGATTTCAGCAGCAGCGTCACCAATGCTCTCTGCGTGCTCCCACGTGCCAGGTGTGCAGTCGTAGGTGCTTTCTCTTTGTGACAAGAAAGTGCTTGTCATCATGCCATAAATTCTGGAAAATTGTCCACCATATGTTGGCACCAAGTAACCACATTTGCTTATTATGTGCTTTCTAGTGCCAGCCACGTTGCATAAATTGCCCCATGAAGTCTTCACAGCATGTCTGGATGTGTTATCTCCACTTTATTTAGGAGGACATGCGAAGCCTTGTCCAAAATCACACAACCAAGACGTGCAGAACCAGTGGGAGCATGCTGGTGGGCAGACTCCTGCGCTGCCCTTCAACCTCTGTGCTCTGCTGCCTCCAACCCAGAAACTACAAACTCAAAATCACTTCATGTCCCCCCAAAACTCGATGATTTTCAATCTCTTGGGCCCACATTAATCTGTTCTATTTTCCAGATCTTCCTAATTCATTTTTCAGATCATTCTCAGGGAATGTCCTCTGCTAACTTCCTTTGTTCATCTATCCTCTACTCGCAGCTGGGACAAGTTCTCTTTCCTTAAGTGGTTCAATCTGTGTAACATACCTTCTTTAATGGTGGTGGCAATAACCTTTTGCTTGAAGGTTTGCAGGAAGCAATCAGCATTACTAACACATCAGCCATCAGCTCCTTCATCTGCTGTCTCCTCTGTGTCACTTCAGAGCACCTAGTAGGGGACCAGGGACTTAAGGGGCTATCTATCAGTTCCCTTGAATGATGGGGACACAGTCTCTTTTGCTTTATTGCCCTATAATAGCAGAGACTGCATACGGAAAGTCAGAAGGAACTTGTCAGGGAAATTTCTTGCTGGAGTTCAGCAAATAAATTCACAGCATGAGCCGAAGGCTCAGGGCAGTTCCCTCTAACTCACAGTTTCCCTCTTCTCCCAGGGAGCTCTCCCACTCCGAGCACTCCACATCCTGGTTTTCGTGGTAGCTGCAGACCCGGGCAAGCGCACGATTGGGGAGCCCAGCTGGCCCCCCTGGCCAGGCCCGGGGTGTCAGGGACTCTACAATGAGAGCCAGATTTGGGCGCCACAGCTGGGAGTGAGTCTTTTGTTCCTTAACAAAGCAAGCGCCTGGATGGCAGGGCTGCCAGCACTCAGCCTTGCCAGGCAGGCATCAAGGAGCCCTCCTGGTGGATGTTTGTGACCCTTAAGCAGAGACAGCTCCCTCTGATTCCAAATGATGACAGGGAGACACTTTGGCAAATTCTGTTTGTACCAGCCAGCCACCCCTGCTCTCCCAGCGGAGGTGATTCTCATGCACCAGGGGCCTGTTAACTCAGGTGCGACACATGTTTTTCATTGGTAACCAACCGAATCCTGGCCAGCGCTTTCTGTCTTTTCTGCCAAAGGCCTTCTATATGCCCTCTGCAACCCATGGGCTGTCTTCTGTCTGAAGCAAGTTAAATGATGGATTCATTTACTCCAGGAAAGACAGTTAGGAGTTAAATGTCCTAATGCAGCTCACTCAATTTGTGGTGTCTGGTTATAAATACATAGGGACCTTCTGCTATGTGAGTTGTTGGATTTTTGCTGAGTTAGAACACATGCAGCTCCAGGTTGTTATCTACTTCGAGAAAACTCACATGAGAAAACCTAAATCACAAGCCAGATAGATTGGGGATGAATAATCTCCATTCAGAAAGGACTGCTCATGTTTCAAAAGCATTAGAAAACTTAAATACTCACCCCCTCCTGGGAAAAAACCCTACCTCAGTCTGTGGTGCTGGTGTCTAAAGTATCACAATTAAAACTGTATTCCTTCAGCTTTAGGCTCAGGCTCGTTGGGCAAATACTTTTGTGGAAATGATGAGGTTACAAGATAATCATGTACACTCAAGTATAAATAAGTTCAATCACTTCTTTCCTGAGAGCAGGTTTCCAAGAATGGAAGAGACTAGTTGCAACTGAATTCCTGAAAGAAGACAGAGGAGCAATATGAGCAGCAGTGAATGCAGAAAAAGAGAGTCTGAAGATTGGTGTTTGTTGCCTCACAATTCTGGGACAAGTCAGTTTTTCACTTTTTTAAATGTTTAAAATATATTTTATTGATTATACTATTACAGTTGTCCCATTTTTCCCTCTTTGCCCCTGTATCTGGTGCCACCCATTCCCTACTCAATTGCCCCTTCCCCCTTAGTCCATGTCCATGGGTCATGCATGTAAGTTCTTTGGCTTCTCCATTTCCTATACTGTTCTTAACCCCCCTGTCTATTCCGTACCTACCAATTATGCTCCTTAAACCCTGCCCCTCTTCCCCTATTCTCCCCCTTCCCTCTCCCAACTGATAACCCTCCAAATGATCTCCATGTCTATGATTCTGTCTCTGTTCTGCTCGTTTGCCTAGTTTGTTTTCTAGATTCAGTTGCTGACAGTTGTGAATTTATTACCACTTTAATGTTCATAGTTTTGATCTTTGTTTTTTTTTTAAATAAGTCCCTTTAACATTTCATATAATCATGTCGTGGTGATGATGAACTCCTTTAGCTTTACCTAGTCTGGGAAGCACTTTATCTGCCTTGGGAAAAGTCAGCTTTTTAAAGAGAGGGTTTTTGTCTGCTTTGTTTTTGCAGTTCTGTTCAATAAGTTTTTGTGATGATGGAAATATTCTCTATCCTCACTGCCCAAGGTGGTAGCCAATAGTCTCAGGTGCTTATGAAGCACATGAAAGGTGGTTAGTGTGACCGAAGAGTTGAATCTTTAATTTTATTTCATTTTAATAACCATGTATGGCTAATGCCTCCCATACTGGACAGTGTAGCACAGAATGCTTTTTTTCTCTGCTTTACATTTTATTTTACTCTCTTCTATCATAGCACATTAGAAGTAGCCACTAAGTAAAAATAATCTGGACATTAAAGTAAAATAAGTCACATGTCATTATTAATTGTGTCATAGCCCCATCAAAAAGACAAAAAATAAAAAAACCAGATTCATAAACCCCAATTCTTTATCCTTGTTGGTTATCTCCAAGTTGATTAAAGGGAGCGATACTCAATTTGTAAATGCACTTGGCAAACTTACCCTGCGATTGTTTCTATTCTTTTGTAAATTACAGACATTGAGATGAAGGCTCTGTAATTTCCTAGCTTTCCCTTTATTCCTGCATGGAAAATGGGTATTGCCCTGGCACCCTTCCACTTCGCTGCTATTTCATTTGAATACAGCAAATTCTTTACAGTGATTAACAAAGACTTCTGCTCTGTTCCTCTTTGAATATCATTCTGTTCCTGGAGATGGGCTGATTCGAGCTCTACTGCCTCTGACTCTCTCTGCTTCACTGATCTCAAAGACGTTCAGAACAACAGACACCCAAGTATTCCTAAATGACATGGGTTTTTTTGTGTGTATGTTCTTCTTTTGAATTTGTTGTATGTTTAGTAATTTTACCATCATCTCGAACTTTTTTCTCTTCTTTTCATTGTCCGACTCTAAATGTGCCCTTCACTCATTCCTCAAAAACCTAAAAGAATGCAAGCAGTTGGGTTTGGTGATTTGCTATTTTTAAGCTTCTTTCTGTTTTAAGATTTCAGTTTTTCTTTTTACTTGTGCTTATATCTCTTCAGGATTTACAATATTTTGTAAGCAGTCTTGATACCAGGCACTTTGGGGCATCTTGAATATACACATGGTTTCCCTTGAGTGCTATGATTTCTAATCCGTCCATTCATCATTGCACTGGAGTCACTTTTCCCCAAATCTAGCTCTCCTTTAAACCTTACCTGGATGGACTGTATAGATATAAATGTATAATATATACTACTCCATGAGTATCTATTATTATATGCTACTCCACAACTATATATTATTATATATATGATACTCATGGAGTAGTCCTCACCCTTGGAGAGTACTAAATGCTCAATTCCTAAGATACCTTGTATTTAGAAGACTCTGCTTAAGAGAGCTCTTTCAGACCATAGACTTGGTGGAGAAGGCTAGAACCCAAATAGGTTCCTGACTGTGACCATGAGCCCACCTTATACGACCAGATTCCAACACACAGAGTTCTCCTCACATCCTTCTCTCATTAGACCAGGAGTCGTAGAGTCAGCATGGCCGGAGGGGCCCAAACTCAAGAGGGATGCTTTCCTGGTACGAGTAGCCTTGCCAATCACTGCTCAAATGCTGCCACAGCACCGCCCTTGGAGTCATCGGATCCACATGTTTTCCTGGAGTAAACAAAAACCCTTGCTTGTCACCCTTCCTGGGGTGGGGTGGTTTCTGTATTTCTGTCCCTTGCCCAGGAGGGGATGCGTTTGTATTGTTATCTCAGTTACAACTCATACCAATGAATGACGACACTGGAGTAATTACTACCTCTTCAGTGTTCCCCCAGCACATAGTCACTGAGTAGCCGTCTCAGTGACCAGATGGCTGTCTCAGCATCACAGGGCTTGGGGACAGGTCCTAACAGCCCCAAAGCACAAGAGTAGTGACGCTGGCAATTTGGACATGCCAGAGAGAAGTTGTAAAGTGCTTCTTTTGTGCAGAAAGGTAAAAGTTCTTCACTTAATGAGAAAAGAAAAAAATCATACAGTGAGGTTGCCAAGACCTATGGTAAGGACAAAACTTGTATCTCTGAAATTGTGGAGAGCAAAAATTGTGGAGAGCAGGGCATATAAGAAAAAACAGTATATAACCGTGGTTTCAGGCATCCTCTGGAGGTCTTGGAATGTGTCCCCCATGGTAAGGGGGACTACTGTATGACCATTTAGATTCAACAACTGTTAAGAGAGAAATGTATTTTTATCTTTATGCGAGATGGGGAAATCAGATCAGAAAACTGTCAGTAACTTCTCCAAAGTTACACAGACGGTGAGAGGCAGAGCTGAGACATGAACATGCCTCATCTTCTCCAAGTCCGTCCTGCTGAACAGAACACTGGAGGGGAAGGAGATTGTCCAGAGCACGGGCAGGTCACCTATTGATCTCTATTCACTTAGACTCAGGCTGCTCTGAAAGCAGAAAGTGCACACGTGTTCACCACAGTTTCTGCAGCTCATAAATTGGAAGGGAGCCATCAGCCCTTTTCACGCAGGGCACTATAATAAACCTTGGCACAGGCCCTACAATTTGGTTATGGAAAGAAAACAGGAAACGAGTGCATTTTCATTGCAGCTTCCCTCTGAGGAGGGCTGGCATCTGCCCACTGCAGGGCTAGATTTTCTTGTCAATATTGTATTTACTATCCTGGTCACATGAGCCCAGAGAGTAGGATGAGTCACAGTTAACTGACTGCTAAATTAGGAAAATGTAATCCATTTGTTTCTTTCAAATTAGATCCCCCCAAAGCATTTTAAAGCTTTTTTTCTGGGCAATCATAGTCACAACCTAAACAGCAAATACCTTCCCAATGTATGCTAATCTGGCTCTCCTGTACATAAATAGACGGCCATTTGTAGCATTCTCTTCCCATTGTGATGGCAGGATTTTGATTATATTAATCTTCAACTGCAAATGCTTAATGGGTCCAGGGTTTCTTTTTAAAATAATAAAAATATTCTGAAAGTAGATGATGATAATTGTCACACAACATTGTGAATGTGCTAAGTGCCCCTGAATTATGTAATTGAAAATGATAAAAATGGGTGAAAGAGGTGAAGGGATTGAGAAGTGCATCTTTGAAGCATTTGTGCCACACTTTTATTTGTGCTGCATTCATTTCATCGTCCCTGAAAGCCTTCTGAATCATCCAAATAGTTTCCGTGGAGGAATGTTAAGCTTAACACAAAATTTAATGCAGATCCATTGCTCTACTCACTCATTCATTTTGAATGCAACACCCACACAGTACACATGCTTGTTCAATGGCATCTACCACCCCCACTGACTAGCACAGTGAAGTCGTCATTGTTCACACTCATGCATGCCAGTCCACTCTCCTTGGCTCCTAGGTTACATTGATGTTGTGCAAATCATTCTCATTGTATTAACAATGCCTGGACTTTTCCTGGACATATCATATAAATATATATAAAACTGGTCCACACATATGAAAGAACTGTCTTCAGATACTAGGCAAACTGGCAAGACAGGATGGCAATCCCTGTGAGAAGGGAAGCAAACAAGGCAAACTCCGCAGTTGTCCTGACTTTGCACCTGCAGTAATTTACTGAGCCACAGCACAGAGAGGAAGAGGGAACCCAGGTATTGCATAGGCATTCTTAGCAAGTAGAGAAAATAGAAGGTCAAGACAACTGTAATTTGTGACACAGATTACACAGGGTTTAGAGTAGAGAACCCAGCCAAGTCACATCTTAGTAACATGGGTTCAAGTAGCCTGAAGCACAAGCTTAATCGTCAAGGTGACCCATAAATAACTGGCTGTCCCAACATATTCAGTACAGCCTGAAAGTGTGTTGCTCCCTCCTTGGCCTAGCACCCTCAGCTTGATTTCCACATGTATCCTTTAGATTTTGCCAACAAAAATGAGCAAAACTGTACCCTTATTTGCTTCTCCTCTTGGGTTTGACTTTATAATTGCCTTCTAGCTATACTGGAATTGGATGATAGTTTGATATCCCTAGACTTGGGAAGATGCTTTTCCATTTGCACCAGTTCTGGGCCTATTTCTCAGATCCATTCCACTCTTTCCCCTCCTCTGTCCATATCACAGGTAAGCTGATACCTGCAAGTTATATTCTCTGCCTTCTGTGTGAGGCTGTAGGTCAGGAGAAAGGGAGAAGCCCACATAGGCTTTCCCTTCCTTCTCTGCTGTGGCAGCAGCACCAACAGCAGCTGTAATTCTTGCACAGTTCCAAGTCCTGCAAAGTGAGCCTGCCATAGTCTGGCCTCCACTGGTTGACTCTGGGCCCTGGGCTCTGGTAACCACCTCTTCCCTCTGCTCCTGCCTCCATAAGAAATGCAAAATTCTTCAATCACAGTCATAAAATGTCCTTAGATTTTAGGTGGACACTTGAACCGAGTCATTAGGATATGAACTCGAAGTCTCTGTGGCCCTTATCTGCTTTGTCACATGGCCACTCAACTTCTTAGAGCTTTGCTTTCAATGGGCACTTCGACCCAGGTGACTAGAAGTTTGCATTTAATCGCATCAGTCAGGGTTTAGCTGTATGCAACAGAAACTGATCAGACAAGGAACTTCTAAAGAGGACTTTTGGTAGCTCATGGACTCTTCAAGGGGCTGGAGGACCAGAACACAGTCGGGAACAGCACCCCAAACCAGGCTGCAGAGCTGGTCCATTTGAGGACAGCACTTCGGCTGCCACTGGGGCTAGCTCGCACTGCCAGCCCCCCGGAAATTAGATGCTGGAGCTGCTGCCCCCACTACGCCATTACCAATAATGGACTCTGCTTGTTCCCTATTTTTTAATGTCACTACCTTATAATTCAGAGTTATGTGATTGGTAAATACTAGTCCATGTGTTTTTTCATCCTCTCTAGGGAGAAGCAGACTCTACCTCCCTATCAGTGTGTGAATTCTCTACCCTAAAAGGAAATGTAGAAAAAGGCTCAGGTGCTGGACAAAGAAATGGCGCATATCCACAGCCCTGTATGAAACTTGAGTGCCTGATATGTGCCTGCATTCTGTGGTCAGGGGAGAGCGCTTCTTACGCACTCGGGATGTATCTTCCCGTGTTGCGGAACCTCCAGACTTGTCTTCACCTCCTCACGCCTGCTACTCAGACTCAATCCCTCTGAGCTCCAGCACCAGGGTAGCAGCTTGTAAAGCACAGGTGGCATACTGGGAGAAACTGAAGCATCTGGCATCAAGGCAAGCAGAGGCCATGGTCCCTTTTCTATACGCCCCCCCCCCCGCCCCCAGAGCCACAGAGCCGGCAAGCTGGTGCCATATCTGAGACTCCATCAACTTGGCTAACACTCACTCTAGCCTTCTTGATAAGCACCTTCTGAGGATTGCCACCAAAAGGGGCTCTGGGGTGCTTTAATGAAAAGACTCCTACCTCCCACTTCCACATCCCCACAACTCTCCTGTATCCCCAAATGCTCTGTCCACGCTAGGCCAGATGTGAGTTATATGCATCCTATGCAAGAATGAGCTATGATTCTTAGGGTCAAACATAGAAGGAAGAAGTAACATAGAAGGGAGGGGGAGTAAGGTCTGAGCTCTTTCAGACCCTAGGACTCACAGTTACTCTACTCCTTGCTGCTTGTCCGGGTGTGTTGCTCAGAAGCTTCTTTCTGGCAGATAGCCCCTGAGAGGGCAGATAAATACAGACAGGCTAGGGCTCAGGAGGCTTGGTGGTTGGTCTGCAATCAGGGGAGTACAGGATTTCTGTCTCGCTAGTGCGGTGGCCCAGATGTTTGTGGGTGACCATTTCCAGCTCCCTCACTCCCAGGCCCTCACCCATTCCTTTCACCTACTGAATGAGAATCCAGCTGGGTTCTTGCAGAGTTGAGGAGGCAATATTGGGAGACGGGAAGCGGGAAGGCTGGGCAAACGGAAAATGGGGTGGGAAGGGAGAGAAATAGGATTGATGCCTAGAGTGGTAGTGGGATGGACCACCCCATGAAGACAAAGGGCAGAGGTGGGTGGGGAACAGGAAATCTAATGGGCTGTGTTGCAGGTATTTGGACTTGGCCTGGGAGAGGCTCTGCAGGGGTGAGAAGCTCTGTGAGTGGAGCGTTGAGGCCTTTTTAACTAGAACCTTGAAGGGGATGAAAATGAAGACTCAAATCCTTCTACATTGCTGTTAGCAGCTGGACTCATCCTCTTTGAATATAGAGATGAGAACACAGGAGATCAGCTTATGTTTGGGTTACACCATAAAGGTGTGGACTTGAACACCCTTAAAATGGGCAAAATGAGTGAAGGGGGTCAAAAGGTAAAGGAATTTCGTGCTCCCACAGTGGGAATTGTAGCTCTTATGTTTTCATGTCTAATAAGAGCATGGTCTCTCGTGAAACGTAAAGTTGGCAGGCAGGACCCACGTGTGTGGTAGCGGAATTTCCTGTGGGAAAATCAGGTTGACATATTTCTTAGATTTAAAAGCTTGCTATTGCTGAAACCTCTCTCTCCCTGGATCAAAAGGACTTATGCTAATGCATGTCTAGGTTCTGCCTGGCCAGTGTTTACAATTCTTTTGAATTCAGCCCAAGCCTGTTGCCCTTCTATTTGCATGTCTCTCCTTTTGATGTACCTTCCTGAACTGTCTACCGCCTAACTCGAATCTACATATCTATGCATAGTTAATGAAGACCATTCTGATGTGAATGTGCTCTGAAACAACAAATAAAAGGCCGGGCTAAGCTACACACTGAGCCCTCTCCTGTATGGATAAGGGTGGGGTCACGTGGTCCCGAATTTCTCTAAGTCCTGCGTGTTTCTGTGTGAACTTATTCACGCATTCAGTCATGGTCATACAAATTCTGTGGGTCAGGATTCGCGACAAAAAAGTACAAACTTCCAATTATAAAATAAATAAGTCCTGGGGATGTCATTTTTCATCACTCTTCTCCACTAACTGCCTGCTTTTGCTGATCTGGCAATTCAACTTCCAACCTCCATTATTTCCTCCCAGCATTGCCCCCATCCTTGTAGCAGGATTTTGAAAGTGCTAAAAGAGTCCTGTTTACTCCCACCCACGGGCCTTATGCACTTTGGTTCCCTGAGTAGGATCCTGAATTTGGAGGCACTCCAAATGACAGAAAACTGGCAGGTTTCTCATCATTGATTCCTTGTGCTCTTGGGAGGAAAGGAGTTCTGCTGAGGACTTGGCTGAGCTCTTGGTTGTGTACCCCAGCCAGTTACTCGAAGTTCAAGGAACTTGACAGACAGAGGCCATTTGTCTGGGCAGAGATGTGAAGGGCCTGGTGAGCCTGCCATGACACTCTGACACCTTCTGTCTTCATCCAGAAAGCCTCCTTTCTAACCAGGCTCATTGTGGCATGTTCCACGTGGGAACCTGGGCCCACCAAGGGTAGCTATGGACCCTGGTCCCTCCGGTGTCCCACAGGAGCAGTGAGAGAGAGTGTGTGTGTGTGTATGTGTTTTACTCAGTTAAAAAAAAAAAGACAGAAGGCATAGACAGATTTCTAGCAAACAGGCTGTGTTAGTTTAGACTAGTAAACCACAGCCAATATCGTTAATGAATTTGTGATTATTATTTCTGTATTTATTTTGTATTTAATCGCCCTAAAAAGAGTAAAATAGTGAGAAAAACTATATATATATGTACTAAGCTTTCAAATGACCAGCCAGTTCCCATAGTGGCATACTCAGGGCATCAACAGAGGTCAATTCCAAGGATTAGAGATTATGGATTTTTTCTATTAAAAACAAAAGCTTTTGTGGGAGTCTTTTAAAAATTCTACTTTTTAAAAATAGCAAAACCAACACATCATTGTGTCCATCCTGCTATCTCCAGCCTGTTACCACCCCTATCAGTGCCGAGTCGGGAAAGACGGGAAGCAGTTCTTCCCAGGACCCCGGACGAGGCTGAGGGGCATGAACAAGTTCCCCCTTTTTGCTTTTACCCAGCAGCAAGAGCTGGGAATTGGGTGGCTTGCCCCTGACTTCATCATGCTGGGGTACAGAAGGGCATTTGCCCGCAGTTGGAGCGAGACCTCTTGGCTGAGATTCCATCAGTCACTGCAGATCCCTGGTTTCTGTGGCTCCCACCGAACAACTTTTGACCGCACAATAGATTGCCTGTGGAGTTTTAAAAAAATCTGTGTCCAAACCACACCCCAACCAACTCAGTCAGAACCTACAGAACCTACAGGCTTCAGGACTTTGTTCAAGATTGTTTTTATGGTGTTAAAATATACATAACATAAAATTTACCATTGTAACCATGTTTAAGTGGACAGTTCAGGGTCATTAAGCATGTTCATGAGTTGGGCAACCACCCCTACCATCCGTCTCCAGGACTTTCTCATTCTCCCAAATGCAAGGTTTGTCCCCGTGGGACACTGACTCCTCCTTCCTCCATGCCCCCAGCCTCTGGTAACCACCACCCTACTTTCTTTCTCCAGGAATTTGGCTATTCTAGGTCCCTCATGTAAATAGAATCATACAGGATTTGTCCTTTTGTGTTTGCCTTATTTCACTCTGCATAATGTCTTCAAGATTTATTCACGTTGTAACATGTGTGAGAATCTTTTTCCCTTTTAAGGGTAAATAATATTCCATTGTATGCAGATATCACCACCAAATACCCCTGCCCAGATCCCTGAGAGAAAGGGCTCGCTTCTCACCCCTCTATCACTAAATTGGAAGTTAACCACGTTCTGCAGCTGAATTTAGTCTTATATTTCAGCCAAAGCACAGTGCGGTTTAGACAACTAAATATGTCTTTTCAAGTGAAACAAAGAAATTAATTAAAGCCAGACAGGAAGTGTGTCTGATGTGGTGTCTGGAATTGTACCCCCTCTCGGGCCTGCAGGTACCAACAAGGAAGGTGCAATGTGGCAGGTGGTTGTAGAGAACCTAAGCCAGACCTTGAAGTGAACAGAATACCCCTCATGGGGTCCATGGTAGTGCCAGTGAGCATGTTGTGTGGCCCACACCCATAGGGATGGAGTCAATGTTGAATGAGTGTGCTTGTATTCAAGCATGCATGTGTATGCATGTATGTGTGCATGTGTGCAAGAATGAGTGCATACATGTGCATGTGCAAGCACTGCTTTGAGACGTGGGCAGGGGCGAGGGGGGAAGACAGTAGAAGAGTCAGGACCATGACGAATGGGCATCTTTTATGTTCCTCAGTAAAAAGGGACAGGGTCTCTGACAAAAGGAAAAAAGAGTAATAAAGGTGCTGGGGAAGCTAATAAGTGGGGCACATTCCTGTATGTCTTTTTGTGTAATCCTTTGTTCCACTTTTTCAGATCAGTAGGTGGAGGTAGACAGAGTTCTCTTGTCCTGAAAAAGGCAGAGTGCTGGGTAAGTGAGGTTACTGGGATTTGATTTCTGGTCTTTGACACCAAACAAGCCTGCAGACACTCCATTCCCCACACTGCCTCCCTAGTGGCCCCTTCCTGCCGTCTTTGCTGGAATCAGTGGACATGTATCCTGGTGACTAAATGCAGCCTTGGAGGAAGTGCTTTGCCCTCCCAGGCCTCCATGCATTCACCCGCAAAAGGAGGCTGATGAGTTAGGTGAATGCAAAGATTCCTTCTAGGTCCAACGACCTGTTTGTGAGGCCTGACAGATTTTGTGGGGGCAGTGCAGGGTAACCCAGACTCTGGGCTAAGCTGGTCATGGTGGACACCTTCCCTCATCAGCCCCAGGCACACCTAATGACATTTAGTTTCCAAAAAGTTGACTTGGAATGAAACACTGGTTTTAGAGTGAGAAAGAGCACCTGGCCCAATGAGAGTTCGGTAATGATCTGATGAATGAATGAAAGATCAGCTGGCCTCCAGCACTCCCTGGGCCGCGTGTTAGTGGCAGGGGAAGTGGAGGTGCCGTGTGCAGTAGACATAGAGAAGTATCTGTACCTACCCTAACTTGAACAGATATTTACTACCAGGGCCACACGGTGGGTTGGATTATTTTTAAGGAACATACTGTTGAGATACAGTATGCTCAACTATAGGAGACTGTTCTGCATGGTGTGGGCCCAGCTCCCACTTGGAAACTCCAGTGGAAAGTGAGGTCTGTTACATAGGACCCATGCCCACAGATAGGTTCTCCTATGGGAAATCAGGCCTGCATTATGCCTAGGCCGCTTTGAGACTTGCTTTTTGCTAAAATTCCCTCACCCTGAATTGAGGCAGCAAATGTTTACTGCATATCTTTAAAGTAACTTCCTAAAATCTGTGCTAAACCTTCCAGTTCAACCACTTTTACCTTCACATTTGCAAATATCCTTCCTTTTTGATGTAATCAGCAACATCCTCTCCTTTGTTTTCAGTAAAAGGTAACCACCTAAAGAGAACCTGTGCATAGTAAATGAGGAAATTCCTCAATGTAATGGGCCCAGAAAAGCAATAAAAGTCTGTCAAGGCAAGGGTCGGGGCGCCTCTCCCCTTGAGAGAGTGGCCATGCCATCTCTTTTCCTCCACAGGATTCGGTAGTCTGTGTGAATTTGTCTCGTCTCAGCCACAATGCTGCAGACCCCATGAGTCAGGGTCCGTCTCACTCAACATCACTAATCATCAGAGAGATGCAAATTAAAACCACAGTGAGATATTACTCACACTTGCCATAATGTCTACCATCAATAAATCAACACACATTAAGTAATGGTGAGGATGTGGAAGAAAGAGAACCCTCATGTGCTATTGGTGGGAATGAAGATTGGTGCAGCCACTGTGGAAAGTAGTATGGAGTTTCCTCAAAAAATTAAAAATGGAACTGCCATATGACTCAGGGATATCACTTCTGGGAATTTATCCTAAGAATCCCAAAACACTGATTCAAAAGAATATGTGCACTCCAATGTTCATAGCAGCATTATTTGCAATAGCCAGGATCTGTACTGTAAACAGTCCAACTGCCCATCGGTAGATAAATGGATAAAAAAGCTGTGGTATCTGCACAAGATGGAATACTACACAGCCATAAAAAAGAAGGAAACGTTGCCTTTTGCAACAGTAGGTATAGACCTGGAGATTATTATGATAAGTGAAATGAGCCAGTCAGAGAAAGACAATACCAAATGATGTCACTCATATGTACACTCTAATGAACAAAATAAACTGATGAACAAAATAGAAACAGAGGCATGGGTAAATGGAACAGACTGACAGCTGTCAGAAGGGAGTGGGGACTGGATGAAAGAAGGTAAAGGGATTAGCCAAAGAACATATGTGCATAACTCATAGACACAGACAACAGTGTGGCCATGGCCAGAGGGAAGGGGTTGGGGGCAGGGGCTGGGTGGAGGTGGGAAAATGGGGGGAGAATGAGACATATGTAATAGCACCAACAATGAAGTTTAAAAAAGGGAAGAAGATACAATTTCGGTGGGTTGGTTAAATAACTTACTTTGATGTGGTACTTTGCAGACCTTCCGAGATATACAGCTCATGTTTGCGGAAAAAAAGAAGTGAAAGTTCAAGGCTGCTGCCTGTTTTTCTTTGCTGCAAAGAGGGCAACCCAGAGTAAGTGGTCTTTCGTATCTACGAGCCCATTAGTTAGTGCTACAATGCATCAGGGAAGGTCCTGGAGTCCCGGGGAGTGGAGATCGAAATGTCACAGCATGTTCAGGTGAGGACATTGGGAGGCGACAGTGTCCAGAGAAGCACGTTGGGGATGGCAGCCCGCAGTTCCTCTGAGATGTGTAATGTTCGGTTCTGTCATTGTCAGCAGCGTCTGTTACCTTCCTAAATGCTTCATGTGAGTGATTGCAAGGAAATTTGAAATGTGGGGTGTGGGTCACGGTAGGACAGGGAAGAAAACCATTGCAGGAGCTAAGAGAGAGCAAAGACGGTGGATTAATAAGCAGGAGCCGTGCGTTCAGACAGTCCTGAGCTCCTCGAAAATCCCAGGCAGACTTGGACTTTTCTCTCTACATGGCAGAGTTTGCTTGAATTTCAGAGGGGGCAAGAGCTTACCTGGAACCCGTGAGTGAAGGGACATGTGGCTTAGGAAGCACGTAGGGCAGGCCCAGAGGCCACATGGCTGCTGTGGCCCACCGCTGCCACGGGGTACGCCTGCGTGTAACACAGTGTAGATGTTCAGGAGCGGGAAGACAGTGGCTACGGTTGAAAGTCACTGGATCCAATAGTTACGAAAAGTAAAGAAGTGAGAAGTATCTGAGGATTCAAAACCACTTAGGAAAAAAAACCCCACTAACAATAATTGTAATGGACACAAAAATCTCTGGACTGAAATGCCTCCTTTTCAAAAGCTTCCTAGTAATTAATGAGAATGAGAGAGGAGAGAGTAGGGAAAATGTTTTCTGTGGAAAAATTATTTTTACCTCAATTTAGAAATATGAAGTGGGTTTCACTGGCCTGATCAGGAGAGGGACTTCAATTGTGACGCATTCTCTCTTCCCGCCAGCTGCTGGCCGCTCTCCTTGCCGTGGTCACGGCATGCAGGGTCTGTGGTGTGACTCGACTGTGGAGTCTGACCACCAGGGTTGGCCCAGGCTGCACCACCACAGGCCCATTACTCACCGGGGCTGGGGTGAACGTTACCTAAGATAGCAGGCAAGAAGGCTGAGGTTTTGGCAAACCTCTCATCAGGGAGCCCTGATTTGGCTCGTGTGTGCTTAATCATGTTTCCATGGAAACTCCGTAGTTTTCCAATTTATTGTAGTTGGGGAGTTTACATCTCCTTTCTCTCCCCACTCATGTCATGGTATTATGTAGTCTTTCTCCAAGAAGCTAAAAACCTCCCCAAGTTTTACGCAGTTGCTTCAGGACATCCAGGCCTTCCCCGACCACCCGACATAGCAGACTTCATCTCTCACCACCGCCCCACCCGCGAGCGGAGGCACTCTATTTCATCACCATTTAATTCACTTTATTCCATCGTGTTGGTTGTAGTCATCGCACGGTCTGGAATTTGTTTTGGTGATCGTTTCTTTGCTTCCCCCACTAGATCGTGAGGGTCACTGGAACAGCAGTTCTTGCCTGTTTTGTGGACTGCCATATCCTCTCAATGTAAAATAGTGACCAGGAAATAGTATGTACTTAATACTTACTTTCTTGGGCAGTCAGTCTTTTTCTCCTGACCAAAACAGGCTTGCTTTTTAGAAGGATAATTCTAGTGACAGAATGGAAGGTACCACAGAAACAGTAAGGATGGCGATGGGATGGACACGGGCAAGAATGATGGAGAAAGAGAAGGATGGAGGCCTGGCAGGCTGTCCTGTATTGGCTCGTGTCTCCTTGAGTGGGGAGACTGTTTCCTGGCGTGAAGGGTTGGTGTTGGCTGCATCCCTTGCCTGGAATGCTCTTTCTCTGGCTCCCCCTTCAGTCTCACCTTAACTATAACCTGTTCATAGAGGCTTTTCCGGAAATTGGATCTCCAGAGACTCGGTACAACCAGCTGAGGTTCTGACCAGCTGAGGTTCTGAGGTACTGACACTGAATGCCCTGAGGACTTCAAGGTTAGCACTGAGGCCATTAGGAAGTGAGCTCCAACGAGGCAGGAGTGTCTTTTTAGCATGTGGTACATAGTAGGTGCTCAGTAAGTATTTATGGAATGCATGAATAAATGGTTTTCCTGCGGTTTCTTTTGTTTTACTGTTAACGTGTTTTTCTACTTTGGTGTTGAAATTATGTATGTTTTTTCTTTTGGATGTAAGCACTTACAGATGTTTGTTTGTTTTGAACGACTTGTCTGTTTGAGAAGACAGCCGAGCCAGGTGCTGATGCTGTTCATCTACAGGTCAAATGTTTTCCTTCCTTCCCCTGCCTTTGCCTTTGGGCTGGTTTAACTTGGAAAACATCCTGCCATGTGACTCTGCCACAGATTCAGAAATTCAGTCACAGAGAGGCTTTGGGTTGGGGTGGAGCTCAAGAACAAGATCCCGCAACTTTATCAACATTAATCCAGGATAGGCTCGTAGGACTGCGGGTAACAGGGATGAGAATTCAGATCAAATCATACATCTATTTAGTGCTTGTTGTGTGCAGGGAACTGGTGTATGGTATGGGGGACATTTCAAAGCTCAAATATGCCCCCAAGGGGCAGTGGGCCAGCTGGAGAAATGGCACTCCACTCCAGAGTGATGACATTGGACATACAGATGGAGAAATTGTGGAAACAGATGTGATGCCCAGCAGACAGTTGGCTGTGGAGCGTTTGTGGTCTGGGTTTGAGATTTTAGGAATCATAAAGGTGGCAGCAAATATTCAGAATAGTGACCTTAAAGGAGCAGGAAGATCCCAAATCATTAAAAAAATGAAAATAATCTTAGTGCAGATTGTATTCATGGAGGGAGAGAGGTGGGCCGGCAAACCGTCTTCTTTGCTAACAGTGACACAAAGGATGGGGTATGTCTGGCCCACCTTAAGTGGGGCCTCAGATTCCTCCACATCCCTTAAGAAACACGTGTTCAATACCACCTTGTCATAGCATTGTGAAGACTGCGCTAGCCCACGGGCTACACAACTTCAGTTTCCCAGGCAGCCCAGTTGAGAAAGCTGGTCCGTGATCCGGGATTCAGAACAGACTCTTAGCTCCAAGACTCTTAGCTCCAAGACAGCTTGGAGATGGGAACAGCTCTGGGAAAGGACAGGAAATTCTCCCCACATGAAGAGAAATAATGCAGGGGCTTGAAACCAAGATAGCCGTTTGCCTAGAAGTCCCAAAACAACTTGTGTCCCTCACTTCCTGTGCCTCCCAGGGGCACAGAGAAGCCCAGCAGCTTCCTCAAAGTCCTCATGGAGCCGGGACTCCAACTCAGCACCTTTTCTGCGGAGTTTAGGAGCCCAGCTACCACATCTCTAGTGTGGCCATTGGGCACATCCTCCTACCTGCCATGGTGGAGAGTTGGTGGTTAAAATCCCCAAACCATGGTTATGCACTAAGGGCATATAAATGAGTCACTCTTTCTTAATACAAATTTTTATTTATTTATTTTTTATCCTCACCTGAGCACACGGTTAATGATTTTAGAGAGAGGGGAGGGGAGGGAGAGAGAGGGAGAGAAACATCGATGTGAGAGAGAACCATCAATTGGTTGCCTCTTGTACGTACTCTGACCGGGGAGTGAACTTGCAATCTAAGCATGTACCCTGACCAGGAATCAAACCTGCAACATTTATGAGATGATGCTCCAACCAACTGAGCCAAGCTGGCCAGCGCTAAATGAGTCACTCTTGATCTTCCCAAATACCAAATGAATTTTAACAAGCTTTTATATAAAACTGACCTTTATTGCAATTAAAAAAGAACAAAAACACAATTTGATAAGTGCCTTTAATTACAATGTACCTGCTATTTACATGTAATTATATATAGCTTGAATAAGGTTCATTACATGTAAACGGTAAGATATTAGAAGTTCGACTCCAGCCTTTGGGGAACATTCAGAATAAAAATACTACAGGCAGAAACACAGGAAAAAAGTAACCATTTCAGTCCGTAGGCACCACAGATGGATGAATGATCGAGACCTGGCCCCAGAAGAGAGCTGTAAATACGAGTCAAAGTGAAACTTACTCTTAACACGACTAACAGTATTGCTATTGTTTAAGCCCTAAACATAGTAATTGATCATTAAAAACAATACATCAATTTATATAGCACCTTCCTTCCAGTGTTCAAAGCATTGGTATTTCCCTATCTCATTTGTCCCCAATAACATCCCTATGAGGTAGGCAATGGTTGGTATCATTATCTCCATTTTGTACAGAGAAACTGAGGCACGGAGAAGTTAACTCATTTGTTCAATGTCACATAGTAAAGTTAATGCTGGAACAGTGACCAGAGAGCCGTGAGCTCGTCTCCAAAACCAATGCTTTTTTAAAAATTATCCCCTCTCAGAATTTAATTCAACACCTCAACCCACATTTCCAAGAATAAAAAATGTGCATTTTTTTCTCCCATAAAAATTGTTGAACTGCTATAGGCAAAAAACTCCTACCCTGGGGTGGATGGCGCTACACTGTCCTAGAGTTTGTGGGAGTCGTTTGTTGGGTTTGTGTTTCCACTATGAGGAATTTCTTTTCTTAGTTAAAACAAAGTCAGAAGTCTTTAGATGAAACATCTGAAAGGGTGGATTGAGTGACCTACAAATTATAGTTTTATTAACCATATTATGCTATCTACACATCAGGTTGATTCCTGAATTTATAAAGAAGAAAATGTCTAAACAATAATTTAAATCGTTGAGATAGCTTTGCTCATTTATACCTACTTATACCTGCTCCTTAAGAGATTCAGAGTGGTGGACAGAGATTTGGGATAGTACATTTTCCAGACACATAACCAGACAGGGGCAGGAAGGCTTCCCCACATCACTGAGTTTAAATTTTACTTCTGGTCCAGCCCTGCCCCGCCCCATAATGAAGTATGTAGTTGGCACTCAGAAAAAAAATTTTTTTTAAAAAGTGTCAAAATCTGAGGCATATAGGACCCTCTCAGATGCTTGTGGATGTGGACATAAAATTCAGCTTTCCTGACATTTTCCCCTGGCTTCTGCCTTCATGACCATCAGGGTGCAGCTGCTTCCCAGGACTCCAGGAGGCAGTGCGGAGGAGCCCCCAGGAATCAGCTTTCTAGTACGGCTCCAGGAAATACAAGAGAAGCCTGTGTTCCTACACAAATTGTAAAAAAGTATGCAAGCTTGTGGGATGGGTCACGAACACCACGCCAGGTTCATCTATGGGTTTCACATTAAAAATACATAAAAACATGTCAAGGTAATGTTCAAGTCCCTTACAGACAGGCAGACTCAGGCCTCGGCGTCAGTCTCCTGGCTCAGGGAAGGGAACTGCTGTCTATCACTGCAGCTTCTCCTACCTCAGTGGGGACCTAAAGTTAAAAAAATCATCTTTAAGCTTAAGAAAGGAAAAGGAAAGAGTTTGTTTTAAACTCATGGTTTCCAACTTGTAGAGTTAACAAACAAACAAACAAAAGGAAACAAAACTAGATATTATGACCAGACAGTTCTGGACTACAAACCCCAGGGGCAAAGGTTAGTCTCTCTTTTTGACTTAATTGTCCTATTAAGGGTGACAAACTACTATATTGGATAGCCTTTTAAAAATTAAATGCATAAAGACAATGAGCAGCTGTTAATATGGAAAAAAATTACAGTCTAGAATATCTATTCAAATAATAACTATGATGCTAAGTTTACTTAGAGTGGACTTAAAAAAAATCAAAACTAAACAAAACTCTCAAGACTAATGCTGGTGGATCCTCAGGTGTCCAGAAAGGGAGACGTGCAGCTTCCGTGCACCACTCGCCTGGGCTCATCCTTAAAGGGAGCGTGGTTTCTCACTCCAAACAGCAGTTTGCCTAGAAATGATCAGGCTACTCAGTGTCTGGCAACTGCAGTTAGATGCTTGAACACTCTCATTTCCTCAGGACATGGGAGAGTAGCTCAAACTATTTACAACTGACATAACTCACAAGAAGTATTTCATAGGACGAGGGCAGGCAATAGCTACCTGACTAAAACATGTTGTTTTATAAATGATTACTTCTGACAAGAAAGGGTTTTTTTTTTCCCTTTAAAATAAACAGCATCCCACTTTACAGGAAACTATTGGTCTACTGCACAGAGATCGATCTTCAACTTGAGCTTCAGGAGACACAGGGCTGCCTCAGTGTGTTGTGGGGGACAGCGAGCTTACCGGTTTACAGCATGGTCATGTGAGAATTTTTCTGCATTTGTGAGTTTGAGTACTCAACACAATTTTTTAAAAGCTGTTTTCCATGGCCCCTTGGTGACAACCAGTCTCATGAGAGATGTGGGCAAGTGTGTACCTGGCTGAGCAAAGCTCATGACAAAGGACAACTAACATCTGCTTTCTGGGGTTGGTCAGTGGCTTCACCTGGGTAGCCTGCTGTGCAGGAGAATGAGGTGGGTGGAGTTGTCTGCTCACCTGGAGGTGAGATGGCTCTACGCCAAGAGGCAGGGCTGTGAATGGTATTGGAGAAGAAAGACAAGAGCGGACTAGGAGGGACTGGGGTGGGGAAGAGGCCCAGCGCTTGTGCTGGGCAAAGTGACAGAAGGTATTCTGTGCAGGAGGAGCCCAGGCGAGACTGGAAGAAATAGTGCCTCCCTGTCCACAATCTTTCAACTGCTCCTTAAAAGGACTAGAGTCAGGGAGGAAAAATTTATAAGCTGTGGAAGGCAATATGAGATATTTTTGGACTAAAACTAAGGTTTAAAAATTCCCAGCACAATTTCTCACTCTTTTGTGAGCTGAAAAATTTGACCATGGCAGAGACATTTTGACATATTGAGTCAAAATTCTACTTAGTGTCGAGAATTATTTTTGAGTAAGAGGAGTATTTTGAAACCATGGGACCACCTAGCAGACAATAAGTCACTTTTTGGGGGAACTATTTTTATGAGTAAAAACATCCAAGAACAATGAAATGTAAGTTCCTATATATTTACCTATGTTTCAAACTTCCCCTGAATATGTGAGTCATATTAATACAGCACAATTACTTAAGCGGCAACAACATTAAAATATTTACTGTTGCCACTTTAACAAACAGAAGTCTGAGAAATAACAACTACCGGCCTTTGTAATCCATTACACTAGGTGATCTGAAACGCCCAGACCCCAGTACGTTTTTACAAATACTTACAGCATATACGTGTGAGCAAAGAAAAATCTACTCTAACTGCATTAAGATAAATGGGTATCAAATTGAATGCTTAAAAAAATTACCTTTTTAACAAAAATTGCATTTCCCATTTTGTCTGGCATGAAGATGAATCTGAACTACCATTTCTTAGTTAAATCAAAGAAAAACCTGGAAAAATAATAAAACACTTTATAAATATTAGAGACTGGATGTAAACATGGACTTGAAATGAACCGTAGGGAAAAAAGCACTTATGAATGTTTGTTCTCTTCTGGACCATGATTTCATTTAATTTACTTTGGTAATTCCAGATGCAGACTCTAATTTATCATGGTTTCTGGACTGATCTGTCTAAGTCAAACACTTTCTAAGTGCGTACAACCTGTCTAATGCCACTGTTAAAAACAATGTATCAAAGAAAAGGTACAATGCAGAGCAAGAAAATACTGCCAAAGGACCAGGAATCTCAATTTCATTGCAAATACAGCCATATTTGCTATTATAGACACACGTTTCTATTTTCACTCAGTCACTTATTAACAGCAAATATTACACTTTAACTTCGCCCAGTTACACAGCACAATGAGCCTGTCAAGATTTCCTTGAAATACCCATCAGTACCTACTTGGCTTCCAGCAACCAAAGCGAAGCTGGCCAGGCACCAGACAGCAACACCTTCAGGGGAACAGCATCACCAGATCCCATGGAGTCACATTTACAAGGGGCACTGGAAACTGTCATTGACTCACTCACAAAGTCCTCATGCAGTCTCGCACTGAAGCTCTGTGACTACAGCTCGGTTACCAGCTGAGAGCAGTTCCTTTACACATCAGACTCCAGCACTGCTTATGGATTCTCTGGTTCTGACGAGGACGAAAGAAAACGGCCCCACATGAGAACGGGCTCTGCTTTTGCTACCTGGTGGGGTCATCCTGCTGTGGCCCCATCCTGGTTCACGTGGCTCTTGTAGCTTTGGCCAGGTCACTTCTCCAACACCTGAGACACCTGTTCATATCTCCTCTTATGAGGCTGAATATACAGTGAGTCACATGGATAATAAAACTATTTAAAATACCACTGCTCTTCAGCTAGAAGAATTATGGAAACAATTTAAAATCTGAATTTATTCATTAGAAAAACTAAATGAGAGCAACTTAAGAAGGTTTTCCCATAAATACCAAATGAAAATTATTGGAGAATTGTTTCCGTTCTGCTTTTATTATGATAGTCTTCACACTAGTAAAATAAACATTCAAAATACTTAATAGAATAATAGGACATATGCTAATTAATTGAGCACCAGAACATATATGTGTATATATGTATACCGTCTGTGTGTGTGTGTACTGCGTGTTACTGGTTAAAGTGAGTAAATGCTCTAACTAGAAAAGGGAAAATACAACATGAGAAGCAAAGACAGGGACATGCTGAGGTTAAGTTTTATTTCTTGATGTTGCCTACCTACTGTTAACTAGCTCTCAATTTGAATTAACTCTTAGATTTTGAGGGCAAATAAATCAGTAATTGCCTTTTTCCCCAAAAGGAGAGCTTCAAAATCTTTCCTAGAACTAGTGATATAACTGAGTGCAGGATAGGAACAAAAATTACTTTTTTTCAAATTTAAAATTTCCTCAAACATTTCACATGAAACAGGTTATACTTCCCTATTGACTGAATTTGGGAAATAGTAAAAGCAGCAGGAAAAAACTCTCCTAAGCTTGAAAAATATTTGAATAAGGATGAAGATCCTACTTTTAAGAAAGAGAAGTTTATAATTCTGATTTATACAATGAAAAAAAATTTCCTAAAACTTGTTTTTATCTTTTTATATGATTTCACTAACCTAGGTTATTATAATGGAATGGAATTATAATGGAATATGGATGTCAGATGTCAAAGTTGACTTTTAAAGATACAGTAAGTTCTTTTTTTTTTTTTGGTAACTACCTTTCATACATTTAAACTGTAGCATTTAACTCAAAATGAAACCCCTTTCAAAAGAAGCTATAGGCTCTTGTCCAATTCAAACAATGTAGCACAGATTTTCGACAAATACAGTAAAAGTGATGGCATTTATGAAATACTCAGTATAAGGTCAAAACAGTGATGATACATCAATAAGCGTCCTTCACTCAGGTGCCAGTGGTCTGCAGAATGGAGCCGTCCCCTGAAGCCCATCTCCGACTCTCTGAGGCTCTGCTGTCGCTCATTTTTTAGGATCTGTACTGGAGGACCTTACTTTAGCTCCCGTTAAAGTAAACTTACAACACTTTATATTCCAGCTTATTCTTAGCAGCAGATCTCAAAGCAAGAGAGATATTTCAGTGCACATTTTCTGGCTATACTGCACAGCCTGCATTTCAACACTTCTGGGGGAAACTCTGATCATAATGGAATTTAAGAGGATATGACTATTTATAAAGAGCCTCTCTCTTTAGATGGTTTTTATATTTTAGAGATGATACTTCCCTGGCAATAAATAAAAACATCATAAAATACAGTAAACTTTTGAATGGTCAGGCACTCATGAAGGACATGGTGCTGCAGGCACAGTGCTGGGGGGGCCACAGGGCATGGCTACCACCACACACTAAACGGACCCCGTGACAAAGAGACAGCTGGGTCAAACTCACTAATATGAAGCAGTGGAAAGTACCAGGCAAAAACAGTGCTTATTTAGGATGTAAATTCCGAGGGCAAGTGTCTCGTACCATCTGGGTAACTCCCTAATCTGAGGGAATCCTGCCATTATTTTCTAATCAATGATGACGGCACTCATGCACATGGAGTCTCGAAGCGAGTAACCAGGCTGACTGGGAAATGACAGCCAGTTTGCCTGAAGAGAGCTCACTTCACAATCTCAGAAACACGCTGCCGAGCAGCCACAAGCCAAGCCGTGAGTGTGAGGGACGGAAAACACCTCACTGGGTGTCAGCAAGCAGCCGGTCCCTACAGTTTCCAAATGCTTCCCCTCCCAATCCCATTCTTTGTCGTAACGAGTGAGGACAGCAAGATGGTGCAATCTGAAAAGTCACAGATGCCCCAGTGGTGTGGACTAACTGCTTGCCTCTCTGTTCTGCCTGTAACAGTGTGAGACAGCTCCCTCTCTGCAGCCCACACGACGCAATGACCAGGTTCCTTTCAAAATGGAAAGTGAGTAACTTTCCCAAAGTTGGCCTTACCAAATCTAGAGACAATTAAATTCAAACCAGGCTTATCTTCAATCTGAGTTACTACAAGCACTGATTTTTGTAAAATGAAGGAAAAAAAATTATGTCATCCGGTACCTGGATTTGCAAGTACTGGACTACAGAATTCATCGTTTTCTTCAAAATGTAACCAAACCCTAAGAGTTATTTACACCTTCGTGAGTAACGCACAGTCACCCTTAGTCAGATTTTGTTCTTTTTTCCATTTTTACCACTTCAAATTTTTCAATCTTTCCCATCACAAACCACTGAAAATGATCACTTATGATTATTCCACTGATTTCTCTGAGAGCTCGATGATGCTGATCATCCAAGTACCATTTGACAAGTTTGAGTCTTTAAAAACCTTCAATGTTTTAAACACTTGGTTAGAAAAATGATAATAATGACATAACTTCCTAGCTTATGTGCTTTATGGTGTCTTTTCAAAATGAAAGTATAAATCATTGTACATAAAATCAAAATAGTTAATATATATTTTTCTGGCACTTCCTAGAAATTAGGCATTAAACATAAAACATCTTATAAATTTATATAACAAAAATAAATGCTTACATTTAATCTCAGTTAGAGTACCTTAGGGCAGCAGTTAACTTACGGAACTCATGCTGCTGGTGTGGCCTCAGAGAGCATCAGAAACGCACATTCAAGTCCACAGCCAGTCAGAGGCAGCCGTCATGGGCCAGGAGTGAGGTCTGCGTCCCAACACAGACATTAAGGCTCTCTGTTTCGGAGGAATGGGCCCTGGGCTAAAACAAGTGCAGTAGTACCACAGCGTTCACCGCAAATACTTCAAAGGTTCTGAAGTTTCAAATACTGGGAGGAAAATTGTTTTGACTAGAAAAATAAAATAAAGCATCTAAAAATGACTTCAAGTCCTTTGGGAGAAGCTGCTGACGTGGAGTGTCTGTATCAGAAGGCATGAAGACTCAAGACCCTCGGGGGGGGGGGGGTCTGACAGTACCAGCAACCATGGTTTCTTACCATCTGAAAACACCTATACTGAAGGCAAAGGCCAAGCCCTGTGGGCCAAATTCCTTGGAATGAACCAGTAGAAATGGGGAGATTTTGAGGGGGGGAATAGCAGACAGCAACCAAAGAAGGAAGGAAGGAAACCTGGCTCTTCTGAATGGCAGTATTTAGGCAGGTGGAGTTGCGGTTCCTCCGCTGACAGCAGGGACCTGTCCCGAGGACATGGGGACTCGAGGACTGTGCTTGGGTGTGGCAGTGCCTGGCAGCCAGGTGTGCACCTTCCTGTTCCCAAACTCTCTGGGCAGCTTCACTGTCCTCAGTCACCAAAGCAGTGTGTAAAGTGGAAGGGACACTGCTCCTTGTTGTTTTTTTGTCCCCTACCAGCTGGTCCTAGGCCATCAGGGGTTGTCTTCTGAGTTTCTAGAGCCTGGTGACATCTCTGCATTGCTGCAAGTCCCCAATGCTCTCGTAGTCATTCTCCTTCGGAAAGGGGCCGTGGTGGCCACTGGTCTCCAGGATGGCCTTTTCATCCTCTCTGCTCAGAGTCTGGATTGCCTCATAGTCGGGTTCAGGCTCCTCCTGGGGTCTCCCTGCCTGTGGAATCGTGGTGATGCTGTTGGGAGTTTTCTCGAAGTCTTTAACAGTCGCATAGAGGTCATTACAGGAAGACAGGGGCCTCTGAACAGCTCCTGAGCTGGACTCTGGTGCTTTAAGTGACTGTCCTGATTTATTCCCAGGTTGCCCAGGTTTATTTACAGATGAATACATGGCCGAGATCTAGAAAACAAAGGCCAAATCAAATAAAAAAGCTTCAAGCTTCATCTCCCCTCTCACCTTTCAGTGACAAGCTAGATACTTAGCACTCCTGAGTGTGTGTCCCTTTAAGAATTTTGTTCTGATTGCCCCCCCTCAGCTTTATTGAGATATGACTGACATACAACATAGATAAATTTAAGGTGTACAACATGATGATTTGATACACATCCATACTATCACATACTTACCACGATAAGGTTAGATAATGCCTCTATTACCAGGTTACTATTTTTAGGGTGTGGTGATAACATTTAAGCTGTAGTCTCAATAATTTTGAGTATATAATATACTACAGCATCATTAACTCTAGCCCCATGCTGGACATGAGATCCGAGAACTTGTTCATCTTATAGCAGGAAGTCTGTACCCTTTGACCAACATGTCCCCATCTCTGCCCCACCCCCAGCCTCCCCTCTATTTCTAGGATATCAGCTTTTTATTAGATGCCACATATATTTGAGTACATAAGTATCCGTCTTTCCCTGTCAGGCTAATTTCACTTGGTATATGCCCTGAAGGGCATAACTGGCTGGAATTCCTTCTTTTACTTGCTAAATAATATTCCATTGTGTATGTATGAGGTCTGTTTGGAAAAGGCCCAGCCATTGTTAATATAACGAGAATGGGTTGCGCAATGTTGATGTAACCTCGCAGCCAAGGAGAGTGGACTGGAATGCGCAGGCATGAACAATGACGACTTAACTGTACTAGTCGGTGGGGGCGGTAGATGCCATTGAGTGAGAATGTGTACTGTGTGGATGTCACATTCAAAATGAGAAAGTAGAGCAACAAATCTGCACCAAATTTTGTGAGAAGCTTGAACATTCCTCTGCAGAAACTATTCAGATGATTCAGAAGGCTTTTGGGGACAATGCAATGAGTGCAGTGCAAATAAAAGTGTGGCACAAATGCTTCAAAGATGGTCTCTGTTGAAAGTGACCCTCGTTCTGGAAGGCCTGCAACAAGCAGAGCACCTGAGGCTGTTGACCGTGTGCGGACTGCAGTCAACAAAGATCGGCGACTGACAGTGCGGGAACTAGACGCTGATCTGGGGATTCCAAAAACTACGAGTACTGTGTCCAGGATTTTGATGGGGGATCTTGGCCTGAAACGTGTCGTGGCAAAATCTGTTTTCTGGCTTCTGCTACCAGAGCAGAAGGAACATTGTGCTGCAGTTGCTAATGACTTGATTCAAATCTCTACCAATGAACCACATTTCCTCATGAAGGTCATAATTGGAGATGAATGGTGGGTCAATGGCTATGATCCGGAAACGAAGGCCCAGTCGTCCCCATGGAAGTTGCCTGGTTCTCCACGCCCAGAGAAGGTGCAGCAAAGTCGCAGCAAGATCAAGACCATGATAACTGTGTTCTTTGATTGGGCAGGTGTTGTCCATCATGAGTGCGCCCCTTCAGGCCTAACAATTAATAAGGAGTACCACCTCATGTTCTTTGTCGGCTGAGAGATACAATATTACAAAAACAGTTGCAGTGACAGACAACTGCTGATTGGCTGCTTGATCACAACACTCCTGCTCACGCATCACGTTTCATGCAGAATTTTTTGGTGAAACCTCAGATCACCCAGGTGACTCAGGCCCCCTTCAGCCCAGATTTGGTGCCCTGCGACATCTGACTTTTTGCAAAACTAAAATCACCTTTGAAAGGGAAGAGATTTCAGCATCGATGAAATTCTGAAAATATGATGGGGCAGCTGATGGCGATTCCAACACAGGATTTTGTAGAGTGTTTTGAACAGTGGAAGAGATGCTGGGAGAACTGTGTGAGGTCCCAAGGTGCCGACTTTGAAGGAGACTGAGGAATCATTGTCCTATGTCCAATGTTTCTTGTATCTTCTTTAATAAATCTCTATTTTTCATATTATATGTATATTTTACACATATATGAAATCAAATTTTCTTTATCCATCCATCCGTTGACAGAGACTGAGGTTGCTTCCAAATCTTGGCTGTTGTGAAAAATGCTGCAATACACACGGGGGTGCAGGCATCTCTGAGAGTGATTTCATTCCCCTCAGATAAATCCCCCGAATTGGGCTCTTTACTGTCTGTACTAATCCTGGAGTACATTACTAGAGAGCAATTATGTAGATTATCTTCAATTTTGTAAGTAGACCAGTCCTGTTAGCACAATTCCATGAAAACCTGGCTCTCTCCGGGCTGTGGAGGGTATGATAGAAGGTGGGCGGCAGCTCAAGGCCCCAGGGCCTGACCACGGCATCGTGTTTCATTTTATTTCTACATCAGAAGGACATTTCACCTGAAACAGGGCTCTACTGCTTTGTAAAAAAAGGCAGAAAACATGTACCAGATGAGTGGTTTTCAAACTCTGGGCTTTGAACCAGGAGCAGCAGGATCTAGACATTTATGAGAAAGGCAAATTCTGATCCCGAACCTGAGTCAGAAACTCAGGGGCTGGGGCCCAGATCTGTTGCCCATGTGGCAACCACTGAACTGGACTCTGACCCACTTTCCTGCATTAAAGTAGTCGGAAGCAGAGTCCTGGATTCTGCTCGGCAGCACACATACTTTTGTAAGGGTATGGTCTATTATTTTTGCTTTCATCGCATACTGTTGGTTAAGTAAATATTTACAAGGCTAAGCTGCTTTAGTGGGCAAATTCATGCTTACTTGCAACCAGCCAACTCAGAAATGAAACTGGAGACAATTACGGAGACGCTCTTTCCTGTGAGGAGCAGGCTGTTTTCCAAGCACACCTACTTGGTGTCACTAATACATCCCATATATTCTCTAAAGTTGAGAGTGATTTAACTTTCATTGGTAATGCTAGAGTAGATGTACTGATTAAGAGATTACCTGGGGAGTTATTTTATTGTTAAAAATCAGGGCTGTAAATAAGTAAACATAGCCTTCATTACCTGCACTTCTCTTGGCCACAGTGACTGATTTATCCAACAACCAGGAAATGAATGAACGTGCTTCCTGACAGATGCCGGCTTTGCAAGTGTGGAGCAAGCTTCCCTTTCTCCCACACCGCCACACGTTGTGCATGGAGCTCCAGCTGGCCTCTCCAGTTCCAGCTTCTCAAGGCCTGCCTGCCACATGCGAGCTGGTCATTTGCATGATGACGGCTTGCCACAGGCTGGTGGCTCACTGTCGCCAGGCCATGATGATCCAAAGATTTAGTGACAGAAATAATCTTGGGGCAACTCTGGCCATGCTGATCTGACCATTCTGATGACTATTCAATTAACATTTTCACCTCAGAGGTTTTAATGGAAAAACGACTCTCAGAATGAAGCCATACTTTCTTTGAATTTAGGGAGAATAAAAAAAAATTGTCTGCTTTTCATAATGAAGTGCAAACATATGGAGCTTTTTCATCCAAAAAGTAGTCCAAACCAAAATGTGGACAGATTACAAAGGGGTGAACCGTTGGTGACAGTGGTGAGGGGCTGGCACGGAGGATGTCCTTACCCTCAGGGGCACAGAGGACAGATTACAAAGGGGTGAACCGTTGGTGACATGGTGAGAGGCCTGCACAGTGGACGTCCTTGCCCTCAGGGGCACAGAGGACAGGCCCACCTTCCCCTGGACTGTAAAGGTGTGAGCCGGCCCCTCACCACTGGTTCTGTTTTTCTCTTCGAGTTCCTTCCCCATGGAAGAAATACTCTTCCTGAAAAAAATTACAGACTCTCCCATTAACTTGCATCTTAATACTACCTCTGGGCATGAACCTAATGTGCAGAGGGTGTCATTGGGATTCTTACGCCCTTTCCCATCATTCCCTTACAGTGCGGGTGACTTCAGACTCAGGTCTCAGTTTCAGTCTGACCTAACATCACGCAAAAAACAGAGATAAATGACCTTCACTTATTTTTCTTAAATCTTCTTCCTCAAATGAATACACATGAATCATAGTTCTTTATTTCTTGATAAAAATTCAACCGTATAACTAGGTCCTATTTTCAAAAGCCATGAACAAATGTAAGATAAGAAGAAAGGTAATTTAAAATTTTACACTGTCTTGTTTTATTTTACATAGGATTTGTTTCCAGATCTCTTATACGTTCTATTTTCTTGTCCCCAGAGGAGTGGCTCCGGCACAGTGTGAAAACTGCTGGGGGAGGCCAGGGAGCGGCCCGGGCCCGGCAGAAAGGTGCTGTGGGATGGAGATGGGCCACAGGAAAACCACTGTTTGGAGGTGCAGCTGAAGGGAAGAGGCCACTGGCTGTATCTGAGGGTGGTGAGGAAAACGGGGTGTCAAGGATGACAGCTACGTGGATGTAGCTTATCCAACCAGGAGACTAGATGGCAGGTCCTTGCCCTGGTGTCACCCCCACCCATGACAAATGCTTCTTGAACTTTCCACGTGGAGATGCAGTGTCTGCATATTTCAGGCGTCTGCTCAGAGCCCCATACAGGAGGTGATGCATCTGCATATGTACATCGCTCTTGTACATGGACAAAATTTACTATGCTAAGGATTCCACGTAGAAGCTACTTGCCGCCAGATCAACGAAGGCACCCAGCTCTATGTCTGAGCCTAGCTTGACATAGTAACATACACAATGGCTTTTACAATGTTCACGCTCCACTGACGTTTGCCCAGTGATTTTTCAGCCCGGTAGTTGGCAGAGCCTGCAGTCCTTTTCTGTCGGCCGTACGTCTGGCCCGGCCCAGCCCGGAACTGCATGTGCTGAAGTTCCCAGCTCTCTGCCTCCAACATGCCCTGAGGAGAAGGGCTGCCTCAGTCTCCTGGCTTGTGTCCACACCTCCCCTTCCTTTTCCAATTTTCTGCATTTTCCCACCCATGATGAATTTCCTCCTCACATGGACTTCCAGACTGCTGACTAAACTCTCATACCTAACCCCTCTTCTCATTCCTCTTTCCTCCCCTCCCCTCTTAATTTTTTCCTGCTTCTTTTTTCCCACTCAATGTCCTTTACGTAGCTGACCTGTCCATCCATCTGCCAGTCATTCAATCTGAGCTATTACAGAGCCAATGTCTGAACCCTGAGTGACAGACATGTGCCTCAGAGAGCATTTTAGATTTTGCAGACAAAGGTCATGTGACAGTGTGTTTGTTCAAGGAGGGATGCTCTGTTCTTTATTACAAGGGTTTCCTCTGATTAAAGAAGCTACAAGACTCACCTCTTCTTCTGTAAGAGTTGGGTCTTCTTCGCGGGACTTGTATGACAGGGAACTAAATCTCTGTTAGAAAAACAGAAACCCAGGGAAAGTGGGATACAGTCAATAACCAAATTTTCTTTCATGTATGTTTTGATGCATCTACCTATTAAAATGTTTTGAAATAACTTTTAGGAAATAAGTTATTTTCTATAATAAAATTATGTAAAGCACCAGAGGAATAAACATAAAAACATATTGTGTGTTGTTCTGGAATACCCAGTAGTAGTAGAGAAATTTCTTCTAATTTTGTATTTGAATCAGTAGGTACAAATCAGTCAAATAGGTTCCTGTTTAAATTCTGATAGTCACTGACTGATCATCAGGGAACAACTGATGATAAAAATAAATTGTGTTCTTTATGGAGTGCCTGAATTTTGTATTTCTACAGTTTGCATGAGTCATCAGGGAGATTCCTAAGTCATCTAGAAACTTCTCACAGCTCATGGAGAAACCCACTCACACTTTGTGGTCTGCCCCCGGCACGAATGCTCAGTGATGCTGGCTCCTGGTTCACCAACTCTCTCTCTAACACACGTCCTGTCTAAATGAAAGTCTTTCTGATTTCAACAAATGTGAATCCTTTCAAACCTTGACCTTTAGTTCCTTGACCTCCCCACGCTGCCCTCCTCCCCCTGTCCTCACTGCTCACCCTGGGCCACAGCCCGGACCTTCTGGTGCCCTAAACAAGAGCCCACGGCCGCTGCACCATCTCCACTCCTGGCAGCCCCTTCAGACCAGCTCTCACCCTTCAGGCGCACCCCTTCCAGAACCCAGTTCCAACAATCCTTCCCCGCTGTTGGCCCTGACACCTTTCTTTTGATGTCTGCTTCTCCTCGTGTCTTTCTGCTCCATGGGGTGTAGACCCCAGAGCCACCATCATAATCCTGCTGTAAATACCCAACTCCCTTCCTGGTCACTAGAGAACTCGACCCTCATGGGAAAAAGTTTTAATGGCTTTAGGCAGCATAAACTTCCCATTTGCTTTATTATCTTTGGTAATGTGAAGGGCAAAAAATAAAACGGTTTTGTATTTTACGATTATGTTCACTTTCACTGGTGCTCTCAACAACTGATACCTCTGATAAAATAAAAGAGAAATACTACAGAGAATGACTTGCTTGCTATAAGCTATACAATCTTAGCCAGGGCCCACCTTTTGACCATGAACTCCAAACTACTATTGACAGGCTAACCCTTACTTGGTCTTCCTCCCAAAACCTGAGAAGCAACCTTGCTTTTCCCTGTGTAGAAAACAGAAATTAGATGTTAGTTGCCTAGAGAAGGCTGAGCCTAGTTAAATCCCAAGGAAAGAGGATTCTTCCTTGCTGGAGACAAGAATTTCAAACTCTCGCAGCTCACACAGCGCATCACTGGACACGCAGAGAAGGCTTGCGGATCGATAATGCATCTTAGGGCTTTGTTGACTATCTAAACTTGAGCTGCAGGTTATTGTTTAGAAATTGTTGCAAAATAAAATCTCTTACTTGATTTACATAAAATATTATGCTTAATGAGACACAACCAGTGACACCTATGAGTTGCTTTCCTTGTGTACGTTCCTTGCTTTGATGTCTGGGATCTGGAGCGGATGGGGTCATCTCATCAGTGGAGGTGACAGCAAACAGAAGACACTAAATGAGTGGCTGAGTCTAGTTTCCTTAACTATTGGTCTTCAAAAGAAAGAAAACAACATGTGGGCCCAATGTGACATGATGTAAAAAATGGAAAATATTTAGGCAAGATGCCCAGAGAGAAATATTTTATAAACACGAGCACTCGGTCTTTTACTACCTGAAGGGGAAAAAGTCAAACACAGCTTATGCCAAAATAGCTTTCATCATTCACCAAATGAGAACCTGTTTGTATGTATCTCCCTGAACAATGCACCAGAAAAAGCCCCAGGTTTGCTAGATTCCTACCATGATAAGAGCACATGCAACAATGTCAGAACTCACCTTGTTGCTGTCGCCGGTCCCTACTGGGGCACTCTCCTCTCCTGTCTTTCTGTCGTCCTTCTCTTGAAGGTTCTCATTCTCATCCAGAAGTTTAATGGGGACTGGTGGTGGGGCCTCCTCTTCTGGATCATGGGAAGCTTCCAGAACACTGTCTACATTCACGCTTTGCCGACACTTTTTGTTCCTGTCCACAGAGGCATATTCAGCGAATTCGGCTCTGCCCTCGGCCAGGAGCTCCTTCAAAGCAGAGGTCACCTTGAACTGGCCGCTGGGACCTTTGCCTGGGGGTGCAGCTGCAGCCACCTCCTTGATCTCCTTGACGGTTTCATACAGGCAGTCTTCCACCATGTTCTCCTGGGACGAGCTGTCCTTAAGCACTTCATACGGCCCTTCCGTCCCCACCCCTGGGTCTCCATCCATGCTTCTCACACTGGCCATCGTGCCCACCGCACTGTCTGGCGGAATTCTGGGCAGTTCCCGGCTCTGGTGACACTTGGGTTTCCCTGTGCTGTCCTGAGAGTCCAACAGGTCCGAGGCCGAGGTCTGGACCTCCTCATAATGTTGCATGCAGGTCACAGTGCTGTCTTCTGAGACAACTAGAGCAGGAGAATTAAGGGGAGAAAGACAATTCCTGGAATAATTATTTCAGAGACTCAGATCATGTATAATGTCAATGGGCTCATCTGTGTTTGACTCCTGGCTGCAAGTTACAGGTGGTCTGACTGTTAGCTGACATTCTTACTTCAATCACATCTTTCCAACACAGTTTTTAATAAGTTGTCTTGGCCACATACTTGGTTCCCAGTTACTTTCACTACCTCTTGTTACTCCTGATGGGACCCTTGTGGGCAGAGACCTTGTGTGACCAGAGCATGAGAGTGATGGGCTCACAGTGAATGCTCAGCACCCCAAAGATGGCAGTGTCTGGTGGCCACTCTCCCTGGCCCTATTGGCCTCCCTGTTCGGAGGGAATAATTGCTGGTCATCCCCTTTCAAAGGTCACTGTGTTTGGCAGACATCATGGGAATGATGGGGCAAAAATGTGCCCTCAACCAATGTCACAAAGAGACCTTTAAAGGTCTCCCCACTCCCCATTTCTACTCAAATTAGAAAAACTCAATGTGAAATCCTTTGCTGGCCATAGGAATGTTGTGTGTGGAGCCACTGTCACCCCTTTACAGAGGTGCTCAGAGGTCGCTGTGGCCTGGATGTCTGCAGGTCCACTGGTCGGCAGGGGCTGGCCCTCCTGGCGCTAACCTGGCAGGCGACATCACTAAGTGCTGCGTCCTCACTGCATAGTCTTCACACATGGGTATGAGAAGTGCGATGGTATGTAGGCACAGATGCATGTTTAATACGTATTTATGCCTCTATACTCATGCACGTATTCATCTTGCATGTTCTTTATCTAATATATTCCTTGCGTATGATATAGACTCTATGTGTGTGTGTGCGTTTGTAACTCACAATTTTTAGCCTATTGTTTTCACTGGCTAGACTAGGACTCTCTAAGACCGCTAGGACCCAGGGAGTGTTTAACACGTGGCAGGCACTGTGACCTGTTTTTTCCTGAAAGAACTAAATGAGAGAATAAGTGAATACAGTGCTCATCTCGTTTTGAAAACAAAACAACAAAACTGTGCCTGTCTTTGTCGGGATTAGAAACAGCGTCTCACAGGGGTATCTGGGAAAAAACGATGATGGGCCTCAACCTTCTGAACATACCGCCCCCAGTGTTTTGAATCCTAAGTCACCACAGCGGGAGGGGCATGTTTGTCTTCTGGGTCTAGACATCCATGTCACGGTGGACGGACAATGGCCACTGGAGTGAAGACTCGGGTCAGTACTGAGTGCCCAGTTTCCTTATCAGTGAGTGTGCTGACAATCTCCTAGCTCCGGGGAGTGCCTCTGTAAACCAGAATGTGCCGTACGAACACAGGAGCTCCTTCTGTCCGGGAAGCAGCCTGTGGATGGGACAGCCAGCCAATAGGGTGGCCCTAAAGGTGTGCCCGCGATGTAAACTGTTGGGTTCAAACACGGACCCTCAGGGTGCTGTGTAATCTCAGGCAAACGGCTGGCCTCTGTGTTGCAGGCAAAACAATGGCCCCCAAAGGGTTCATGCCCCAGTCCCTGGAGCCTGTATGTGACATTAGGGGGCATGGGAGGAACTACGGACACAGATAGAACTGTCAGCTGAGCTGAGACAGCCAGAGCAGCCTGGGGTACCCAGGTGGGCCGGTGTCATTTCCAGGTGGGCTGGTGTCAGTATGAGTGTCCCTAAGTAAGACAGGGAGGCAGGACAGTGGGAGAGGATGTGGAGTGGAGGCAAAGGCAGAGACGAGGAATGCCAGGGCCTTGGAAGCTGGAGCAGGCAAGGAGACAGATTTCCCCAGAGCCTCCAGGAGGAACGCAGCCCAGCCGACGCTGATTAATAGTAAGTTCCTTCGTTTATGTCATTCTAAGGAGCTAAGTTCGTGGTCATCTGCTGCAGTAGCCATGAGCCGCTCACTGCAAACTGCGGACAGTAATACTATTTATGCTTCATACTCGTCTTTCAGGGAGTGGCAACAGCAGCCTGACAGTGTGGTTGTGAGGATACGTGAGTGAGCACGCATCCTGGAGCAATGCCACACAGAAGCCAATCAATACACGGTAGCTTTTCAATAACATGAAATGACTTTTGCTAGCACTAGCACAACAACTGAGTTTGAAAACACTTCTTAGTCTTTGAACTACACTTTCTTCTTCTTCTTCTTCCTTTTAAATCCTTTCCCAAGAACACTTTTTCATCACTTTAGAGAGAAAGGAAGGGAGAGAGGAAAGGAGAGAGAAAAACATCGATGTGAGACAGAAACATCGACTGGTTGCCTCCCTTACAAGCCCCAACTGGGGATCACAGGCACCTGGAGCAGGGACTGTATGCACCTGGACTGTGCAGACCAGGGATCAAACCTGCAACCTAGGTATGTGCCCTGACTGGGAATTGAACCTGCAACTCTTTGGTTATGGGACGATGCTCCAACCAATTGAGTCATGCTGGCGGGGCTGAGCCACACTTTCTTAGGTGATGAGTTCTGCGTGGAAAGCCAGTTTTTGCAGGACTTACCGTCCCCATTGGTGAGTGCCCCGTTCTGCTCACTGCTGGCAGGAACATCTGTGGCCAGGCTGGTCACCGAACGGCTGGTCACCTCCTTGTCTGAAGGCTGCAAGACAGACACGCCGCAACAGTCAGACGGCTCGGGAGAGGGGAGCCCCTGCGCCTTCTTCTAAAAACTAAAACTGCAACAACAAAAACCCACATCCACAACACTGGTTTTAATGAAATTAAATAAATTCCAGTTGCTCAGTTGTGCTCGGCACATTCCAAGCGCTCTGCAGCCACGTGCGGCTGGTGGCTCCCACGTCACACAGACCAAACACAGGCCACGTTCGTCCTGGCGGGAAGTCCTGCTGGACAGGGCCGCTCTGGCAGCATCAGGGCACTGTGGGTCCTCCTGCCTGAGTCACTGAGGGATCAGTCCCCTCGCTCCAGGCAAGGAAGGGACCAGAAGCCCTGGGCTGCTCATCACAACCTCATCCTTGTGTCCCAGGTGCCGTGAAATGCTGTGTCTAAAAGGTGAGCCACCCCATGCAAAACGTGGAAAAGCATTCCCTGTTGTCACCTGATGGGAAGAGAATTAAATCTATCTGTTAATGTCAGATAACGCCATTAACTGCTGAGACTATTTCACAACCAGCCAAGTCTCTGCTTCAAGATTCACAAAACAAGAAGAGGCAAAAAAGCAGGTCTGCAAACCTTTCTTATCTTCACAAATTCAGAGCACTTGTAGGAAAGAATGGCCTTGCAGACTGAAGGTTTTCTGCGGGGCTTGAAAGTGTAGGTACTCCATGGACTAATACGGCAGGTCAAGCTGTGGCTATGGGTGGTCACCAAGTGCACTCCATGCACTAGTTCATGCACTTCTTCAAATATCGAGCTGGTCCTGTGTGGCAGCCTGAACCACCACTCACAGGGTCTGTCCTCTACCCATCCCTGGACGTGTTCCTGGACCCCACACGACACTGCCGATGGAAAGCACGCCGGAAGCTCGGCCTGTTTGTCTCGTACATCCTGACTCTGGATGGGGAACCACGTGATAGCAGAGAGCACATGGCTCATGCTGCCATGATCCCAAAGCTCACGAGAGCCAGATATTTCATTCAGTGCAGGGTGCCTGTGAGGCAGGTCACTGTGTTAGGTGGCCAGAAACTTGAGGAGCAGATGCTAATATCATAGAAGGGAGGTTATATCTGAGCAGGTGTCAGGCGTGATGGAGGCAGCCTCCCAGGTAGGCCTCTGAGAGCCAACAACCCATCTGAGCTGAATTACCATAACCTGGGCTCTATCTACCATCTCTACTCTTAGATTCTAGAAGAAAACACCCATGGAGACCAGACAACCAGAGACTGTGACAGGGGTGAGGGCTGGTGCTGAGGGCCCAGGACAGCAGTAGGTGCACCAGAGCAGAAGGGGAGGAAACCCCAGGTGTTCCCAGTAGGAGAGGGTCATGGCAGCTTCCTGTCTGCTTGGGCACATATGCCAGGCATGGTGAGTGAGCCTGGAGATGCCTCCCAGGTGAGCTCTGAGCCTGCCTGCTGCCTGCATGCTTCATCCCCTCTCCCCAAACAGGCTGACTCCGCACATATTGCCTGATCATGGAAGATCACATTAGGGACAGGAAGCATGGCCTTGGCTTCAGCACCGTGTGGGGCTCAGTCAGGACTCTGATGAAGCTGGCTGCCCTGCGAACATGAGGGTGGGCCATCCCCAGCTGCTGGAATGATTCATCAGGTCAAGAGCATGCACTTGAGTGGAGAGCACAAGGCAAAACCAGTACACAAAGGACCTGGCTGCTCAGGTGGCTTCTCACCTGGTGGACCCGACACCCTCGGGGCTGGTCGGGACCCATAAGACACTGAGGGCTGCGAAACCCAGCAAGGCCAGGCCACTTCTAGAGTGCAGGGGATCCCAGGTTCTGGTTAGCTTTTATGGGGTGAATTTTATGCTTCCCAAATTCCTGTGGTAAAGTCTTAGGCCCTGATACCTTAGGATGTGACCTTATTTGGAAACAGGATCATTGTCGATGAAACTTGTTAAGATGAGGTCATACTGCAATCCTTATAAAAAGGGGAAACTTGGGCAGAGACAGCAGGGCAGGGAAAACACTATGCGACCACAGAGGCACCGAAGACACCGGGGATGCCGGGAGAGAGGCCAGAAAAGACCTGCCCTCGAAACCAACCCCGCTGACACCTTGACCTCGGATTTCCGGCCTCCAGACCTGTGAGACAATAAATGTGATATTTAAGCCACTTAGTTTGTGGTCCCTTGTTACAACAGCCCTAGTGAATGAATACATGAGCTGGAGCTGGAAGGATGCAAACAAAGAGACATCTCTGCTGTAAGCTAGAGCTCTTGCAGGATCTTCCAGAGCACGAGCTCAACTGCACCTGTGTCAGAGCCCTCCCCGCAGCCCGCGGTCTGCCCAGCCTCCGCGCGTCTGCACCTGCAGGGAGGACCCAGCCCAGGCAGCCTGGGGACTCAGGGGCTCACCACGTTCATCAGGTTCTCGTGGTCTCCGCTGTACTGTCTCGGCTTCTTTTCTCTGAAATGGAAAATAATACATCACTGTGATATCAAACACGCCATCTAAAAGCAAACACACATGCCTTTTCCTATCCTAATGTTTATCAACGTTCATCTCTCTTAAGAACCACGCTTAGCTGCCAAGGAAGCCAAAGCCCGTCAGGCACTCATCACTCCTTGGACCTGTCACTTCCTGATCTCCCCTTCCTCCAAGGGTAGAAATTACAGGTTCTCAACAAGAGGACATAGTCAAAATCATGAGTAAAAACTGATCATATCTAGAACACTGGAAGAGTGATGCCTTTAAAAAAAATTCCAGGACTTCCGCCAAGATGGCAGCGTAGGTGGTCGCACTCGCTGCCCGCACATCCAGAGTGTCTAAACAACGAACGCAGTAGCAAAAAATTAAACAACCAGAACAGACAGAATCGAACTGAAGGGAAGTCCAACACCCAGGAGGTAGGAGAAGACGAACATCCAGGCCGGTAAGCAGGGCAGTACCGGGCGGAGGAACGGAGTGAGAGGCAGCTCTCACGGAGGGACTCACGCCGCCAGTGCCTGAACAGGGCATGGCCTCGAACAACGGGTGAATCCCGCAAGCCGGCGAGGCTGCCGGAGAGAGGCCAGGGCTGAGCCAGCAGAACCCAGTCTGGCAGAGAAGGCGGTGGGGAACTGGGGAGCGGAGGAGTGACGGGAGCCCGCAGTGATCGGAGGCCGCCATTGCTCCCTCCCAGACCCCGCCCCCAGAGGCAACGTCGTCCAAAAAGCGACCCAGGTTGCAGGCACCTGCCAGCCGACAACTGCACCGAGATAAAAAGAATGAAAATGGCCAAAATGAAAGATCAGAACAAATTACAACTAACGGATGACGACATAGTCAACCTATCAGATGCGCAATTTAAAATGCTTGTAATCAAAATGCTAACAAAACTGGAAGATAGGTGGACGCAAATAGTT